>CM068967.1:19188223-19199494 GCA_035128595.1 Eptatretus atami | reverse complement strand
ATATATATATATATATATTTCATCATCATAATCATCATTGTTTTTAGTCCACTGCAGGATGAAGGCTTCCCCCAACACACCTACACTTACCAAGTGTGGTTGGTGAGAGAGTTCAGGCAGCAGGTTGTAATTTGGCCAGGGTGTTGGGGATAATTCACCTACTCTTTGCGAATGACACAGTGGGGTCGTTAACATCCACCGACTATAATACCAGTAGAAAGGACACCCAGCTTTACATCCATCTGAGGGACGACATAAACATTGATGCGAAACATCAGGGTCACCGTTGGTAGCTGTGTCGAGATTCAAACCCAGGCTGTACACCTCTAGGTCATTCTGCCAGACATATAATAATTAACATAATAATTTGGTAAGAAAAACATTTTTGACATGAAATGTTGGGAAACGTTTTGACCTATCTTAGACCACAGATTAAGTACATCTCATTTGTACATTAAAAAAAAAACTTTTGAATGCCTCTCAAGAAAAATAAAAGACTTATCAGGATAATTTTTTTGTTGTTGTTACTTTTCAAAAAATCATTATACTCCATTTTGGGGAATCTCTGACTTCTCTTTGTCCATCTTACGTCAGTGTCTTGTTGCGTCACCGCTTGCTTGTTGTGCCACCGCTTGCACCAGTTGAAACTGCATCCCCTTTTCGACATTTCTTTTGAAAAACATTTTGAGAAGTAAGTTTGTGGTATTCTCTGCCTTGGATTGTGAATTGATATCTTGTTAAAATAATGATTTTCTCTCTTGATATTGTAAATATTAAAGGTAATGCTCTTGCGGTGGATTTTACTCACGTTATTTAATTGATATAACCCTATTTTCAAACTTTTGGGAAAAATATATACATTTTTAAATCAGGGGAATACATCCCAATGAAACTTTTTTTTTTTCAAGCATATCTTCGTCGCACTTTGCAGAAAGCCATGATGTTTAAACTAATGCTTTTTTCTTTGGAGACTTAAAAGTTACGACAACCTTCCAATAACTTGTGAATGTTCTGTATATCGAACTTATTATGTTTGAATTTCGATCTGTAGTTGTAACATATTTAGTTAAATCATTGCACATGTACTACTACTTTGATGTACTTGTAAACCTGCTCAGCAATTTATTGTTATTATTAATATTACAGTATTCCCTGTTTATAAAGATGCATGAAATACCAAGTTAGTTAGATTAAAACAAGAAGTTGAATGTGGACATTTGATCCCAGTGCGTATCTAATCGATGCAATTTGCTAAAACAGCTGTACTTGACATTATTAAAATGCTTTTGTTACTTTATAACGTGTCATTATTTGGCAGATGATATGAGTTATTTAATAGATTAGGTGTCAGATTTGATTTGATCTCCCAGTGGAGGTTCCCCATTTATCATTGGAAGATGGCAGACGTAACAGGGCGAGAATAAATGAAGAATGACGAAAGGTGATCAACGCTGTGTGCCTGACGCCATAATAACGGATTCATTAATTTTAATTGGTCGTATGGTAGTGGTCAACAGGATCTTTAATATTCACTTTGCTGATCGTGTATCGGCCAGCTTTATTACCTCCGCCACCGAAGATGGATGGAGGTTATGTTTTCACCCCTGTCTGTCTGTTTGTCTGTGAGCAGGATATCTCAAAAAGGTTGTGGACTGATTCGGACGAAACTTGGTGGACACTTTGGGTGTGTGACAAGGACAAATTGATAACATATTGATGACGATCTGAATGCAGATATGGTCTAACTGTGGGATACAAAACGATTAACTAGACTCCGTGGTGTTCCTTTTGTCCTGTTGCGTTCTGATCCGATCAGTGTACTCGTGTGCTTGGTCTTGGCTTTGTGGTTAGGGTGGCTGGCTTATGATCCTCGCATCCTGAGTTTGAGTCCCGTTGGCTGCTGAATTAACACCAGGTGGGGTTGATTCAGCCTGTCATCCTTCCAAAGTCAGTGAAATGAGTACCAGTGTATTGGTAGAGGGGCACAGCATCAGCGGCACAGCCACACTTCCAAGAAATGATAGCTACCTGTCAACCAAGCTGCCATATGCAAGAACAGAGTGTCCTAGTACTATCCCTTCCATGAGCCTTGACTATGTACTGTATACAAAAAACAATTGGTTAGAGCGTCCACACCAAGTCATGGAGGTCGGCGGTTCACAAACCCCGGCCGAGGAATACCAAAAACGTTATAAATGGTACGTACTGCTTCCTTGCGTGATACTCAGCACTTAAAAGGATAGAGCATGGATAATCCCCATTGGTTGTCATCCAGAAGTAGGAGTAAATGCCAACTGAATGCGGCGAGAAAAGCGGCACCATTGTTGCGACGTCGCTGGTACCCAGAGTATTCTGGGAAGTGACAGCGCTTCTCCCAAGCTCAGTGGCTGTGTTAAGTGTTTGTTTTATCAGTATGCCCATGTGGGTGTGAGTGGCAGCTCCATTATGAGCCTTAGACCTCATGTAAAAAAATTAAAAATAAATGTTCCGCCTGGTGGAGGTATATTTTCGACCAACTGCCTTTCTTATTCCCCTTTGAAATGATGAAGGTCTCACCTGATGTGACCACTGATGGATGACACTACACCACAATTTCAGATATACAGGAAGTTGGCACACTTCAAAGGGAGCTTATGGTTCATGCTTCCCAGGAAAATGTCAGGAGGTGTGAGAAATGTGGTGCATTTCCAAAAGACCATGTTGAAAAATCACCACCTGGGAAGAGACCTGATTGAACAAGTGCAGTATCAGTTACCTTTGATGTCAAAACGACTCAACTTTCCTACAGTTAAAACTATATCGAGACGGATTTTAAAAGTAATTGATCCCACTTGGCGTTTCAAATAATGTTCCGTCGATGATTTATGGAAAGACTTTACTTGATTCCATTAATTGGTATGAACAGGTTGAAGGTGCTTGCAACTCGTGGCTAAATAAGATGTTGCATTATATTGGAAACCATGAAGTGAAAGAAACTGTTGGGTGTTTTGTTTTGGTATTTTGCATTTCTTCTTGTTCAGGTTGTAGTTTGTTATTGTTCTGCCTGTAGTTTTTGTTTGGGTTGTTTGTTGTTGTTCGAGGCGGCCCCTTGCAAGTATGTGTGGGGCGTCCCCTCTCAAATACGTTCCACCCCTTCCAGAGCTCAACAGCTAACTTTGCCGCCATGTCTTGCAATCTTCTGGACAAACGGCCCTGTCATCGTGCTTTCCAAGTTCCTTTGTGTCTTTGGTATTAAATGCCACAAGTCCTCCACCTGGCCTCACCTGTACAGGAGATTTTACACCATACAACCTTACCCTATTCTACTGTAAGGTTTACAATCACAGCCTCCTCAGTGCACATTTGACCGTATGACTTACTCCTGACAGATCCCTAATACAAAAGTAATCCTACCCTACTCTGTCAGATGGTCCATACTATTTTTTAGCAGAATCTATGGATCCCCTGCCCCCATTTCCACGTAGCAATGTTCAGAGGATTGTGCACAAGTTCTCTGACATTTAGACTCTATATAAAGAAAACTGAAGTACCGGGCGTAGTGGCGTGCGCCTGTAATCCGGCTACTCGGGAGGCTTGGGTTGGAGGATCACTTGATGACAGGAGCTCTGCACTGGGCCATGCTATGAGAGGGTGTAGGGCAGCCCAGAATCATGGCGAAACCCAATCCTTATCCTGTGTCGTAAGAGGCGACCAGGGTTGCGTCAGGAAGGGCATCCGGTGTAAAACCTGTGCCAACAGTATGCGGATCATAACGGATGATCCGCTGTGGCGACCCCTAACGGGAGCAGCCGAAAGAAGAAGATAAAGAAAACTGAAGTCCTGTTCTTCTTCTTCTTCTTTCGTATGCACAAAATGGCTGAGGGTGTAGCTGTGCCGCTTATACAACACTCTATTTCGGTTAAAGCAGGAATTAGTAATTTGTTCGGGGTTTCGGCGATAGCTCACCTACTCTTCGAGAAGGGCATCGTGGGATCTTTAATGTCCACCAACTAATGCTTGCAGATGGGACTCCCAGTTTAATGTCCATCCGAGGGATGGCATACACATTGATGAATCACCCTGCCTGTAAAACACTGGGATGACAGTTTATATAGCTGGCTCTGGATTCAAACCCAGACGAGATAGCTTAGAGGCGAGTGTGAATACCTCTCAGCCTTCCAGCCAGCCCAAGGCATGTTCCAGCCTGCCCATCACTCGGCCTACAGAGAGTCAGTGGGCACTCTCGACAAACCACCCCAAATGCTGTCAACAAATACATCCAGCTTGGCCGTACGGTGTCAAACAACAACATTATTGAAGTTGAACGAGCAGCTCACATCTCCGAAGCTGACTACCTTTGGAAGTCTCCACACCAGATTTTAGTCACAATGTGGGTTCAGGTCCTCCACCAAATGTAAACTGTACAGGGGCTGTTGTCCTTCCCTGTCTGCTGCACTCACCGAAACATACAATTTCTGAAGACATCATATCAATAAGCTAATTAGAGTGTAACTACAACACCTGGCAGCATTCGAGGAATAAAATTTCAAAGTTGGCCTCCAAAGCCAGTCACTGACTCGGCATCCTCCATCATGTGAAGTCCTTCCTTGGCACACCTGAACTCTTATCCACCTGCAAGGTCTTCGTCCACAGCTTGAGGGAGTACTGCTCTCCCCTCTGGGCTGGCACCCCTGCCTCGTGCCTTGCTCAGTCTAATACCATAGAAACCAAGGCCTTCAAAATCATTGGAATCTTCCATGATAAAGCTGAGTCTGTGGGCCTATCACTTTGCCATCACAGTCAGATCGGTGATCTCTGTCTTCTGCCACCTCCTTCTGCTCTTCCCATACTTGCCCCCTCCCCCACCCCCCAGGTTTCTATGGCATGCATGCTGTGTACCATCAATCCCCTTCTGGTGAAACTACCAAAATCCAGGATCACTGATTCACATCCACTCATTTGTTCCTCTGTTTTTTATTCTCACCTGTGGAATCAACTTCCACATCATTCTCTTCAATCTCATCCATGTCTTCAAGACAGCTCTTCATTCCAATCTCTGATCATCCCCCATCCAAAACCATGATCTTTTCTACCATAGTTAACCCCACCAACTCCTCCCCTCTTTGCCCCAAACTCTCTCCAAATTTCCAGTTTTTTTCTTCCTGAGCGTTTGCTCCTACATCCATCTTGGCCACCTATTGCATCTTCCCCTATCCCTCATTCATACCCACATCCCTTGTTTGTCTATCTCCATCTATTTTGTCCATTGGTCATGGCATGATCATGTGACATACCAGGACCAATGGACAAATGAAAAACAAGATGCTGGCAGGTGGTAGCCTGACAGGTGTGACAAAAATCATGCAAATGTCGCTGTCACCTTGACCTTAGAATTATGGTTGCAATTTGATACCTGTATCTCGAAGCGTTTCTGAGTTATCTTTTTATTAATCCCTAAAAAAACCCCGATACTTTAACATTGACAACTTCGTTGTCATGGAAATGGTGTTAAATGTCGATGGATTGCCACCATTTGAGAAAGTGACGTTTTTATTAACGATCGGATTATCAAATCTGCTCGGAATTTGTAGGTGATGTTTTCCAACTCATTTGTGTCAAGTTTGAGGTCACAAAGCACAAACACGTTTCGTCGTATCTGTTTTATGCAAATGATGTCACCAACACCTTGACCTGAGACATATATATATATATATATATAATCAAAAAACATTGACAGCCTCACTTTTGTCCTTCGGAACCCTCTGATAAAGTTTGACGAAGATAGCTGAAAGCTATCACACTCACAGACAAAAAAGACAAAAGACATGATCATATGACAGATATTGAAGTGATTCTTCGAGCCAACATGCCTAACCTTGACATGCACTCAATGTGTTGACTCGTTCAGCAAGAAGCCACTTGTGCGGAATTCACATGTGAGACGAGTAACAGCAAAAGGGACAAGTTGCCATGACCGAAATAGGCCTCAGGACATCCACGGCACCTTCCATTGTGAAAACTGTGGGCGAAGCGTGAAGGATATCCAACCACATAGGCCTCTACTCTGGCCAGTGGAAATACAACATCCCCGAACCTTGACCAACCCTTTCACCGACGTCAGACCCGTCAGCAAGTGATAGCCTATATACGCTCTGGTGGGAACCATTTCATCAAAAGTAAAGTTTAAGGCAATGCCATGCTCCCATAGAGTTTGATGTATGTTGCACATAATATTTCAGACAACGTTGAGGGAATATTGCATTTCAAGTCAGATTTTCTTCTTTTTTTGTTTACAAGGTCAATGCTCGATGAAGGGCTGGACCACTGAATGGATCGGGACACAACAGAACAAAAGTAATAGTGGAGAGAGCGTGGAAACACCAACAGCAGGATTGAAGGACAAAATACAGGGAGACTTGGACAAATGGGTATGGCAGGATGCATGGGATGGACAAGATTGACACACAAACAAACTCTCAGGAAGGAAAAACTGGAAATTTGGAAGGCGTTTGGGGTGAGGGGGAGGACAGGTTACCAGGGGTAGAAAAGATCATGGTTTTGGATTGGTGATAATCTGAGATCGTGGTGAACAGTTGTCTTGAAGAAGGCATTTTCTGTGCTTCCTGAAGCATCACATGGAAGACAACATTCCCCACCAGAGGGAGACGTTTCCGAAAATCTGACTTGGTATGCCACATATGCCATGGCCTAAAAATACAGGCAATGTATAATTTTCCATCAGAGGGCAATCAAAAAAAAATTGCAACATTTCCATTGGGGGTGGCATTGTCTTAAATAATGTGTCTGGCAAGTGGCAACATCCCCAAAGGAAGGAGTTGTTGCCTTAAATCTTACTTGGAATGGAGTATCCCCAACCTCAGCCAATTGTGCGTCAATTTTTTTTTTGTCATATTTGCATGGTCCCGGCTCGTGGAAGAGCTAGGACAGAACAGATCACGACACAACATAACCAAGAGAACAGCAGGAGAAGAGGGAAACACCAACAGCAGAGCGGAGGGAGAAAGTAGACTGAGACAGACAAACAAGGGATGCAGGTAATGGTGATGGGTAGGGGAGAAAGCAAAAGATAGACAAGATGGATACGTAAGTAAAATTTTTGGAGGGGTGTGGTTTAATGGGTGTAGAAAAGATCATGGTTTGGGGTGGGGAATGACCTGAGATGGTGGTGAAGAACTGTCTTGAAGACTTGGAGGGAAGAATGAGATTGAAGAGTGTGGAAGGTGGTTTCACCGGTGGGGAAAAAAGTGGAATAAATGAGTGGAGGTGAGCAGTGGTTCTGGATTTAGGCACTTTCATGAGGAGAGGGTTGTTGGTGGACCACATGCATCCTGCAGATCAGGGGGTCAGGGGGGATACAAAGCACGGAGAGGTGCAAGACCAAAAATGAGGTGGAAGAAAATAGAGACCACTGACTTGTCGGTGATGGCGAAGTGATGGGCCCATAGACTCAGCTTCATCATGAGAGATTCCAATGATCTTGAAAGCCTTGTTTTCCATGGCATCAAGCTGAGCAACATGTGAGGCAGGGGAGCCAGCCCAGAGGGAAGATCAGTACTCTATCAAACTGTAGATGAAAGCCTTGTAGGTGGATAGGAACTCATGTGTACCAAGGAAGGACTTTGCACTGCAGAGGATGCCCAGTCGACATCTGGCTTTGGAGGCCAACTTTGAAATGTGGCTTGCCCAAGAGAGATCATGGCTGAGAATTTGACCCAAGAGTTTGAGTGACTGTACCTCTTTGAGAGGATTGTTAAGAAAGTGGATGGGACGATTTATGGTATGGTTCAGAGAGAGAGAGACAGAGAGAGAGAGATAGATATATAGATATATAGAGATGTATACATATACTGTATATAGAGATTGCGATTTCTCAGGATTGAAAGACGTATTTCAAGTGTTTGACCAATTTATGTTTTTGTCAAGGTTTGAGGAGAGGGTAGAGGCTGCTGCCTGTCTGTCAGAAGGGTGAAGGATGTCACGGCAGAGTGTGGAGTCATCAGAAAAAAGATAAAGAGGATTTTCCAGAGAGTCCGTGAGATCATTGATGAAGATTAGGAATAAGATGGGGCCAAGAACACTGCCTTAAGCCTGGTGTTGGCTTAATGGCCAAGGTGGCTGGCTTGGGATCTTCGGGTTCTTGAGTTCAATCCCCTATCATCCCGTTGAAATAACACCAGGTGGGTTGACAGCCTGTCATCCTTCTGAGGTCAATAAAATGAGTACCGGTTTACTGGGGTAAGAAGCCATTTGAGTCTCCTGCGTCGGAGTGGCGACCTTTCCAGGACGGCACTCTTTAGCCAATGAAACCGCCTCAGCAGCCCTGTGCGCCTCACTGCGTGAAAGGAATTGGTATTATTTATTTTAGAATACTGCCTTGGGGTACTCCAGCCTTGACTGGGAGATGAGATGAAAGGGTTCCGTTAAGTCACACTTTGGCTACGATAGTGGAGGAAGTCAGTCATCCAAGAGTGGAATTGGCCTTATGTTCCATTAGCAGACAGTTTGGTGAGCAAGGCAGGATACCCGACTGTATTGAAAGCTCAAGATATGTCCAGACAGATGGCCCTGATCTCATGTCTGATATTAAGGGCCTCCATCATCAACTTACTTGCAATTCATACATTAAGCCGGGTGTTGGCTTCGTGGTTAGGGTGGCCGGCTTGGGATCCTAGGGTTCTGAGTTTGAGCTCCGTTGGCTGCTGAATTAACACCAGGTGGGGTTGAATTAACACCGGGTAGTTGCAATATCTTATTCCCCAGCACAGATTGACAGAGTTTTAAACCTTACCTGCAATTCCCACATTCCCCATTGAGGGTGATATTGCCTTAAATAATACAGGCAACAAAAAAAATACCCACCAGAAGGGAAACTTTACCCCAAACTTTACTTGCAATACAGCAAAATACCCAAAGGTGCAATTATCTTAAATCAAATCACAAATAAACTTTCCTCAGCAGAGGATGACTGCCATTAATCTTACCAGCAATTCCTGCATTTCCCAGATTTGCTCCTTTCTGCACATTCACCATTCCTCAAATATAAAATGCCATAGAAATGTTGTTTTCCCATATTGGAGTATTTTGAACATCACAAATACAACATAGAACTGGAGAGTTGAGAGAACACGATACCCCGCACAGTGTTAAAGTATATACAGGAGGGTCTTGCCGTTCACGGGGGTTACATTCTTGAAATTGAAAATCCCCGTGAACGGCAAAATAGGGGATATTTGGGAAAATATCATTTGGGTCTTCAACTTTAAAAATTGTTCAAACTGTACCCTTAATTAACATGTTTGTGCATTTTTTATGCCATTTATTTTCATGAATAAAAGAGTGAGGAACATAAAATCAAGTTTATTTCTCTGTATTAAGAACATAAAATCAAGTTTCTTTTCCTATTCTAAGAACATAGAATAAAGTTTATTTTCCTGTATTAAGAATATAGAATATCGTATATTTTCCTGTATTACGAATAAAGAATAAAATCAATTTTTTCCTTTTAAGAACATAGAAAAAGTTTATTTTCCTGTATTAGGAACATAGAATAAAGTTTATTTTGCTCTATTAAGAATATAGAATAAAGTTTATTTTCCTGTTTTAAGAACAGAGAATAAAGTTTATTTTCGTGCATTAGGAACATAAAATAAAGTTTATTTTGCTGTATTAAGAACATTGAATAAAGTTTATTTTCCTGTATTAAGAATATAGAATATCGTATATTTTCCTGTATTACGAATAAAGAATAAAAATCTATTTTTTTCTGTTTTTAGAAAAGATAAAGTTTTTTTTCCTGTATTAGGAACATAGAATAAAGTTTATTTTGCTCTATTAAGAATATAGAATAAAGTTTATTTTCATGCATTAGGAACATAAAATAAAGTTTATTTTGCTGTATTAAGAACATAGAATAAAGTTTATTTTCCTGTTTTAAGAATGTAGAATATTGTTTCTTTTCCTGTATTAATAATATAAAATAGTTATTTTCCTACTTTAAGAACATCGAATAAAGTTTATTTTCCTGTATTAAGAATATAGAATAAATTTTATTTTCCTGTTTTAAGAACGTAGAATAAAGTTTATTTTCCTGTATTAGGAACATAAAAGAAAGTTTATTTTGCTGTACTAAGAACACAGAATAAAATTTATTTTCCTGTTTTAAGAATGTAGAATATTGTTTCTTTTCCTGTATTAATAATATAGAATAAAGTTTATTTTCCTGTTTTAAGAACATAGAATAAAGTTTCTTTTTGTGTTTTAAGAACGTAGAATAAAGTATATTTTCCTATATTAAGAATATAGAATATCGTATATTTTCCTGTATTACGAACATAGACTAAAGTTTATTTTCCTGTATTAAGAATATAGAATAAAATTTATTTTTCCTGTTTTAAGAATAGAGAATATAGTTTATTTAGAATTAAGAATATAGAATAAAGTTTAAGAATATAGAACAAAGTTTATTTTCCTGTTTTAAGAACAGAGAATAAAGTTTCTTTTCGTGTATTAGGAACATAAAATAAAGTTTATTTTCCTGTATTAAGAACATAGAATAAAGTTTATTTTCCTGTTTTAAGAATGCAGAATATTGTTTCTTTTCCTGTATTAATAATACTAGGACGTGCGTGCCCGTACGTGCGTGCCCGTACGTGCAAAAAAAAAAAACTTTCAAGCAACCACACAGTCCATTCCTTCGCTCTCGTAAACGATGACTGGATTGGGGCATTGTGTTCATCTATAAATGCGCATAAGAAATCGAGAAATTATTAGAATACAGTAAGTCATCACTATCCAGAAGTAGTGCATGCCCGTACGGAATGTTCACATGCATTCCACGAATTATCGCTTGCATTGAAGTAACAACTGCTGTGATACTTACACACACACAGAGTTAATTAAAATCCAAATTAAAATCAAGTTTACCTCCCTGTCTTTGCTAGCCATGACATTCGCTGCCATTGGCCATTGCCACTCCTACGCCATGGTAACTATGGTGCCCTTTCCCCATCGGCCACGCCTTGGCAGCAACGTGTCCTGTCATTGGTTTGGTAAATAAATAGCCACAGCAACGTGTCCTGTCATTGGTAGCCAAGGCGCCCTTTCCACATCGGCCACGCCTACGCAGCAACGTGTCATGTCATTGGTTTGGTAAATAAATGACCGCAGCAACGTGTCCTGTCATTGGTTTGGTAAATAAATGGCCATAACCTGGGAACGACTTGTCCGATTAATATCAAACCTTGAAAAGGCACATACTCAGGTCCCCAGCAA
>CM068967.1:19131700-19147651 GCA_035128595.1 Eptatretus atami | reverse complement strand
TCAAAAACCTTCTTCTCCAGACCCACCAGTCAGAATGCTATCAAAATTTATGTGACAACATTAGGACAGGGCTCAAATAAGCTACAGGTCCGTTGGTCCTATTATTTTCTTTCTCAATTGTCGTGCAAGTACAAAATTGATATCCGCTGATGTCTTTGTCGCACTCCCACATATGATCTGTGTTCAAAACTCGAACACGTTCCTCGGATAAAATAACATCAACATGGGACGGTCAGTACTTTCTTCTTGCCAAATGAACTCTTGGTGAGCTCGGGTACGCAAGCACACAGACGCATCGCATCATCTCTGCGATTGTCTGGCTGACGGATTCGAGGCCCCATGAAGGGAGCTCGGCGAATGATTGAAAATAGAATGAGGAATGAGTTCATAAAGGCGTTTCGTCCTTCAATTGCTGACGACAAGTTTCTGCCTCATGTCACAACTTGCACTGTACGAATCATCCCAGTAAGTTGAAGGTTTTCCCGAGAACGTGCAGCGTTCGAGGTCAACGGATACCCCGTACGTGCCGAATGTGAATGAGAGTGTCCGTACGAGTGGTATGATGGCGAATGAAAGGAAAGATATTTGTTAACAGGACTTCGAGGTGTCGGTTGACGTGACGTCATAATGTGAATCTGTGACGTTCCTGATCCTCGCAAAGCCACGGTGGTTGTGAGCACGGATTTATTGGAGTTCTGACCTGGAAAGAGAACATTCAGAGGTTGCGAACTGAGGGTGGGTTCGAATCCCCCCCCCCCAGGGGATGTTTAAACGATCAGCCATCCTGACGTGAAAGAACTCGTGTCTTTCGAAAAGGCAGGCCACGGTTGTTCTGGTAATCTTGCCGGATTATAAATCCTGCTGTGATCTATGGGAGTGGGGGGAGACTTCCCATCATTGGCAGAGTCACAAACCTCCTCCCCCCCCATATAAATTATCGATGACGTCACCACATTTATCCACGTGGCACATTCATTCCCTGTCTTGCAGGAGTCCTAATTGCCGTGCGGGATGATGGCGATCCGCTTCACTGGAGACATGTGGAGCACGGAGAGGTGGGAGAAGTTCAGTGGGGGGTTGTGGGTTGGTGGGGGGCGGGGGGGGAGGGGAGGTTCACCAAACTCAAAACCTTTGGTTCAAAGCGCTTTGAATGTTACAAACTCTGATCCATAAAATATAATGCAATTAAATGTGTGGACTCTGAGTGATGTCCATGACATTTTGCAGAAAAAACGCGCATGAAAGTTTCATTTGTTCGTGGAGTGCGAGGGGGAGGGGGAGGGGGAGTGGGGGAGGGGGAGGTGGAAGAAGGTCGTGCGTGGTTAAAATATGTTAATCGTAAAAATTATTATTTTTAAATAAAACCAAACTTTCATGTTATAACCACAAACTCCTTTATGTTTATATTCATCTGAAAAGGATTGCTCAGTGAAAGCGTCATTGGAGAAAGACCCACAAGGTCGTCCCCTATCTAACAGGAGCCTCCCCCCCCCCCCGCGAGAGCCACGGGAGCGATTAAACGAAAACGGTCACATCGTGTCCCACGGTGATCCACCACCCCGAGCGGCGATCCTACAACACCCCGTGCAGCCACCCTTCCCCACCACGGGCGATGATCCACCACCTCCCACAGCACTCACACCCTCCCAACACTTCGAGCATTCGTCCAAACCTCGCGCAAGGATCCACCAGTTCCCACGGCGACCGCCCGCCCGACCCGCGTCAGCAATCCAGCACGACTCATCGGGCCGGACCTTGAACACCTCGCGAAACGATCCACCATCTCGCACGGTCACGACCATCGAAAACACCTCGAGCGGCGACCCGAACCCCACGTGTGACCCGACATGCTCGCCCCGGCCGTGCTGAGCATGTACGGAATCATCTTCCTCGTCGGCCTCACCAGCAACGTGGCGCTCGTACGTTACGTCGTCGGCCCTTCGTCGCCCCGCAGCTCGTCCAACGTGTTCCTGTGTAACCTGGCCCTCGGTGACCTGTTGTTGCTCCTCACCTGCATCCCCGTGGACGCGACGCGCTTTCTGAGCCACGACTGGCTCTTCGGTCGGACGGGCTGCAAGTTGCTGCCCTTCTGCCAGCTGGTGTCCGTCGGAGTGTCCGTGTTCACTCTGACCGCACTCAGTGCCGACAGGTACGGGGGGAACTCATCTCACCTGGATTTCCCATCAGGCTCGTGCCTTTCACCGTCGGTGTCGCATTCTTATCCGCGATCCTTTCGAACTCTTCATTTATTATTATTATTATTATTATTATTATTATTATTATTATTATTATTATTATTATTATCATCATTGTTTTATCCCTCTCGAATGGAACGCGAAGCCGGGCGCAGCACACACAGCCCGATGTTAACAACCTGGTGTTGGTTTAGCGGGAAGGGTGGTGGTTTGGGATCCTCGGGTGCTGAGTTCAAGCCTCGTTAACCGATTAATTAACACCAGGTGGGGTTGATTCAACCCGTCATCCTTCCGAGGTCGGTGAAATGAGCCCCATGTCGCAGCCTCAAGGCTGCACACCAAGGGAAGGGGTCGTGACGGATTTATTAAACCTGCATGAAGGTCCCAATTTAAACCTCATCCTGTGCAAAAATGTCCTCGTAAGCCGGTTGTCTCACGTGCTGCAATCCACTGATGAAGGTACCGCAATATCCAATAGGTTGGCGAAGGACAATGATCACGTGCTGATCACGTGCAGATCACGTGGATAAATATGTTGCCTGCATGGTGTGTTAACGGGTGACGAGCAAGACCTTTTGTCACGATGACAATTAATTGTGACGTCTTACGTCTCGAAGAGGCGGCGCGTCGAGGAAAAGCCGGGAATTACATTGCAAGGCAGCTAAGAGGTCTTCTCCCAAATATCCGGCAATTACCGGATAATGCCTGCGGAGAGCCGGGAATGATGAGACTGCTCACGATGGCCATAAAAATCCGAGCGGGGGGAGTTTAAAACTGCAGTGTTTAGCCCCCTTTAATTCAGCCGTTTCAGTACACGGTGCCGATCATGAGGAACAAGCCCAGGGACGGATGAGATGTTTTGCTCGAGAGCTCCCGGCACGGTTCCCCATGTAATGGAGACAGTCCCGCGAGGTCACGCGCTGAAGCACTCGAGCGGACTCCGCTGGAAACGGGGTGGTGGTTCATGTCGGGAGACGAATGGTCACAAATTGATCCTCAGGATAAATAATTGCCTCCGTATCTGTAATGTGTTCGGTGTAAGTGCAATGGAGTGCAGAGACGTGTCCACTTTTAACCTCAACCCCCCTTTTACTCTCTTCACTGAATCCGCAAAAATGGAAGAGAAATAACCACTAAAACACCTCTCCCGGATCCTCCATGGACCGTGGTTACCTGTGCACGGTGAGCTCCTGGATGGTACAAAATAATCTCCAGCCAAACGCGGCGCGGTCCTCCTGCGAAGAGACCAGAAAGGGCACACGGACTGTGACGCCACTAATCGGATCCATCTTTTGTAGTCCTCACCTTTGAGTGGCCTTTAGGCCTTGTGATGGACGAACTCTTCATAAAGACTAGAAAGACACTCGGAGAGCGCATAGTCTCACCTCGCGCATGAATTCTGAATAAAAATACCGGAGATGACTGAACACGCTACTATTATCGCCCATATACCGCATATGGGAAGTTGATGACGTATGGCAAGTTTCAATTTTTTGTTGTTGGCCAATTTTGGGGAAAATGATGTCCAAACGTTTTTCCTTTAATCCAATGTGGCTGCCACACCACATAACCTGTGACGTCAGAGTTAGCAATTAAATATTCTCCACAGGGAACCCCTCCTTGATTTAAAGTTTTGCATCGATCTGTCAAGCGGTTGCAGAGAAAACCATTTTTAAAGAGACAAGTGTGGAGACGGCGATTGTTCACGAGCAATGTACACGGTTCGCCTTTTTATTTTTTGACCTTCGAGGGGACGCCACGGGCAAACTGGCGGGAATCGGGAAAAACGTAAACGATGAAAGTTGTAGTACTCGAAGAGCACTACTTGCATACCAACTTTCATTCAAAACAGTTGAAAACCCTAGGAGCTCGATGCCCAATTTATTGATTTTTTTTGACATTTTCTAAGTTCGTGACCTTGTGACCTTGACCTTGGGACGAAAATAAAAAAAATCGAGCTCCGTGGGGCTATGCAGGTGCCATTGGGCTAACCAAATACCAAAACCCCTGCCAGATTCGACAAACCCCTTCGGAGAAGATGTAACTTGAAACCGGCTACCCCCTAAAAACACATGTTTTTTGGGCGTGGCTCCGCCCATAATGCCCATTCTCCGGAAAACACAACTAGATCATGATACAAACCTCGCACCCAAATTTTATCAAGATCGGATCAAAACCCACGGAGCTATGCTCGGGACAGACAGACAGACAGACACCCATAACGAATATAGTGGTCACTTACTGACTCGTGAACCAAAAAAATATGGAGACGCGGCAGACACAGACACGGACACGGGCAAAACCACCTCTGTTCCATTGCAATACTCTCTTTTTTTGTTGGTGTTCGGGTGATGTCACTTTCAGTGACGCAGCAAGGAGTAACCGATTGCTTTTGATGAGCAGAGCATGTGGATGACCATGTTGGATTTATAATTGCCTTTGAGTTCCTTGATAACATGAGTTCCCTTTCAAGGAACCTCGACTGCAGGAGGAGGTCATTCAGCGCATCAAAGCCACGCTTGGTCTTCCACGCTTCATGATGAACACGGCTTTCGATAAAGTTGAGGGCGTACGGAAGGACTGCGGACCCGGTATTTTTGGGAAGGACCAGAGTTGAGGCAATTTGGGGAAGGACTGAAGTCACGTTACTTTTTGGCAAGGACAGCGTCTGAAGTCAGTCCAAGCCAAGAAGGCACGAGTCCCCCGTCCTCCTACTCCAACCGTCCTGTTTCATGTCACAGTCCATCCCTACGCTCACAATCCCTCCCCTTTAATGTTCCTTGAAGACTGGTGTCGGCTTAACAGTGAAGGTGGCTGGCTTAAGATCTTAGGGTCTTGAGCCCTGTTCTTCATCGCACGGCCCGCGAGTCACTGACGGCCCCTAATGGTCTAAAGTGCGGCCCCTGACGTGTGGCCGATAATACACAAATGTGAAAACGCCCCATCATAATCCGTCATAAATGCTGTCAAATTGACCCAATGGTTTCAAATGAGTGTTCCAACGCCAAGCATAAGAGTGACATAACTAATCAGGACATGGTTGTAGTATTCAAACAATGATGTTTACAGCCCGGTTAACCACAACGAGGAAGAGTATGTCGGTTAACCCAGTAGCAGCCGTTCTGGAGTCCTGCAGGTGGTGTGGTGGCTCTCATACTCATGTCTTATCGGCAAAAGTGGCCCCCTTCGAAACCAATCGTGAAGATCACTGGTCTTGAGTTTCAGTCCCTGTCGTGCTGTTGAAATAACACCAGGTGGGTTGACTCATCCTGTCATCCTTCCAAGGTTAGCAAAATAATAAGTTCCAGCTTACTCGAAACAGGGGCACTGCATCAGCGGCACAGCCACGCTTCCAGAAAATAATGCAACCAGCAGCCCCAAGCTGCATACAAAACAACAACATTATATTAATCCTTTGCTCCCTTTTTACATCCGTCGTTCCCTATTCCTCAAACCCTCTCCTTTCACGTCCAAGTCCTGATCCTAAATCCCAAACACTTCACCCCAACCCTCTCATGTCCCAATCCTAACCTATGCCCCAACCCTCCACTTTCACATCCCAGTCCTTCCAATACGTCTCCATCTTCCCTCTAACACAAAACCCACCGACCCACCCAGCCCAGTTGTCCTTACAAATTGCTCCCACTCACATGAAAAGGAGGAAAGGGTGTCCAGCCTTGCATCTGCCCTGTATGTTCCTTTGCGGGTCCCTATCGGATCAATCTTTGGAGGGACCAACGTCGAACAACTAACAAAAGTATAAATGGAATCCACGATCACCTGCACACCTCAAGTTCTACCTCTTCTCGAATACTTTGATTACAGATCGTTGTTTATCCCCATCATGTTCACCCAAGGCAGGCTGCCAGGTTTCCTACATATAGGCAAGGAGCATATGGTGCAAAGCACACACCATTCATTATATTATAATCGATCCTGTGTGCCTTTCCAAGACCCGTGTCCCTGTGAACTATCCTGTTTTCTTGTCAACGAACCCGATACTCTTGCTTACAAAAAGGCAATTAGCAGATTATTCCACCTTGTGCGTAAGTGGCCTCGATACTGAGGTCAATGACTGAAATTGCAACTGAACTCAATTCTCATTTTGCGTGAATTTATTCCACTCTTCATCCTTAACCTCCTCACTACTGATACCTACCAGTCCAATCACCTTCTCCAGATTATCCAGTCTATGAACGTTCCATTTGAATGTGTCCAGAGCTGTGCATCCTTATGATTTCCCCTCGCACCTTGTTAAACATGGGTGAAACTGCAGAACTTTTGAGAAAAAGGACAAAACCAGATTTTTCTAGGGGAGGTCAAGGGGTATGCTCCCCCAGAAATTTTTGAAAAATTGATGTCAAAATATGCATATTGGGGGCGATTCTGTCAATATTGTAACAAGAAAAACCTATGCAAATGAAATTGATATTTGGAGAATAATTTTTTTTTATTTCACCTGAACATTCATTGTTAGAGCCTGGTGTTGGCTAAAAATCTTAGGGTCATGGGTTCGAGCCCCTCTCCTGCTGTTGATGTAACACCAGGCGGGTTGACTCAGTCTGTCATCCTTCTGAGGTTAGCAAAATGAGTAACAGGGGCCACTGCATCAGTGAGCACTGCATCAGCGTTGGCCAGCAGTCGGAGTCGTGAACGTACACGTAAGTGACGGGAATAGGTCTGAATGGAGTTCAAATGCCACAAGGGAATGCTAAGTTGACGAGGTACTTAGTTGAACAGCCCAATGGAACGTGGCAGGGCCAGAGGCAGGAATGTTGATGAAGGATCCAAGGAGAAATCAACTCCCGACTCTTCAGATGAGCTACATCAACCTGCGTAAAGCAACGTGAGACGTGCAAGGTTCTACAAAGGAAAAGCAGGATTCTTTACTTGCACGCGAGCCACACGAAGGTGAAGAATCATTCCCAGTGAAACTCCACGATAAGGGTTGCCCTATTTCAGCACAACTCCAGGCACAGAAGATCTCCGTGGAGTGGAATGCATCTGATAGACACCAACAAATGGTGGTCGTTCACACCCAAAATGCCAACCAGGAGTCTTTTCCTTCCGCTTTAGCATGGAAGGAAAAGACGTCCGAGGCGTTCGGAATCTGAGTCAACCCTATATTCCACAACCGAACAACCCACTCGTCTCTCTCTCTCTCTCTTCCGGTTGCATCCAGTTCAGGAAAACCCCCGATCAACCCAAGCTCAAGAATATTTACACACCAGTATAAAAGCCCGTCAAAAATGATGGGTTGGAATTATTTTATTTAAAATATTCAGAGACTGGAAGATATTATGTTTTGTAGCAAGAAAAAGCATTATTTTAAAGATGCTACATGGAGAAATGTTACGCTATTTTCTTTATCTTCTGGGACCTTTCATATCGAGGGTAAAGCCTCATGAGCATGCCAAAGCCTGAAGACTCGGCCTAGCGTCAGTTGTGCATTTATCTTCTTTATTTATTAAACATCGCACGTATGTAAATGAACACTTGTTTTACTCTGCGTGCGTTACACGTCACGTGCAGCAAGTTTCACATCCCTGTGCCTTGTATTTATTGGTATTTAAAAAAATTAATAAAAAACGCTTCGGTACACCGCTATTGAGGCCCGGTAGCAAGTCACCGTCTACATTTCCAAAAGAAGAGGCGTAATTACTCTTTAATGGAAAATATTTTTCGAGTTTTTTTATCCTGAAAAGATAGACCGTAGCGAACACACATTCACGTTAAAAGATTGGCCTTTAAAAACCTTTCTTAAATCTTCCTTTTGAAGGGGGACGGACATCACGCAAACAAATACACCAACACACATTGTGTTTTATGCGGTCGATGAAAGGCAGAATGATGCCGCTACAGATCGCAATGACACGCAAGTTCTCCTCGACCCTTCATGACGATTGAAGAAGAATTCTACCGAAGGATAAATAGTAAGTCTGTCTTGGTGATAACTCAAGTAGTCTTGTCCAGCTATTATAAATCACCAACTAGAAGGGCACTCGGTAGAGGGCATACCTCCACCCCGTAATGCCTGATCCACGAGAACATATCGGGCCCAATACATTTTTGAAATATCATGCTATATATCGTCTTTGACTGTATTTCTCAATAGTAAAGAATCACTTCAAAAGTTAAATAAATCTCATATCCGGATCCAGATTCTGATCTTCACCAAGTTGAAGCAATTCGTCCTTGCCACACACCCAACATGTCCACCAAGTTTCGTCCGAATTCGTCCCCAACTTTTTGAGATATTGTGCTATATATCGGTTTAGCCCTATCTCTCAATGGTGAAGATTCACTTAAAAAATGATCAGATCTGGATACGGATTAGGATCTTCACCAAAATCTAATCAATTCTTTGTCACACACCCAACGTGTCCACCGAGTTTCGTCCGAATCCGTCCACAACTTTTTGAGATTTCATGCTATATATAATTTTTGGCCCTATCTCTCAATGGTGAAGAATCACTTTAAAAAATTCTAGTAGTCGGATCCGGATCCGGATCTTCACCAAAATCTAATCAGTTCGCCCTTGTGACACACTCAACCTGTCCACAAAATTTAATCTGAATTCGTCCACAAGTTTTTGAGATATCCTGCACACAAACAGACAAACAGACAGAAATGGGGTGAAAACAACCTCCTTCACCTTTGGTGGCGGACGTAAGGAGGAATGAACGTCAGAGCCTTCCATTTCAATTAGGGAAACCCCGTGTGCCCGCCTTTTCCTTGTCCCCACCCCCTTTTTACAATTTCCTCTGTCTTTTTATGAGGCCAAGTAAAAAAATATACCAGTTGATCGTCTGGATTTTTTTCAAAAAGGGAGGAGGCCCTTTTTATTTGTTTTTTTGTAATTTATTTATTTTTTCAAAATTGCCGCCGGCTTTAAGTACCCGACGAATGATGTACCTGACACGCCAGTTTTTATCCCCAAATAAATATGACGTAGGTCATACACCTGACACGTAACGTACACACTCACTCAGCCTATTAAAAATACAATCCACAGTTCTAAACAAATATATAATAAATGTAGGGTGAAACTAAAATTTAAAAACACACACACTTCGTGCACATTAAAATGATTGGAGATTCCATCTTTCTACTATGGCTATGCCATCATATTAGATCTACAGTAAACATTTAATGCACACATCTACATTTGTGGGATGTGGACTCACCAGCGCTCCCTCGTTTAACTCGGTAGAAGTTATAAAAACTCTGTATTGGAAAATGATCGATTCAATTAATGGTGTAAAAGTTGGACACGAAGATATGGGTTTTAAATTGGTGCAAACCGCTTCAATATACCTTATTGTCTTTTCCTTCCATCGGTCTGTCAAAATGGAGAAAAAGAACCTCACTAACCGTGTTTCATTTTCAAGAACCTTACTAACCTTACTTCAAGAAGCTTACTAAACGCGTTTCATTTTCAAGAACCTTACTAACCATGTCTCATTTTCAAGACCTTACTAACCTTACTTCAAGAACCTTACAATCGTGTTTCATTTTCAAGAACCTTACGAACCATGTTTCATTTTCAAGAACCTTACTAACCGCGTTTCATTTTCAAGAACACTTACTAACCTTACTTCAAGAACCTTACTAACCGTGTTTCATTTACAAGAACCTTATTTCAAGAACCTTACTAACGTGTTTTCATTTTTCAAGAAACCTTCTACCTTACTTCAAGAACCTTACTAACCATGTTTTCATTGTTAAGAACCTATACCTTACTCAAGAACCTTACTAACCGTGTTTCATTTTCAAGAACTTTACTAACCGTGTTTCATTTTCAACAACCTTACTTCAAGAACCTTACTAACCGGTTCATTTTCAAGAACCTTACTAACCTTACTTTCAAGAAGCTTACTAACCGCGTTTCATTTTCAAGAACCTTACTAACCATGTCGTCATTTTCAAGAATACCTAACCTTACTTCAAGAAACTTACTAACCGGTTCATTTTCAAGAACCTTACTAACCTACTTCAAGAACCTTACTACGAGTTTCATTTTAAAGAACCTTACTAACCGTGTTCATTTTCAAGAGCCTTTCTAACGTGTTTCATTTTCAAGACCTTACTAACCGCGTTTCATTTTTAAGAACCTTACTAACCTTACTTCAAGAACCTTACTAACCATGTTCATTGTCAAGAACTTACTTACCGTGTTCATTTTCAAGAACCTTACTAACCGTCGTTTCTTTTAAAGAAACTTACTTCAAGAACCTTACTAACCATGTTTCATTTTCAAGAACCTTACTAACCTTACTTCAAGAACCTTACTAACCGTGTTTCATTTTCAAGAACCTTACTAACCTTACTTCAAAAAACCTTACTAACCATGTTTCATTTTAAGAACCTTACTAACCTTTCAAGAACCTTACTAACCGCGTTTCATTTCAAGAACCTTACTAACCTTACTTCAAGTACCTTACTAACCACGTTTCATTTTCAAGAACCCTTACTAACCACGTTTCATTTTCAAGAACCTTACTTACCGCGTTTCATTTTCAAGAAACCTTATAACCTATGGCAAGTACCTTACAACCACGTTTATTTTCAAAAGAACCTTACTAACCACGTTTCATTTTCAAGACCTTACTACCGTGTTTTTTTCAATAACCTTACTAACCGTGTTTCATTTTCAAGAACCTTACTAACCGCGTTTCATTTTCAAGAACCTTACTAACTGTGTTTCATTTTCAAGAACCTTACTAACCATGTTTCATTTTCAAGAACCTTACTTCAAGAACCTTACTAACCGCGTTTCATTTTCATTTAAAAGAATTAGTCAGGCTTCAAGAACCTACACCGTGTTTCACTCGTTTATAGTTTGTTATTGTTACCTCCGCCACCGAAGGTGAAGGTGATGTTTTCACTTCTTTTTGTCTTGTTATTTGCAAAATGGAAGATTTTTCAAGTATATTGGTTAGTCGATTTTGTTATTCGGTTTGTTTGTCGCCCACAGGTCACAATTTTAAACCGATCTTCACGAAACTTCACCATATGGTAGTTTGTCATAAGGAAGAAGCCTATTGGTTTTGAGGTCAAAAGGTCAACATAGGCCAAAGGTCAACAACTACGGTGGTATTTCTAAAATCCTCAATTTTCATCCGATTGACTTGAAATTTGAAGAGGATTTCAAAATCAGGTCATTGAATTCAACCACCAATTCTTTTTGAGGTCAACATAGGCCAAAAGGTCAACATTAGCTGAGTTTCTAAAATTGCCAATTTTCATCCAATTCACTTGAAATTTGAAGAGGAGTTGGAGTTGTATATTTAGTCAATTAATTCAACCAACCAATTACTTGTTTCTAATCTACATTAACGATCTGTGCGACAACCTGCATAACCCCACCTGCCTCTATGCTGATGATGGTACCATCTACTGCCTGCTGGATGAAGTGAATGCCACCATTTCTCCGAGAGAAGACCGACAGAAGATCTACAAGTGGGGACAGAAATGGAATGTCCTGTTTGCTTCCGAGAAATGCAAGGTTATGTCCCTCAGTAGACGACTACCAAGTGAGCATCCTCCGGCGTTCTTCATGGGTGGCAAGCCATTGCAGCATGTACACGAGCTTCACATACTTGGAGTCTGGTTCTCCCAGAGCTTGAGTTTCCAGTCTCCCGTGAATTCCATCGCCCTTCGAGCTGGACAAAGAGTGAGTGCCTTTCGCGGTATTGCTCCACACTTGGATCCGTTTGGCCTAGCCCAAGTGTACAAAACCCATGTCCAGAGCACAATGGAATATCTCCCCTCATATGGGTGTCTGCACGTGCCATGTATCTTAAAAAGCTGGATGATGTGCAACGTCGTGCTGTACGTATCAAGGCCCCTCCGCAAGAGTTGAATATCGATCGCCTACCACACAGGAGAACTGCAGCAGGTCTGGGTCTGATGTAAAGGCTGCATACAGAAGAAGTTCCAGTACTTCTGGAGACCATGCTTCCTCCATAGTGGATTCCATCAAGGTTCACCAGAGCAAGTGCTTCCTTTGGAAGCTATGCTGGGCAGTGTCTTACTGGCAAGACAGAGAGTGGTCACTTCTTCAGTATGACCGCTCCTGTATGCCCACAATAATACCAGTGTGGAACAGTTTACCAGATGCCACTATAGGTCACCCAACATCTGGGATCAAGGCTTTCTGCTCCAGAACACACAAATATCTTGAAGTTTAATACAGCACACTTATGACAATGTTGTTTTGTATGTACGATTGTATCACCTTGTTTTTCTTTTACAATTATTATTCTCTCACTTGTATTTTTGACACTCTGTGCTGTCGTGATACAAATGGGTCCTGTTTTTGTTTTTTGCAGTGCTTATCCATAAAAAGAAAATATAAAAAAATGACCTTTCACATTTGCAAGTCGTTACACACACAGCTGGCAAATCCTCCAATGTGCTTCTGCAGCACAACCTGACAGCAGCGGAGCACTGTGGAGCCCCTTGGCCTTCACCTTTAAAAGACACAAGGCAATGGCAATGCAACAACTGGAATTGCCCATCTCCTAGTCTATCCTATCATTCTTCCCTCCAATCCTTCACTCATCAATGCTGTAATCCATTGCTCACTGATGTTTACCATTACCCATGAGATATTTCTTCTCTCTCATGCTTCCACTCCCCCTCAGTATCCAATACATTTGCTTCTCACAATGAAGTCCCCAATCCCAATTCATCAGTTTGTCGACCTTGGAGACATATATATATATATATATATATATATATTATATATATATATATATATGTTCTGCCATTACCCCCCCCCCCCAACCTCATGTAGAGAAATCCAAAAGATGAATCCTATTAAATAAGGCCAGTTAGGAGTCTTGGAATTGCTTCTGTGTTTTCATTGATACTGCCCTGTGCCACCATGAAAGGTGATGCCAAAATCAGCCCTATTTGGAAAGGTAACGTCACACAACAACAATGTTCACATAAACACCGAGATGTGATCATCCGTTTGTTGACACAGCATGCATAGACATGTTTGCGGAAGGACGTTTCTAATAATGCCACCGATGGGCAGTGGGATTGGTCCAGCCACGATTCAAGGACCCCCCAAGGTCGATAGCCTCCAGGAAATGTCCCATAAACGTTCTTCTTGTACATAAAACTTTTTGTAACCCATATATCAAGAGGGAAACCAATTACTTTCCACTGAAATTTTAACAGCATTCTTTTTCTGCTGATCTCCCATGATTCTTCCTCGATCTTGTCAAGCCTTCAGCGAACAATTTTTTTTTTGGAGTTGGTGGTTTTCGATGACAAGAACAGATCTACGGTTGTTGGTGTGTTTTTAAAGGAGGTCTCGTGGTCCGGACGATCCACCCGTTCTGAGGCATTAAACGCCATCAGAGGGATGAGGCAACCGCTTGGTGCAGATCATCTCATTGGGTCACGGAGCAAGCAAGACGGTTGTACCACATGGTCAATAATAGATAACAATTATGATACACGGTTATGATTTCTCCAATGAAGGCATGACAAAGAGCAGGTTGATGGTGTGCATACCACTTGCTTGTTGATGGTAATCTGGGTTAGATTCTTAGCTGAGCGATAAACTGGTGGACTAGTGGTGCACCGGTCAGGCATTGTTTGACTAGCAAGAGTAAAAAAACCCCAAAAAACAAAGGAAGATCCCACGCTGTCCTTTGCAAAGACGAGAGGCGTTCGTTGCCACGACTGCTGGCAAGGCAATGGCAAAACCTCCCAACGTGCTCTTTGCAACGAGACTGTGGCAGATGTCGGACAGACAGACGGACTACCATAGGATTATGAAACAACCATTTTCGAATGGAAAAAAATCCCCCAAAAAAGCAAAAGTAAAAACGACAGTCGGGGTTGTTCACTGCAATGAATAACAAGTTATGAATTAATGCATTCGACATTTGTGAATCAAACAAAATTGATTTCATGTTAATCAGATTTTCTCGCAGGCTCAATTAAATCAGAGTAACAGAGTCTCAAGCACGACCAACATACGATGTCCTCATTATCAGCTCAGTGTAGTTGAGCCTGAAAACCACGATAGACTGTCAAGCTTTCCTGCACAAGCCTTTAACGCTCAGGACATCGTGACGGTCCTACCTTCCCATTTTCAGCTCACCACCGAAGCTTTTAAAATGTTAAAACGAATTTCACAGCCAAGCAGCAACACACCAAGGGAAAAAATAAAATACGGACCCCAGAACAGAAGTTGCTGTCTTGACAAGATCGCACAGAGGTCATGACTCACTTTTGAGTAGTCTGAGTGTAAACTTCCACCTTGGTGATTTGTAGGTGAAGCGTTGCATCAGAGTACCGTACGGCGTCCTGGAAGCCAGGCTAGGCTAATGAGCCTGCCATCATTTGCTGGTGAACCTTTCAAATCCCACAATGCCTTACAAAGAAAGAGACCATTGTGAGTCGCCAACAGATAAAATCCTGCCCCAGACTCCCTGGGTCAGTGATAGAGCCACGCGTCAGTCATGATACAACCAGCATGGCAGCCTCATCATTTAATCTCGTTTGCTCGAGGAAAACAGGAACATTCAATGAAGTTGCATATCCTACTGAAAAAATTAATTCTTCATACATAGATGCAAAATCCAAGCTTCAATCGTGTTAAAGATTTTGACAATTGTCAGGTTTATTTTTTTTCTTTCTCAAGTACCTTGCTAATAATGTCGCTTTGCCCTGCAGCATCCATCATGGGACAACCTGAAATGGAAAGAATGTAAAAATTGTCAGCAGGTGTTCCTTGATGCTGAAAAATATAGTGCAATCAGATGATGTGTACAAGGTTCACGCATCGATGTTTCAGATACCCGTTTGTGATTGAATGCTTACAGTGCGCTCCGATGATGTCCGCTTGTGTTCAGATACAACGCAATAGTGAAACCCATGGAGAGGGCTCCACCACACCCCGTGCGAAACGCGTGCCTGCGTGCTGTTGCCATCTGGCTCCTATCCTCAGCACTCGCCGTGCCAGATATTCTATCGTCCGACGTGAGCACGGTGAGGGTCTTGAATACAACGTTCCTCGCTTGTATGCCTTTTTCGCAAGGCGAGATCCTACTGCCTCGACTGCATGCTCTCTGGCTTTTCATCGTCTACTATTCGCTCCCTCTCATCACCATTGCAGTTTTCTACGCACGGATCTCCAAGGAACTTTGCCGCTCGGCCAATCACTTGCCCAGCGAGAGTGCTGGTAACCATTGGCACCAGGTTTGGAAAACAACACCCTCAGTAGAGGATAAATGGGGCTTCTGAGGCAGCCATTCAAATGAATGGGGGAAAAGGGAAAAACTTTCTAACTTAAGCCCCAAAAGACCAAAATAGGAGACTGATTTCCTCCCCCCTCCCATACAAGCAAATGTAAAATTGAGACTTACTGATTAAAGCACTTCTTTCCTTTTATATTTTCATTCCACTCAAAGAGCGAACCAATGAATATTTGTCCATGTTCTACTTTGGGGAATAACTTCATTTTCTTATTACATTCACTTTATCTCTTCAAGCATGAAAGAAAGGGCTGTTAGGGTGAGTTTTGTAAAATGGGGAAGTGTTTTTAGAACACAGTCGTGCCGTGAAAATTAGGAAGTATTCTGTGCCCTTATCTCTCATGGTTATATTTTAAATAATCAGAACACTAACAGAACAAAGTTTAGCTAAAAACAGCTTTTAAACTTCGGTTTTATCAAAAATCATTCAAAGCAAGATGTTTCATTTTCGTGTTAAAATGAGTCAGTCTGGA
>CM068967.1:19098416-19112382 GCA_035128595.1 Eptatretus atami | reverse complement strand
TATTGATATATATGATACAAGTAATTATGTCAGGTGATGTGTTTTCATCAAAGAATAAAAAAGGTTATTGGTAAGTTTAAAGATGAACAAGTCTGAAGACGACGATGGTTCACGAGCGGTATTTGACGATGTAGATTGTTTCAGACGTCAAGGATGAGACAATGTGATAATGTTTGACCAAGTTATAAAAATGATCAACATGATGTGGTATGAGTGACAGGTTATTAGCTGCAAAATGTCGAAAACCCGGTTTCGTTCAACAACTTTAAAAATTTGACCTTTGCATAACCTTTAAAGGTCCAAAAACAATGTTGTGGACATTAAAATAAGGAAACAGGATACGTGCTATAGCTTAATGGAGTTAGTTCGTCGAAGGTCGAAAACCCGGTTCGATTCCCACAACTTTGAAAATTTGACCTTTGTGAACTTTAAAGGTCAAGGATTATGACCTTTGGTGCAAAACTTCCTCTGGAACATTCCAGGAACAATATAACGTCATATAGGCGATATGGCATTTCACACTCCTCGGATCATCCATACTTTGATGAAATCAGTGTAAAAACAAACTTGAAGGGGGCGCCACGGGCAAGGTGTTCGAGATAGAGAAACATGGTTTCAAGACTTTAGGTGGGGAATGACCTCAAGATTGTGCATAAAAATATTGTCATCCTAGCTCTCAAAGTTTGGGCGGTCGTATGATTTTATTGTCAAAATTGGAAATTTTCTAAGTTCATGACCTTGTGACCTTGACCTTGGGACTAAAATGAAAAATCGAGCTCCGGGGGGCTATGCAGGTGCCATTGGGCTAACCAAATACCGAAACCCCTGCCAGATTCGACAACCCCTCGGAGAAGATGGATTTTTATGTCAAAATCGCAATTTTCTAAGTTCGTGACCTTGTGACTTTGACCTTGGACGAAAATGAAAAATCAAGCTCCGTGGGGCTATGCAGGTGCCATTGGGCTAACCAAATACCGAAACCCTGCCAATTCGACAAACCCCTAGGAGAAGATGCAAATTGAAATCGGCTACCCCTAAAAACACGTTTTTTGGGCGTGGCTCCGCCCATAATGGGCGGACCACGCCCATTTTCGGGAAAACACAACCAGATCATGATATAAACCGCCCACCAAATTTCATCAGGATCGGATCAAAACCCACGGAGCTATGCTCGGGACAGACAGACAGACACACAACAATAACGAATATAGTGGTCACTTATATTTTTCGTGACCAATGGGTGGGAAGGTCATGAGTGAATTTATAGGATTGAGATCAAAGTCTTATACTTTTACGTATATTGATAATAATAACATTGAAAGGTGTGTTAAGAAGCTAAAGGGAATAAAGAAAAATATAATCAAGGAAACAATAAACTTTAAACATTATTACAACTGTTTAACCTTAAAGAAGGAAGAGTGCAGAAAAAATGAATACAATAAGAAGTTATAAACATCAATTATATACAGAAGAGATAAATAAGAAAGCATTAGGAGCTTTTGATGATAAAAGATTATTTTAGAGGATGGAATAAAGAGTATCCCTTATGGTTATAAGTACAAGTGTTCAGCGGCATCTTTTTTACTGATTTATAAATGATAGAACCAAGCAATAACCAAACCAAAGAGTGGAGATGTAATCAGCCTTGGTATTTAAATGGAAAACATAAAGAATGTGAGAAATATCAAATAAGTTTTATTGAAGAAATAACCGGGGTAAAAGTTGATAAAACAAATAAGCGCATAAATTTAATTACAAATAAGTTGGAGGATGTAAAGAAAAAAAATTAATATCCTTGAATGGACTGAAAACTTTGATGGTTATCAATTGAACAATGGAAAAACAATTTACCACAATCTCAAAACGATATGTGGCTCAGGAGATGGCCAAATAAGAGCATTAAGAGAAGTTTATCATTTCATCTCTGCTCAACAAAGATACTTAAACCAAGAACTAAGTTCCAAAGTAATCTTTGTGAATATACTCGATGGTGATGAATGTAATAAGAAAATGAAGTTATTCCCGAAAGTAGAACATGGACAAATATTCATTGGTTCGCTCTTTGAGTGGAATGAAAATATAAAAGGAAAGAAGTGCTTTAATCAGTAAGTCTCAATTTTACATTTGCTTGTATGGAAGGGGGAGAAAATCAGTCTCCTATTTTAGACTTTTGGGGCTTGTTAGAAAGTTTTTCCCTTTTCCCCCATTCATTTGAATGGCTGCCTCAGAAGCCCCATTTATCCTCCACTACCCTCTTCCATTTTTCATATCTAAGACTTGCATTGCTATGCTCCAGCCACAAGCAGATATTCAAAATAAACCAGGGAACTGTGGTGATGGAAACTAAATAAACTGGGAACATTGGTCAAATAACCAATGACATCAGCTTACACAGTCATGGGATGATAACTATAATTAATCAATCATACCTATCCCGAGTTTCAAGTTCTGATCTTGTAGGTCCTTCACATGGCACAACTCTCCGTGTTAATTGGCCATGGTAACAATAATCAGGGAGTGTTTGTAATCACCTTTACATGGCTGTGTTTGAACCAGCCTCAGTGGTGTAATGGTTAGAGAATCCGCTCGAATACTGACCAAGTCAGATGCAAGACAAATTGGTAGGTTTTGCTTTCTTGCTTGATACGCAGCTTTTTAACCAAAAAAAAAAGTATATATATATATCATACAAAAAGGATAGAAGACAGACAAACAACTATTGCACAGATTTGATAGGCCGACTGGCCAACTCATGCATTTAAGTTCCTCAGACGGGAACTCATTTATATTGAGCCAGTTTACATCAATTAGTTTGGGAAGGACACATAAAAGATGGAAGCAGAGAAGACCAACTTTATCGATTCAAGCTATGTGCAAAGGTGTTGTTGCAATTTCATGTAATGCAAAATTCCAAATCGCAAACCTGTCCTTGCGGGTAAGAGTGGTGAGTTTATTCCCTGAACCTCTTCACATGATCGTTCAACATTAAAATTCATTGCAACATACAACTCTTCATGTATAGCTGTTTCTGTCTTCATTCATAGTTAAAAACCCACCGTATGTCTGCAGCAGGTAGAGGGTCGCAAGCGACTTGCAAAGACAGTGCTGGTGTTCGTATTGCTGTTCGCCACGTGCCTGCTGCCCAATCACACACTGTACCTGTACCGCTCCTTCCGCAATACCAAGTCACCGGACACATCCAATACCCACCTCGTCTTCGTCATATTTGCTCGGGTCCTTTGCTTCTGCCAGGCCTGCGTCAACCCCCTGGCACTCTATGCCATTAGCAGCGCCTTTCGAACATCTGTCGCTCAGCAGCTGTGCTGTCGCCAGCGACCGATTGGCCGGCAGATAGAGCGCACGCCACGCTGTGTACGCTCTTCCCGGCGCACAGAAAGCAGCGCCATGAGCGTCGGTGGAGAGATGATGGCCTTGCAGCACGGAGTGCAAAGGGGACTTTGACAATAACGTCCTCAATCTTTTATAACAGTTGCCAGTGCATCAATCAAGTGCTTATCATACCAATGCCATTCCATTTTCACATGTTGAACAAAAATGTAGCTTTGGATTTGAGGTAATGTGTGCATGTGTGTGTGTGTACAGGATATATATATATATATATACACAAGATCAGACCCCATTACTGTAATGAGTACCAGGAAGTAAATTCCACATCGGCTTTTGCTACATGCATCCTGATGAACTGGGAATGCCCACTACGCATTAATCTGTGGGTCATACGCAAAACAGTTCTGGGAAGAGCCAGGAAAAATTTTTAATTTCAAAAAGGCTCTTCTGGCTAAACAATTGCATAGGCTAGATGTTTCCTCTCCATGGTGAACTGGTCGATAAAATTAAGAATTTAATTCTCTTCCCAGTATTGGCTGCAGTGCAATCCTACAGAGATGTAAGGAGCTGTAGCTCTGCAAAACTCATACCTAACAGGTGAAGCCAATGCAACTGTTCAGCCAGAAGAGCCTTTAAAAAAAATAAAAATTATATTATATATCAACAATAATTAAAAAACATGAATACAACAGCTGGCATTTGGTAAATAAATCACTTAAACGGCCACAGATATAGTGCCGATCAAATAACCGAGTTTTGAGAACGAGCTTGTTTCATTGTTTCGGAACAAATTATTATAATTACACTAATAACAACATTACAAAATTGTCAGCAAGGTGGAGAACAATACACAGAAGAAATGTACAAACAGTTTGAGCAACAGGATCGTCTGCACGTTCGTTCCTTCACCGACGTAAAGATTGTAAATACATCAACATGAAGACATGCGTTTCAGAAATAACATCAGTGGAAGCAATGACAAAACGTTGAGCAATATTTAAATAAAAAACAAAAAACGTTTCATGCTGCCATTGCAATTACAGTACATCTCGATCTCTGACGGAATTCTCAAGATTTCTATCAGAACTTGAGAAATTGGAGGAAATTTTTGTAATGGCGAGGAAGCTCCAAAATGCAGATCGTTTAAGCTTCGGTTCATAGCTATTTGGCAACTCAAACGGTGCAGGTCTGCAATAGGAAGTGATGGAAATACAGGCTGTCCGTTTTTAGGAGAGGAACCAAACGGGTTGGTGACTTGGAGCAAGGGGTGGGGACAGCATGCATCCCGAGGTGACAAAGCTTGCCAGAATAAGGAGTGAGTTGCCTGGAGACAGCAAATGTGTACACTGGTAGTCAAATGTCGCAGGTAAAGTGGTTCGTCATCATTGTTCCTGAGTGGGAGATGGACAGAATCCGATTTATTTTTGTTAAACAGCAGAGTAAAATCAAAACAGGAATTTGCTTCAACAGATGAAACATTTGCAGCAGTTTTCAAGCAATTCCTCAAGGAGCAATACATTTCTCATCACCTATGGCAAGACGGGCAGATAAGTCCGTACCTTGTTGGCGCAATTCCTTTGCAAAATAGCCGGCTTCACAATCATCACAGATGATTCGATCTCTTCAGAACCTTCCGAGGAACTCCCGTCGCTGAGGTCGCTGTAGTTGTCTCTGCATCAAAAAGGTAGCAAAAAGGAGACCAATTACATTTATCCTGCACAAACAAGGGTTAATAGTCATCATGCGATCACAAAGCCTCCTTGCAGTTCAACTCTGGCAGCCTGGATAAGCAATTGCTTGTCATGGGCCCTGTGGCAAAACTCCACATTACATGACAAGTGGGCATTTGAGCACGGTACATTTCCCTCAAAATAGACAAGAGCATTCTCTCGTACAAATCAAACACGTGAAAGCTTCTTTTACTGCAAATGGAGCAGAAGCCAAATCGTTAATTAGAAACCTCTCGCAGTACCTTTGAGCAATCAGAACAGAAAATAATTAGTTTTGTTTACTCACCCACATTTCCCAATGAATACCTTAAAGCAACGCAGCCATTCACCAAGGATGGAAAATAAAATTTTCATCTGGACATTTTTTAAATACGACACCGAAAGCCGAACCGACGATGGTTCTAAAAGTCCTCATAATCAATATGGGCTACGGTGCACAGGCACGAGTGGGTCTCTTAAAAATAAATAAAAAACAACATATCAACAAGAAGTGTTTATTTTGTTTGCTGTTCAGGATATACATGCAAATTAAATTAAAAACAAAAAAAAAATACAATTGTTATAAACACAATAACAAAAGCAGCATTTCATTAAACGTGTGCACGATGACAATCTTCAAGACACATACGAATCGAATAATGACTTCGATGTCCCTGGTGGAGGGAGGTAAACTCAGCAAGATGTGTGGGTCTGGCATGATCGGACGTCGCCACAAAACAAAACCCAAAAAATATATATATATTATCTTCGGCAAAGTCAATGCATTTTATTGTCCTGTGAAATGATAGTCGTTCGCAACACGTCCGCTTCATCTGCAGCCAAAAACAAATCTATTTGGCACCAACAAAAGGCCGGCTCTCACGGAACGAGTCGAAGCACATTTTGTGAAGAGCCGGGGGACGTGCGATTGGCTCTGTCTCAAACCAAAGCAACTTAACGGCACCTGTATCCTTTTGTTCATTGCGTGGCTTATAACCATACTGTCAAAATAATTATGGTGCCAAAAACTGAAGCAAAAAACAAAAACAAATTATCACAACAAAATAATAATAATAATAAAAAATAATGTACAAAACAGCACAATCTGATTAAAAAAAAAAACTTCAGATGAACTTGCCAAATCTAACAAGGTTTTATCTTCAATTTGGCCGATAGCATTTAGGCAATATCCACACAAGTTTAGCAAAAAAAAAAAATATTCAAAATAGACTCAAAAAGGCTGCACCAAATGGAAAGTATAAAATGCAATGTAATGCACACAAGTACAATTACTCTGCATTAATAGGCCTCGTTACCTATGCTAGGCCAGCCTCCGGCTTCAACGCCACCAGGGCTTCAAATATTTTTAATTGCTGGCAGGGCAGAGTGGGCACAGGTGGCAAGGACGGAGAGACGGGAGGTGATGGTGGGCCGTACCGTGGCGAGAGGCGACAGCCGCGTTGCAGGTAGGCGGTCATCTTGCCAGCGGTGGCAAGCAGCAAGCCGAGGTATGGGGGAGACGGGTGCATGGGGCGTGAAGTAAACTCAGGGTGAAACTGGACGCCGACAAAGTACGGGTGGTCTGAAAAATAAATAAACTGAAGTCAAAAAAGCAAAAATGCACAAAGACATATTTTTCCACATACAGGAACCACTTCCTGTATCAATAGTCGACTTCTCTGTGATTTCCTAATGACCTTATTTTCCATGCAATGCATGTACACAAGCTCTTCTATTAGCCTTATGTAAATGCAAATAAATACTTATTGTTGCCCTCACTTTATTGTCCAACTTCGACCTACAAAAATGTTCATATCAGATCACATGACATACCATGTGACAACAGCTTTAACTAAAACAAAACAATTGCAATTTCTTCAAAAGCTCTGCCTTTCCAAATCTATACTCATGTTGTAGCAAACTGTAGTTATCGTTTATGCGTGCATGTGCCAGGCTGAAGAGTTTGCATTATGTATTCCACTGATAGGTTGGACCTGGATCCGGACCTGAACCAAAATCGAATCGGCTTGTTCTTGTCACCTACCCAACTCATTAACCAAGTTTTGTTGCAACTCGTACACAACTTTTTGAAATATCATGCAATGTATCGTTTTTGGCCCCATCTCTAATGGTGAAGAATCACTTCAAATTTTTTTTTTAATTCTCAGATCCGGATCTTCACCAAAATTGAATAAATTCGTCCTCGTCACACATCCAACCTGTCCACCAAGTTTCATCAGAATCTGTCCATATCTTCTCGAGATATCATGGTATATATATATATATATATATATATATATATATATATATATATATATATATATATATATATATATATATATATATATATATATATCAATTTTTGGCCTATCACTCAATGGTGAAGAATCACAAAGTATTCTTGGATCCGAATCTTCACCAAAATCAAATCAATTCATCCATGTCACATAACCAAACCTGTCCACCAAATTATCCAAATCCGTCCACAACTTTCTTGAGATATCCTTCTGACAGAGAAACAGAGACAAACGGGTGAAAACATAACCTCCATCCACCTTTGGTGGTGGAGGTAACAACTAAAAGGGAGGTATTCACTGTCATGCGAACCGAAACTAAACAACTCAAAGGTAGGTATTCATTGTCAACCTAAGACGTCACCTCAATCCTAAAACATGATTATGACCTGGGCACAAATAGACAGGTACATGGCCCTTCAACTTACAATCTTCGACATTTTTAGCAGAAAGGAAGAAAAGAATACCTACCTACCTAATCAAAGGAACAAAAGTCACGGTAATATCAAAATAAATGTGACAATTGTTCAAAACATCCTCAACGTTCCAACAAACTATGCCAATTAGGCCCACAAAGGTGAATCATCTTGTACGATGGCATGACAGGAATGAAAGGATGTACCTTCCAACTCCACAATCTCCATTCTCTTCCCTTCCACGTCATGGCCAACAAACTGGAATCCCTTCTTTTCTAAATGAGACACAACGTCCACCTTCACCTGCAAAGGAGCATCAAAATGAGACTTGCCTGCTTCCAGGAACGTGCAGCCACACAAAACTTCAGAACTGCATGGTATGGGACAATACCATGACAAAGCAAGATACAAGTAGGAGGTTGGTAAGGAAGAGGCTTGCCTCATATCGGTGCCGATGCCGTTCTTCTATAGATTCCTTGTTATTGTAAAGTTTCCCTGCAGTACAAAAAGTGGTAATTGCTGAGTACAATAGTCATCCTCCGTTCCCATTCCTCAGAGTCCCATCGCAGACAGCTCCGTGCAAGCAAGCATGTTATTAATCACATTCCGAGCGGCAATCGGCAAGGTGTTTCTTCAAGGGATTTGTAATCTAGGACCTTTCTGTCCCAATTAATTATTTATTTGCAGAATGCCAGATAGGGAAAAGTTTCTTCAAATCACAGCTTCGACAAGGTAGCAACCAAATAGAACAGAGAAGGTCATTGCCTGCCAACGACAGGTGTGGAAACACTCACGCAGTATGGAATCCTTGGTTTTAAAAATGGTGCGGCGCTTGCCCAGCCTCATGGTGCCACCCATTTTTCCGGGGTTGTGCTCGGGCATGTCGATCACCTGCCGAGAATAGAGATGCGGCGGATACTAAAATGCATTTGCAATCTAAAGAAACCATCAGCTCGTGGCCAATGTAAAGATCACGCTCTCAAACAACAACCATGCCGACAATAATAATAATAAAAGAAACAAAATTTTAAAAACCAAAAAAAAACAAGAAGAAAAGCTGCACTACCTACCACAGCATGTGTTGTGTTGGCATCAAACTCTGTGGAATTAGCATCTGAAAGGAAAAAAAAAAATTACCCCTGTGCGGGAGTGACGGTCATCTGCGAGAAAATATATAGCCTCCTGAAGGTAGGGCAGTTTTTGCAAACTTTGAAGTCACGTGGCGCGAAAACGAAAGCGAATATCGAAAATCCGGCCCGACCAAATTTAGATATTGTCCCATAGATTCATATGCCACAATCAAATTCAAGATCGCTTGAGAAATGTAGGAGGAGATAGATTTTGAAAATCGTCATTTTCGCATTTTTTGCCAACTTTGAAGTCACGTGACACGAAAACGAAAGCGAATATCGGAAATTCGGCCCGATCAAAATTTAGATATTGTCCCATAGATTTATATGCCACAATCAAATTCAAGATCGCTTGAGAAATGGCGGAGGAGATAGAATTTGAAAATCGTCATTTTCGCAACGGACGGACGGACGGATCGAAGGACATCTCCACCCATATTATTAGGTCATGCTCGAAGAGATGACCTAAAAAGGGAGATATATTATATTGCCATTATCGGCACAGCAATCAGAAACTCCACGCCCAAAGCTGTGCGACACGTTGTGGAACACTGGATTCACGACTTGAAAACGAGATGTGAATCAAGAGCGAAATTTGAAAAGAGTCCTCCAATGGTTACTCACCTGTCCAACCGAGTTCAGAACGTGCAAACTCCACCACAGCAAGCTGCATACCCAAACAAATGCCTGAAAACACAATACGGCACATCGTCACGATTCCGAAGATTATGGTTTAATAGTCTACCAGACGTGTATGGGTGCCATGCAATTACCCAAGTAAGGCTTCTTCATCTTCCTTGCCCAGGAAATAGCCAAGATCTTGCCCTCTGAGCCACGGACACCAAAGCCTCCTGGGACGAGAATTCCACTGCAGAATAGCAAAAAACGACATTGGACACGTTTGATGGAATGATCGAGACCGTATGACAAACGTTGTGCGATGTCAGCCAGGTTGTAGAGGAGCTCTTTTAACAGATAGACAAGAACAGACCTGAAACACCACCACTCATTTTGTGTGCACTTATTTTTCAATTTGTGCAAGATTTAATAATAAGAAGTCTTAGATTTTTACTTTTTCATGATAACATGGCATTTATTTACTAGTTGCAACACACTTGAAGAAAAAAATAGATGTAAACCCAAAAACTTTAATGGCAACCCTCAGCATCTTTTACAGCGCCCCTTCCCCCCACCACCCCAACTCTTCTCAGCGTCTTTTCCATCATTTTATGTAACATGTTAAATTAGTTCTTGATGTCAATTGGATTTCTAGATGAGCTTAATGCCCTCAAGGAAACAGCTTGGAGAGCAGAACAGGGCAGCACTGGCAGAGATGAAGTATCCCCGACAGAAGACGGGCATACTGCTCCACAGATATCTCGGACAAAAGAGCTCAGATGCAAACGGGCATCACCAGTGAAAGTGTGAGCTCTGGCTCTCATGGATGTCCCAGCAAGAGAGTGAAAGTTGCTCCTGAACTCCTCAAATAGTTCCTCCCTCCCCCTCACAACTCTTCTTCTCCTGCATGCAACAATATGGCCACTCAAACAGCAACTTCTCACGGCCCAATGGAGCGCTTCCTGCCAGTGGGACCGGCCAATAATACGCCGCATTTTTGCAACAGTATGAGGGTCCTCCCAGGGCCCTGCTCCGGGTGACACGGACAGCACCGGTCGTGACATGACGTCCTTGGGCCCATGTCGATGTCGGAGGGAGGGGGAGAATGGAGCGAACTTTGTGCAACTCGCTTGGGGACCTCGTATTAATGACCCTCTTCAGGGTCCCTTCATCATCTCGTCTGGCTCTCGCCATTTCAGACCACGTGACATCTTTATTCGGGCTATCTCTACCACGCATAACACCACCTTCCAACGGCATACAAAAACAGGAAAATCTAATACAAAGTCCTGGTTTCAGACAAAAATGCACCATCCTATGCAAACACAGTCCATGTTCAGCCCTTTCACAAACTACCCTGTGCCACACACATAACAGTACAGTTTGTGTAGCTGCAGAGGTTGGCAGGTCTGCATGAAGTGCAGCTTAAAACTCGTCAGGCATTTTTTAGGCCCAATTCACGCAGCCCGTGTTCATTCTTACTCTACGCTGCAGAGCTTCTGCCATGCTTCGTGGTACTTGACCGGATCATCGCGCTCGGTTGTCATCTCCAAGTCCTCAGAGTCAATGCACTGGAAAACAAACCCAAGAACATGCACACCATTTCACGCTCTGTAATTTGTAATCCCCAATCACCTTCTAAAACCATAAACCAAATGAATCTTTTTCACATCAGAGAAAGTAAAATTCCTGGCAGGAGACTTAGCACAAGGCTAAAAACAAGAATAAATCGAAGGTAACTTTTCTTTTTCAACGGGGTCTGCAGAAACATGGTGGTAAGTTGCCAACGGTCTGCGAAGTTCAACATAGGTGTATTTTTTGGATACAAGGTCGAAGCTCGTGGAAGAGGTAGAACACAGAATAAAACACACTGGAAGGTGGGGGGAAACAAGCCCATGAGATTGAGAAAGTAAGTGAAGGGGAGAAGCAGGAAGGAAGATGCATTATGGGTAAACAAATTGGACACAGGGTCAAACACAATAAGTAAGGGGCTGAAGGAACAGGAAAGGAAAACCGAGGATGAAAGAGCAATGAAACAAATAAACAAAATGTTGGGTGGAGGTAGAAAGGCGAATAAGTTTGGTATACACTCACCTGCCGGTTTCAATTGATCGAGTGAAGGACCTTTGGGTTTTGTAAAAATATATAATGAGTACGGATGGGGGTGGGGAAGATGACCTGAGGGTTCACAAGCTATCCAGAACTAAAATGCGGAGGAAGAAGAAGCAGTCGTAATGGAGCAAGGTACAGGTAGGGAAGCCCTTATCCGACAACCAAAAAACCGGAAAGACCCGAAAATTGTGGTTGTGTAATACACCCTCCCAACCCTCAGATTGCAATGATGTCTGAAAGTCCTTAAACATCTGGACAAGCTATTGGTGCTCCAGAAAGGAAGCATTTATCGCTCAGTATGAAGAAAAAGTGGAGTTGTTGCTGAAACATGACATGGGTGCTTCGATGAAACATGACATGGGTGCTTCGATGAAACATGACATGGGTGCTTCGGTACCTGTATCTTCAGACAAGCTGTAATTACTGTACAGAAATATAGTAATCCATTGCTAGACAAGCCAAAGGAGGAGGACGATGATTTGGTAAGTGAATATTTATTTATTTTTATTTTGCATCAGAAGTAGAGTATTGTACACGACAGGTATACGCACCTGAAATCCGGCAAACTCCAAAAACTGGCAAGCCTAATTGCCCATGATGGCCGGATAAGGGGTCCCCTTACTGCACTTGGAAATGAGAGTAAAGGTATCCAAAACATTTCAAATTGAAATTTGATTGATAAAATGTTAGAGTTGGCAGAGTCTGAGGGAAAGGGGGAGGATGAGATGCAGCACTGAATGAGGTGAAGAATGAACTGAGAATGAATGAGGAACAAGACTTCAAAAGTAAGTTTATTTATTTATTCAACTCATGCTTGATGGATTAAATGACATCCCTATGCATGGAGCACCACTGTACTCCACGATATTACAACTGACTGAAAAGAAAAGAAACCTAACGAAAATGTAATGCCAAAAATAATCATTTTTCTTTAATTTAAATATTTAATTAAATTATTCACCATTGGTTCTGGACGATATCAAGGTTGGCTTTTCTGGGTCAGATATTAATCCCCTGTGAGTGAGGGTCCTTGTTTTTGGTGATCATTTGTCATGGGAGTTCACAAGTACCAAAACCAGAGAGTTGGTGTCAAAGCCACCCAATGCTCGCCTGTTTAAACATTTATCGTTTTTAAAAGACTAGTCTCATAATTAATATTTTTTTAATAAAGCATTGCAGTGAAGTCTGATCCAAATAATTTTAAAGCAATATATGTATTTGTATATTGTAATCAGTAACAAGAGTGCAAGTGAGCACAATATACGCCCGAACAAGAAGGTATATACAGAATTGTGCTACTACATGGAAAACAGCATCCTGGTTGCCATGGCAACCACTTTAGATGATGAACGTATGTCGCGACACACCGTCTCCACAGTGTGTACCTATGTACCAAATATGAAACGTGAAAGTTGAAAACTTTGGGAGTTAGCGTGTGGACAGGAACGGATGGAAAACAGCATCCTGGTTGCCATGGCAACCACTTTAGATGATGAACGTATGAGGACACAGCGTCTCCACAGTCTGTACCTATGTACCAAATATGAAACGTGAAAGTTGAAAACTTTGGGAGTTAGAGTGCGGACAGGAACGGATGGACGGACAGACAGACGGACGGACGACACATAATACTCCCGATATATATATATATAATATATATATAATATATATATTATATATATATATATATATATATATTATATATATATATATATATTGGGCGTATAAAAAAAATAGTGTGGTAGATAAAAACATTAGAAAGGAAAAAATAACTTGCACAAAAACATTAACATTTTCCACGCTACGCTGACGCTCACGCCGGGGGTATCGCTATTGCTCTCTGTTCTTCGAACAGGCGAGCTAAAAAGGAAGGTTGAAAACTCCTGATCTCAGGATTCAATAAGAATACATCGAGCTGCAGCAAAGATAATCTTGTACCGGTGCAAATTCAAACAACCAAAAACAATGATTAGAATTGCTCTTCACCTTCAAGTCCAGCTTGTGGTTGATGGATAACGCAGCATGTTCAAGTGCCTTGATGACGGAAGCGTACGAATCGGAAAGCTTGATGTACTTCCCAACCAGTGCGATGGAGCACTTCTTGAGGAGACGATCATAACTGCAAAAAATAATAATAATAATAAAACCTCATGACCTCCCTCATTTCCTCATATCCTCATATCCTAGGCCTCCCGGGTTTTAAGGAGGCTATAGAACCAGGATAAAATACAAAAACATCAGTCGGCCTTATTCATTTACAAGTTCAGCGATTATCGTTGCAACTCAGTTCTGGTTCTCAAACTGACTTGCCCCCAAAAATAATTATTGCACCCCCCCCC
>CM068967.1:19031753-19042277 GCA_035128595.1 Eptatretus atami | reverse complement strand
AAGCCAGGTATGGCTGCACTCAACATACATGGGTTTATTCCAAAGTGAAGGTACTGCTTCCATTGGCTTGCTATTCATTAACAACTAGCGATACCCGTGCACATGCACGGGATAGCAGTACAACATAGCTGGTAGCAGACGACAGACCGAAGTATATAAATCACGCAAATTAAAGTGATTACGAAAGATGACGTGAGGAATTGGACACGTTATCACGTATATGCATTTTTGCGCCGTTTTTTTTTTTTTTTGCGTCGATGAAGGTGTTGGGGGGTGTGTACCAATCAGTTTGCTATCGTTTGCGAAGCCAGCCGTTCCTCATCAATCGTTTCTAGGAGTGCTCAAGCCGCTGGCGAGCGCTCTACAAGCTGCTTGTAATGGAACGCAGCCTTGTTTCAACATTCTCTTGTTTTTTCTATTTGCTTATTTATATTTTTGCTGAAATATTTCGTAATGACTTGTTGCTCAAGTCTGAGTGGTATTGTTCGGTGTTGTTCGTTTGAAAGCCATGGCGATACAGTCGACGGCGGTGTAAATGACGTTTCTTTTTTCACAGCGTTTGTCGATTTTGAAAATATAATTACAAAATGACATTGAAGACGATGTTAAGGTGATAAAGTAAAGAAGTATAATTGTAATTGTTCTCAACGTGCCTTGTATTGTTTATTTGTAATCACGCCGTTTTGCAGTCTGCGCAAAATATAAAAATGCGATTATTATTATTATTCAGTAATTCACCATCTTGTGGCACCACACGGGGATTTCACCGAATAGATTGTCTGACGAAGGGTTAAAGAAAAAAAAAAATGACGAAGAAAGAAGACGACGTTGTAGGCGGGGCGGAGGAGGAGCGAATGTAAATGAGGACATTATTCCCGCCCACTTTTACCTCTTCAGAACTATTCTTATTGAGACGTTTTTAAGTGCGTTGGGATCGAGGAGCCGGTTTACGAAGTGAGTACAGTCCGTAATGTTACATCGGACGGATTCAAACTCCAGAGTCAAGGCAGATTTTATTATTTACTAATAAATTTTTTTATTTATTTTTTCTCCTCACAACCTGTGAATCTGGCCTACCTCTGATACTTGTGCGGGATGTGGCGCGCGGCTCCGACTGTTGAGAAAAGGCGGACGTTTGGCGCCCTCGGGTCGCGGGCCGAGTCCGCGTTTTCGATTCTCGGTTGGGATTTTTCGCATGAACGAATGGGATTTCAAGGCGATGGATCGATGATGTTTCGTGGCCTCGTGTGGCGTGTCAGAACCGAAAACACGTGGCGGGCAATGATTACAGTGCGCACGGTTACGTTTCACCCTTTAGTCGTGGATTAAAATGATATACATTATATATTATTATTTCGTGAATCGTGAGAACGAGTGAAATATTAAGAATGGCGAAACCCCCCCCCCGCCCTAAAATTTGCTTTGACGTGTGTGTTTGGGCATCTTTGAGATTATTTAAAATTAAATGAAAATAGAAACCTGGAGAAGCTCGATGAAGGCTTTTTAGTCATCTCGTTAAGAGATACCTAATAAAACAGTCTCGATGTCCGTACGTCCCCATTTTTAGGGGACCAAATGACCTAATGAAGCCGGACCTTTTAGGGAACCTAATAAAGCGGACCAAATGTCCGTACGTCGTCCGTCAACAATTTTTCTTTCCATCTTGATGAAACTTAGTATGTGGGTAGAGGTCGATGAGTGTTGCACAACGAGTATAACTTTTGTCCGGGTTCAAGGTCAGGGTCGAGGTCACGAGGTCACGTAAGTATAAAAATCGCCATTTTCAAAACCTATCTCGTCTGCCATTCTACAAGTATATCGGCAACTGTTTATTGATATGATAGTAAAAATATTATCTTGTATCTAACCAGACAGATTTTTGAATTTCCTTCCCGTTTGATAGTCACGTGATCTGGAAGATGGCCAAAAACGCGATGCGATTCGCAAAGAAGGAAGGAAGGAGAAATGAAATATAAATATAAAACACATTTTTAGCCTTTTATATTTATACATTTTCCGCCGAAGGTGCAAAAGTTTTCAAAACCCGAAATGTAAACGTCGGGCGTTTATTTTCAAAATATAATTTCGTGCGCGCGTGCGCCAAAATGCCGAGTCATCTTTAACCAAACTGCGCAGTTCGAGCTGCGCAGTAGAACTGCGCCAGTAGTCTTCGGTCACAACCGAACATTGAGAACTGTGGTATTATAGAGATGACCGTCACCCCCCACACGGGTAATTTTTTCTTCCGATTTTCTTGATATTTGGTATGTGGGTAGATGTCGATGAGGGATGGACGACGGTATGACCTTTGACCGATTGAAGGTCAACGTCAAGGTCACTCCAAATTGCAAAACCTTTCATTTTCAAAATCTGTCTCCTCCGCCGTTTATGATCCGATCTATTCGAAATTTCTTCGGATTTCTGATAATGTGGAACATATCTAAATTTGGTCGGGCCGGTTTTTTAAAATTCGTCCTGGTTATCGAGTCACGTGGCTTCAAAGTTGGAAAAATCGTATCGATGGATACGGTCCAAAAAAAATTCGCCGATCTTGTTGAAACTTGGTATGTAGGTAAGGGTCGATGAGGGATGCACGACGGTAATGACTTTAGACACGATTGAAGGTCAAGGTCAAGACCACTCCAAAGTTGCGAAATCGTCCATTTTCAAATCTATCTCCTCCGCCGTTTATGATCCGATCTTCGAAATTTCTTCGGATTCTGATAATATGGAACAATATCTAATTTTGGTCGGGCCGTTTTTTTTTTAAATTTGTCCTGGTTATCGAGTCACGTGTCTTCAAAGTTGGAAAAATCGTCGATGTGATTCGGTCAAAACAGAGATGACCGTAATTTTTATTTTTATTTTTTACTTTTTTTATTTATTTTTGTGTATACCTTGTCAAGGCTCGTGTGAGAGCTAAACACACACGCACAGCAAGGAGGGCATGAGACTAGGGGTGGGAGTGGGAAGGACAAAACAGTGGGAACAGAGACAGGAGATCTGTGGAAGGGAGAGGGATGGGTGGGAACATGGGGAATACAAGATGGACATTACAGGGACTTTCAGGAAGGAAAGCAGGGAATTTGAAGGAGGTGGACTTGGGTGGATTATCGGGGGTAGAAAAGATCGAGGATTGGATGGGGGATGATAAGAGGTGGTGGTGAACAGCTGTTTTGAAGGCCTGGAGAGAAGAATGGGATTGAATAGAGAGGAGTATATTCCAAAGGTGGGGAAAAAGAGGAATGAAAGAGTGAAGGTGAACAGTTATTCGTGATTTTGGTAGTTTTACCAGAAGGGGGTTGTTGGTGGACCTTGAGCACCCTGCGGAAATGTGGTGGGGCCAAATCGCAGAGAGAGCACAGGAGGCGAGGCTGGAGAGGAGACGGTAGAAACAGAAAGACCACCGACCTGCCTGCAGTGAGAGAGTGAGAGGCCAGAGACTCAGCCTCATCGCGGGAGATGCCAATGATCCGAAATGCCTTGTTTCCACAGCGTGAAGCGAGAAAGGTGGGAGGCAGGAGCACCAGCCAGAGGGGAGAGCAGTACTCCATCAGGCTGCGGACAAAAGCTTTATCTAATGAACATCCTTTACTACACGGGTAGTGTTGATGTAAACTCATTTTAACAGTTCATCAACGATCAGTATGTTTATCTTGAACCACCTTTGTTGTTGAAATCAAGAGTGACTGCCAAGAGGCTAAAAAGTGATTTACTGATTTTTTATTTATTTACTTATTCAACCCTCCAACATTTTATTTATTACCTCCACCACCGAAGATGAAGAAGTGATATTATCACACCTCTCTGTTTTACTTGCAAAATGGAAGTTTTTTCTTCAGTCGGTTTTGTTATTCTGCTTGTTTTCTGTCTGTTTATGTGTTACAATTTTGAACCGATCTTCACGAAACTTCACCACATGGTAGAGTTTGTCATCAGGAAGAAGCCTATTGGTTTTGAGGTCAATAGGTCAACAACTTAGGTGAGATTTCTAAGATCCTTAATTTTCATCCAATTGACTTGAAATTTGAAGAGCATTTATATTTCAGGTCACTGTATTCAATCACCAATTATTTTTGAGGTCAAATTTGTTTCATGGATTTTGCAAGTATCGTGCTCTGTACGACGTCTTCTTCTTATTTGTTTGTCTGTGTGCAGGATATCTCGAAAAGTTGCCAACTGATCCGGATTAAATTTTGTGGACAGGTTTGGTGTGTGACAAGTGAGGACGAACTGATTAGATTTTGATGAAGATCCGCATCCGACTACAAGAATTTTTTAAGTGATTCTTCACCATTGAGAAATGGGCTAAACAGATGTGTAGCATGATATCTCAAGTTGTGGACTGATTCGGATGAAACTTGGTTGACAGGTTGGTGTGTGACCACGACAAATTGATTGGATTTTGGTGAAGATCCAAATCCGGATCTGACTACTGTATTTTTTAAAAGTGATTCTTTACCATTAGAGAATCAGGCTCAAAAACGATATCTAGCACTATATTTCAAAAATAATTGGGCCGATATGTTCTCGTGGTTCAGGCATTACGGGGTGGAGGTATGCGCTCTCGCAGGTGCTTTCTAGTTTATCTTGTGTTTCATGTCTAAATCGAGGTCCTTGCCTCCTGTTTTGCTGTCAACGGTTTTCATTGCCTTTCAATTGTGAAATAATTTCCTTCAGTTTGTTCCCTTCAGTTTGTTCTCTTTTCTCCAAGGAAAGGTGCTTTGGCGAATAGAAGTTCTATTTGATGTAACTGTACTTTGTTCATTGATATTTTGTTAATCTATCAGTTTTTTATTTTTTTTTATTTTTTTACAGGAGGTTCATGGAAGAGCAGATAGAACTGATAGTGGGACAAACATCGTGGGAATAAATAAAGAGGAAAGGGGGGAGGGGAGGAAACACAAATGAGCAAGTAAGATGGTTGGATTAGAAAGGGTTAATGGGGAAATACAGATCATGGATCAGAATTGGGGATGAAGAGACATGATGGAGCACTGCTTGATTGAAGAGTGAGACACAACAACCTCTGGGAGGTGGTTCCATTGATTGGAGTTGTACGGGATAAGAGGTGATGTGTGCAGTCGAACTGGATTTTGGAAGTTGAAGTTGAAGGCGTTCCTGGAGAATACATATTTCATGAAGTTTCTGGGAGAGTGAAAGGACTGAGAGCAGAGGGGGCATGTTTGAGAATAAATGGTAGAAAACAGAGCCTAACCTCCCTTCAATTTGAGCACAACAAACCTTGTACTTTGGTCTCCTCATGGGAGATTCCAAGAATTTTTGAGACTATTCGATTCCACGGAATCCAGGAGAGACCGATGTGATGTTAAGGCACCAGCTATAGTGCAGGCAGTACTCCATTTAGCTTTGGATGAAGGCCTTATAACCTGAGTAGCTCTGATTTTTTTTCATCAACTCATCCTGGGCATTCTTTCAAAGAAACTTGCTCGCTCATGCACAGATTTTATCCCATCTTGTCTTCAGTTGTCATACCCTTCCTCCCGCCCATGGTACACTGAAGCTTGTGGCGAGGCAGTTGTCCTGAAACAACTTGCTTTCACATCATGGAAGGCAAATCCAACTGAAGGTAATCTCAGTTCCTTCCACAAAGCTCAGAACAAGTGTGTGTCTATCCTCAGGAGAGCCAGAAACATCCTTCGAATATTAAGTGTGAACTCTCCAACCTGTCTCCCTCCTTAAAATACTGGTCGTGTCTAGTGTTTGTTCCCCTCCACCCCCTCCCTTACCTCAAATGGCCGCACAGCTGACACTGCACGTGAAAAGGCTGAATGCCTAAACTCCATGTTTGCTTCGAAATCTTGTCTCCCAAACCCATCACTTTCTACACCCACCTTACCCAGTCGCACCCAGCTGTCCCTGGACTCTGTGTCCTTTTCTCCTGACAAAGTGGAGGAGAGCTTGCTGTCAAACCTCGACTCAGAGTCTGCAACGGTCCAGACGGCATCATCCCACGTGTCCTATAACCTGCTGCTCTGCTCTTGCTCACCCTCTCTCTGTTATATTCTCCCTCTCATTGCTCAAGGTCATCTGCCATCTGCTTGGAAATCAGCAAACATTACCACACTGCAAAAAAGTTGCAAAAACAGATCCCTGCAACTACAGAACAATCAGCCTCTCCCAATCAGCAAGGTTATGGAATCCATCATGCTTCAGACATTAAATCCTTCCTCTTCTCCAATGGCCTGATTTCCAATCATCAATTTGCATTCAGACCAGGTCACTTGACCCTGCACTTGCTGCTCTTGCTTTCCCAACAATGGATGAAGATCCTCAATGTCAGACATGAAATCAGAGCCATCTCTCGACATATCGTGTGCTTTCGATACGGTCGGGCACCCTGCCTGCTCACCAAACTCTCTTCCTGTCGCAGCCAACTTGTAGCCCTCAATGGAGTTATTTCACTCCTCTTCCTCTCCAGGCTGGAGTTCCTCAAGGCAGTGTTCTGGGCCCTTTGCTTTTTCTGGTTTTCATCAATGATCTCTCTGACTCTGAAAAATCCTCTTTATCTCTTTGCTGATGACTCCACCCTCTGTCGTACCATCTATCATCCCTCAGATTGGCAAGCAGCAGCCTCTTCACTCTGCAGATCTAGATAAAATCACAAGCTGGTCCAACACTTGGAACGCGTCTTTCAATCCTGACAAATCTCACACTCTCCTATGTTTCTCCAAAAGGACCGTCTTGGAAAAAAAAAACCCAATCTACTTTCTCAACAATCCTCTTGAAATCCTTTCATTCAAGCTTCTGTGTCTCGCTTTCTGCCATGATCTTTCTTGGGAAAGCCACATTTCCAAGCTGGCCTCCAACGCCAGTCACCGACTGGGCATCCTCCGTCATGCAAAGTCTTCCTTGGCACCACTGTGCTCCTGACCACATACAAAGCTTTTGTCCACAGCCTGATGGGTACTGATCTCCCCTTTGGACTGGTGCTCCTGCCTCTCACCTCTCTCACCTTTCTCGGCTTCATGCTGTGGAAACCAAGGCATTTGTGATCATTGGTATCTCCCACGATGAAGCTGAGTCTTTGGGTCTCTCACTCACCGCAGACAGGTCGGTGGTCTTTCTGCCCTTTACTCTCCGGCCTCGCCTCCCAGCTCTGTCTGCTATATGTCCCCCACATATTTCCGCAGGGTGCTCAAGTTCTGTCAGTAACCCCCTTTTGGAAAAACTACCAAAAACAGGAATCACTGCTCACCTTCACTCTTTCATTCCTCTTTTCCTGCCTTTGGAATAAACTCCCACACTTTCTTCAATCGCACTCTTCCCTCCAGATCTTCAAAACAGCTGTTCACCACCATCTCTTATCTTCCCCCTTCCAAAACCACGATCTTTTCTACCCCATTAATCCACCCCAAACCCATCTCCTGCAAATGCCCTGCTTTCCTTCCTGAAAGTCCCTGTGGTGTCCATCTTGTTTACCCTGTGTACCCCAACCCATCCCTCACCCTTCCACAGATCTCCTAATGTGTCTGTTCCACACTGTTTTGTCCTTCCCTCTTCCTGCTTCCCCTGTTGTACGTTTGGCGTGTAGTTCTCATGCAAGCCTGACATTGTATTCAAAAAATAGCAAAAACAAAAACAACCTTGGATCGACTGGGGATTCCCAGTCTGTATTTGGCTTTGGAGGCCAGCTTTACCATGGTGTCGACCTCGGAAAGGTCGTGACAGATGGTGAGGCGAGAATTTCAAGAGACTGATTCTCTTCCAGTGGATGACAAAAAAATACCAAGTTGGGTTTGCTTGAGGACCCTTCTAGAGTGATGGTGTGAAGCAGAAAAAATTTCCAGGATTGAAGTCCAGTAAACCCAAAATATCACGTGAGTTACTTTCCAAGTAAATGACAATATTAAAAACTGCGATGGTTAATAGAAAGTGCCTATGGGAAATACGGGTGAGGTTCCTGGGTTTCAAGAAAATATAGAGAAGGTGGGTGGCAGCCAAAAATACACATTGCAATTGAAACAAGAAAGCATCTGAAAAATCCATAGCCCATCTGCTTGTTTTCGGACTTCTTCTTCAACTTCCATATGCTAAATGGTACCTTTGACCTCTTCATTTTTTGACCAAATTCTTAATTTGTTCTCCATATTCTCATAAGAAAGCTTTGTTGAAAATTTGACAAAGCTCAAAATGGTTAAAAAAGTTATGGCCTACACACAGACACACAAACGTGATTGCAAAACCCCGGCTCCCGTTGTGCAGGGGACAGGTTAATGAGCATGCAAAATAAATATAAATTGGCTTCACGATGACATCTGCATTTTTGCAGATGAAATGTGACTCCTCCCTTCTGCAACGTGTCTAAAAACCTCCACCACCACTTCTCCCCTATTATAACATAACCATTGTCCAGATACGTGAGGAGAGAGCCAATGAGGCAGTGTAAGGGGAGGGTCCGTATGGACATAACCACTGTCTGACACGTCAGGAGATAACCACCATCCGATGACAGGTACATTAAGGAGGGGAGGAGGAGATGGAGGAATGAGGAGGTAGGGACACTGTGGGTGGGTGTGGAGTGAGGAGGGATGGGGGGGGAGAGAGAGGAGGAGGAGTAGTGGTGGGGAAGGGAGTGGAGTGGAGTGGATTCCGGCAGCTGTGACATCCAGTTTAATGGCACACACATTGATGAATCACCCTGCCTGTGAAACAACCGGGATGACAGTTTATCGCTGGGTTGGGATTCAAACCCAGGCTAGACAGCTTGAAGCGAGCGTGCATACTTCTCGGCTTTCCTGCCTTGATGCTAACAAAACGTTTAATTTTATTTTATTTTATTGTTTTTTATCTATGACGAAGTGATCACAGAACAACGTGGGGCCATCGCAGGCGAGTGTTCCCTGATCATTGTTCAATTTGATCAATATCCAGTATTCAGTGACAGGGCAAATGTTGAAGAGCACTCGCCTCGTGGCTTAAAGGTCCCATGACACTCAAAAGTACTGAAATTGCATAAATATGTATGTTCCTATAGGAGTTTTTCATCGTGATTTCTGATCTGACAATGTTTTTTCACAATACTCGTTCTGTAAAATGTAAAATTAAAAAAACAAACCTCTTGGGAACGCCCCTAAAATTCTGCCGAAATCCACTGAAAGAGTCGTAACCCACATGACGTCATCTCCAGAACAACAAAGGCTGCACGTAATTACTCAGGTTGGTGGTCCACATGATTGTATTGGCTTTCTGTGCGTTTCCACATTCGATTGGTCGACTCAAACGCTTCGTTCATTTCTGCTTTAAAAAAATCAAACATTTGGTTTTGAATAATGGATGACATGGATTTGATTTGTTTGGTAGCGACAGTGAGTGTGAGAGAAATGAAGGATTTTGGTCTGAATCAGATGGAGAATTGTCGGATAACGTAGTCGCGGGAGGTGAAGTTCAGGCAGCTGGAAATGGAATACGGCCTTACCAGTTCGAGCCCGAAGCAGGACAAGCAGAGGAAACTGGCAATGAAATTCCCGGCGTTCATGATGATCGGTAGGACATCGAAGGAAGACATTGGCAATAACAACTGTGAGACAAAATCCTATTCGTAATTCAATAATGTAAATTTGACTTGCATACTGCTCGATATCAGAAATATTTTAGTGAGGTGACGTGACCAGTGCAGCGGAGCGGGCATGTTGCTCGCGGCGAATGAATCGCAAGCAAGGCCAGCCCATGTCATCGGCCATATCTCTCCGTGCATAAAACGAAGCAATCTCGCTGTCCGGATACGATGAAAACTTGTGTACAGAACACACCTTGCGACACAATTGTCTAGAGTTAGTCCGATAAATCTGACGTTCTGTGCATTTTATTTATTTTATTCTACTGTCGTCATGTAGCGCCAGTAGAAACCAATGAAGAAAAGAGAATAATAAAAGAAAGCTACAGCACGTCAGATTTATCGGACTAGTCGGACGGACGACAGAATTATCGGACTAGTCTAGACTCTAGAGTTGACAAGTAACTTGTATTAGCATGTACACAATTTATAAGTCAATGCGTAAGAGTCCCGAGGCTATGAGGCCGTGTAATAGACAGATAAATTTGTCTTTCATAGTTGTGCCAACATATTTTTCCCTGTTCATTTATTACAGCATTTTGGCTAATCTCTATAATACAAGCTTGCACACTAAAAACTCGGCTCCCGTCACACGATCCCTATGAAATTGTCGTGGCACTTAGCGGACATGCCGACAATGTTTGGGAAGTCTTGGCGTTCCATAGTACCACTTGCATTTTGCACAATGCGTATTTTTGTCATTCCCCGTGTACGGTCTGTCGTCTGCTACCAGCTATGTTGTACTGCTATCCCGTGCATGTGCACGGTATCGCTAGTCTCTATTATAATACCAAGCTTGCACACACAAAACTCGGCTCGCCATCACATGATCCCTATGAAATTGCTGTGGCACTTAGCGGACATGCCGACAATGTTTGGGAAGTCTTGGCGTTCCATAGTACCACTTGCAATCTTGCACACATGCTATTTTTGTCATTCCCGATGTA
>CM068967.1:19015250-19031728 GCA_035128595.1 Eptatretus atami | reverse complement strand
TGGCGCTACATGACGACAGTAGGAATAAAATAAATAAAAATGCAACAGAACGTCAGATTTATCGGACTAACTCTAGACAATTGTGTCGCAAGGTGTGTTCTGTACACAAGTTTTCATCGTATCCGGACAGCGAGATTGCTTCGTTAAAAAAATCAAACATTTGGTTTTGAATAATGGATGACATGGATTTTGATTTGTGTGTAGCGACAGTGAGTGTGAGAGAAATGAAGGATTTTGGTCTGAATCAGATGGAGAATTGTCGGATACGTAGTCGCGGGAGGTGAAGTTCAGGCAGCTGGAAATGGAATACGGCCTTACCAGTTCGAGCCCGAAGCAGGACAAGCAGAGGAAACTGGCAATGAAATTCCCGGCGTTCATGATGATCGGTAGGACATCGAAGAAGACATTGGCAATAACAACTGGTGAGACAAAATCCTATTCGTAATTCAATAATTAAATTTGACTTACTATACTGCTCGATATCAGAAATTTTTTAGTGAGGTGACGTGACCAGTGCAGCGGAGCGGGCATGTTGCTCCGCGGCGAATGAATCGCAAGCAAGGCCAGCCCATGTCATCGGCCATATCTCTCCGGCATAAAACGAAGCAATCTCGCTGTCCGGATACGATGAAAACTTGTGTACAGAACACACCTTGCGACACAATTGTCTAGAGTTAGTCCGTAAATCTGACGTTCTGTTGCATTTTTATTTATTTTATTCCTACTGTCGTCATGTAGCGCCAGTAGAAACACAATGAAGAAAAGAGAATAATAAAAGAAAGCTACAGCACGTCAGATTTATCGGACTAGTCGGACGGACGACAGATTTATCGGACTAGTCTAGACTCTAGAGTTGACAAGTAACTTGTATTAGCATGTACACAATGTATAAGTCAATGCGTAAGAGTCCGAGGCTATGAGGCGTGTAATAGGACAGATAAATTTGTCTTTCATAGTGGCCAACATATTTTCCCTGTTCATTATTACAGCATTTGGCTAATCTCTTTATAATACAAGCTTGCACACTAAAACTCGGCTCGCCGTCACACGATCCTATGAAATGCTGTGGCACTTAGCGGACATGCCGACATGTTTGGGAAGTCTTGGCGTCCATAGTACCACTGCATTTGCACATGCGTATATTTTGTCATTCCGTGTACGTTGTCGTCTGCTACAGCTATGTTTACTGCTATCCCGTGCATGTGCACGGTATGCTAGTCTCTATTATAATACCAAGCTTGCACACACAAAAATCGGTCGCCTCACATGATCCTATGAAATTGCTGTGGCACTTAGCGGACATGCGACAATTTGGGAAGTCTTGGCGTTCCATAGTACCACTTGCATTTGCACAATGCGTATTTTGTCATTCCCGTGTACGGTCTGTCGTCTGCTACCAGCTATGTTGTATGCTATCCGTGCATGTGCACGGTATCGCTAGTTGTTAATGAATAGCAAGCCAATGGAAGCAGTACCTTCACTTTGGAATAAACCCATGTATGTTGAGTGCAGCCATACCTGGCTTGCATGTATGTGGAATCGTACCTATCCAGCAGGCTGGTTTCAACGAACAACCCAATAAGCTGCAAAATGTGGGTGCAGGTTTTTCACATTGTTACAGCACGGCGACATCGCGCTGTTATATAATTGGCTATTCTGTCTGTCTTCTGTCACGTATTCTGTCACACTTATGGCGCGTATGTCCTTTGATCTGAGGGCTATAAATAGAAATTTGTCCAACGTCACAACTCTTCCCATCATGCATGCTAATTTGATTTTAAATTATCTCCTTGCGCCTTGAAATGATGCAATATTAATCTTTGGTATTTACTTGTATGTCCCTGTAAGTTTCTTTTTAATGGAAAGGTTCAACAGTCACATTTTATATTTTGTGGACATGGAATAGCCCTTTATTGTGCATACATGTATTGGATTTGTACACGACTATGACAAGGTAGTAAAGGGATAAAGAATTGCCTCGTGATTATTGTGCATACACTGCTCAGAAGCAAGAATTTCTTTTCCGCGAAACAATCACAGGAATTAAGACGATCAGTGAGAAAGCAAACACATGTGCACAATGCATTTATACGGTGCCGACGTCGAATCAATCCACTCTGTACGAGTCGCGTTCTGGAGATGACGTCAACGGTCACGTGACCTGCGGTTGGCTGAACTCAACTTTTTTGAGGGCGGGGCATAGCAAGTTGTGAAAAGCACTACAAATGTTCGAAATATTGGTCTAATTATCCCATTGTTTGATTTTAAAAAAAGAAACGGGTGATTTCTTCACGAGGAAGGTCAAGTTAATATATAAATACCAGAAATTTGAGTGTCATGGGACCTTTAAGCACTCCAACAAATGATTGATGAGGAACGGCTTGCTTGGCATGTGATTGCAATCACCGAGCTGTCATATTAAACACACACCTCCGGCGATACCCAAATATCAAATGTATCCGAATTGAAATGAGCACTTTTTTATTCAGCAGTCGGAACTACTGCTAAGTTTGATTGTGGAGCTTAAATTTGTAATTTGGCATAGTTTAAGAGATTCTCGAGTTTATGGCATATGCGAAATTATATGAAATTATGAACGTTGGCATCTCCGGGCGTTTATAATCATTGCGATGTACCCAGTGATTCGTAGCTATGATCAGACATTAATAATATGAGTGAGGAAGTGGGGCGGGGGGGGGGGGATCACTATCATTAAAGAAATCACTGTGGCCTGTTCCAAGTCAAGGCATGGTTGTAGTAGGCCATAAAACATGGTGGCTTCAGACCCAGCGAGGTAAGCCGGATGTTCCTTCGGACCCATGGAGAGCGTGGTGGCTGAGAATGCACCTGAAAAAGGATATAATTAAATAGGGCTGTTAATTATCTTCAAAAGGGGTGTTTTGATTAACCCAAACACCAATTTTCACTGTGCACTCCTTGGAGTTCCCTTCGCATGCATGCAAAGTTTCAGGCTGCTCCGTTTCATGGTTTTGAGTTATGGAGGAGAAACTTACTCTGATGCATGCACACGTACATGGACCTTTGTTAGTATAGATGTTCTTTATCAAACCTGTTCATCATTTCCAGATCAGCAGAGATGCAGCTCATTAAATTCACCTCCGTGCCGATGAACTGCCGCTTGGCTTCCATCTTGGATTAGACCCTGGCGAGGTGGCCGAATGACCACCAGAATTCCATTGAACCAAGTGTCGGCGAAGAAAGGCCTTATTCCAGTTTGCAGCGTCTCTGCGTTAGCCAGCATGACAGCTGTTATTTTGTATCTTGTTTACTTGGTGTGTTTGTGGTGTGTGTTGTAGTGTCTATCCTCCAACTATTAATTTGCATTTTGTCACTGCCTTTGACAGTAATACATTTTTATTGTGCAACCTCGGCATCAAAAAGCTGCATATATCAAACAAACAGTTTCAAATGGAGCACGTTACCCCATTAGAGCATTTAAATTGCATTTGATGTGGCAATAAGTGCTGTTGTTGCTCTCAGCTGCCAGCTCGATGACTGAAGACGTTGTTTACATTTTGCCTACCTCATTTATAATCCCTTGTGGGCACAGCAACTTGCAAGTGCATCTCAAAGATAATGAATGTAGAGATAGTTATTTACGTAATTAGGCAATTCACAATCACTTGAGAGTGGCAATTCCATGGAATTTACATGGGACATGAGATTGTGAATGGGATCTGAAGCTATTTTGATAATTGTCTCTCGGGAATATCTCATTGCTACTGGGAATGTGAATGGAGTAGAAGGAGAAGTTTGGAAGCTGGGAAAGTAGGTTGTGAGAATGTTGGTGATGAGAAGTTGGTAATTGCTAATATTACCGGCATGAGAAAATTCCGCGAATTCGCGGAATTCCGCGAATTTCACCAGGACCGTTCCTGGGTTAAGCACAAATCCGTTGAGAAAAATAGGGGTGGGGGGGGGGTTAAGTCAATTGTTTGGGAGTGATTTCACACCCGACGATCTTTATAAAAAAGTATTCCGAGTCCAAATACAGATTCCCACATCTGCACTGACGTCATTGCAGATTCATTAACATAACATTCGACACCTCGCCGCACTACTCCTGAAACTGTCACAGCTGCATTAATCGAGCTAGAGGCGTGGTGTTCCGAGTGTGCAAGCCAAGGTCGCTTCTAAAACATGGCCGCATTCAGTAGCCGCAGGCTGTCCGGGATTTGGATGCTTGTTTGGCTGCACTAATTGACAAGAATTGCAAGAATTCCTGGAAGTGGGAATGGCTGGAGCGTATGCCATGCGTACGGTGGCTTGTGGGCTTTCATTCAAAAGATAGCCCAGCCAGAAAGGCTGTATGCACATGGTGCTCAAAGGAATTGTTTATGGAGGACGTGGGTACAAGTCATTGGAATCCCATGCGGAGAGCAAAAGCATCGTGATATTCAGAGAATCCGGGCATCCAATTACAGTCTTCCTGGTAAATATAGCCTTGGGCTTTATACATGTACAGTTATCAGTATACATCTATGCTGTCAATGTAGTGTAATGTGTGTTGGTGCACTTTCACTACAGTAATAAATTATGTTTATTGGCAAGCAAGCCACAACTCAGAAATTGGTCAATCTGTTTAACACCAATAGCACCTGGCAATGACTAATAGTCTGAGTTAGTGTAATCACTGTATTCACTTTCTGAAGCACGTATTTATAGGTGATGGGCTTTTCTTTTTTTACTCTACATTGGCTTTGGGTTTTGCTTTTTCTCCAGGTGTTTCCTCACCTTCTGCTACCTCTTGCCTGCTGCTTCTACTGCCCCATCCCCGTACACCGATGCCTGCTGTACAATAGGTGACAGGGTATCCAATGCTCAAGCCATGGTCCTTGCCTTCCTTGCACAGCATTCCCTACCATTCAGCCTTGCCCCTGAACTGATAAAGCCTGCCAAAGCACTCAACCTGGATGCAAAGGCCCTTGGTCAGCTCACAATGGACAGACATCTGCTTCCTACAAGCTTAGGTTGGACTAGGACATACCGTACATCACCAGTTGATATCAGCCACTGCAGGGGAATACTTCTCTCTGAACATTGATGAGTCAACAAGCACAAACCATCAGAGGTCTTATGTGTCCTGGCCAGTTACTACAGCCCACTGCATAAGCAGGTCATAGTGCAGCATCTAGAGTCCCTTGTTGTGATCAAAGTGGGACAGTGCTCGTTGGCACCAGGAACTGGTTGACTTGTTGAAGAAGTATGAGCTACCGTGGAAGAACTGCATATCCATCCTCATGGACTCCTGCTCAGTCATCGGGGATCCAATCAGGAGTCGAAGTTCGCATGAGGGAAACAATGCCCCACACATGTTGGACATAGATGGGGACTCTGTCACCATGCTCACAATGCGTCCAAGAACTGAGCGACCCATTCGACAACTTCGCAGAGCGCATGCTCTCTGACATCTACAATGACTTCAAGTGGTCACCTGACTTAAAGCAGTTCTTGCAGGAAATCTGTGGGCTGATTGGTGTCAGGTATACCATGCCAGAGCGGTATGTCAGTCACAGTGGCTCTCTGTGTATGATGTCATGTTGACACTCTGCGGCTGTGGATGCCTTTGTTGTCTTCTACTTTGGCTTCCTCTCTCAAGTGATCGCACACACTACTTGTCACGGGTTGTGGAGGTCTACATCGCAGGCACGTAGACACAAAAGCCAAGAGAGATACGCCAGATCCATGATGTTTTGAAGAAGAAGAATATGACCAAAGATGCAAGGCACGAAAGGAGCGTATACGCAGACGAGTCTTCCACAAGAAGAAATGATGAGACTGATATTGATGTTCTATACATCAGTTTTCCCGCTGCTGAAGAAGTACGTCGTCCTGTTTGAGATGAAGGCCCCACTGATCCACAAGCTCATGACCAAGCAGGTGGACCTTGTCCGAGAGTTCATGGCCTGCTTGTCAAACCTGAGAAGCTGCCATCCTCAGGCAAAGAGACTTCAGACCCTCGACCTGATGAGAAAGCCAACCTGCTACAAGTGAAGAAGTATTTTTGGAGTTGGTGTCTGAGATGTGTCAACACTGCCCGTAGTGGAGATGGAGAAGTGCATGACTTCTTCAGAGTTGGAGAAGGCCTATGTGACATGTGAAATACCTCCAGAAGAAAATGCCCCTGCATAATGCTGTCCTCAGAAGTGCCTCAGCAATTGATCCACTCAGCAGAGGGCACACTGTCAGCCAGGAGCAGCTCTGAAGTTGCCACGCCTGGTGACAAATGTCCTTGCACCAGAGGAATGTGATGCCTTTGAACTGGAGGTTCGGAGTTTCCAGATCGACTCTAGCCTGCACCAGCTCAGGAAATGAGGTCTGCTCGCATCGACGACTGGGGCAAGTCTTTGAAGTGGAAAGTACCCCTTCTCTCAAGAATGGTGAAGGCTCTGCTGTCTGCTTCCATGGGCCACAAGTTGAGAGTGCTTCAATCTCATGGGAGAGTCTGGATGTCAGATCACACCGACTAAACATGGAGACCTACAGCGCAGTGAGGTGTCAAGTACAATCTTCGATCATCAGAAAAAACTGCAGTGGAGTACTACAGTAGGACTGACAAACTGCACAGTCCCATAGACCAGACCTGTGCAAGACATGAGGGAGCCTACAAAAACCTACAAGGCAGAACTGGCAGACAGGAGGACAAGAAGAAGAAAGAGGCGAGAAGTGGGTGCAGCTGCTCTCAGTAAGTTGACCAAGCGCAAGACCAAATAACTGACTGAGAAGGCTGCAAAGAAGGCAAGACTTTCCCACCAACGTGGCAAGCAAGAAAAAGCCACAACCTGAACAAAAGACAAGAAGTGAACAATGTTCAGTGGTTAGGCGCCTTGCGACATTATCGATCAAGAACTCAACAACTAGTGGATGCAACAGTTACCAATTGTGAACTTATTATGCAAACTTTTAGTGCAATTGTTATCAATTATTGTCAACTTATTATGCAAACTTATTATGCACTTGGTATCATTATTGTCCACTTATTATGCAAATTATTATGCAACTTGGTATCATTATTGTCAACTTTGTTTAATTTTGCTATAAAGACAATGAAAGAATATTATCCTACAGATTTTCATGATTTGTACAATGAATTTTGACAACAATTTACATTACAACATTGATTAATAATTTGCAAATGAATTTCATGTCTTCAATGATTTGTCTTCAGTGCTTTTACCCTGTTAACAATGGACAACACTATACACAATCCTCTTAAAAGGGACCAGAAATGCAGTAGAATGCAGGTGAGAACACCTGGAAACTTTAGCGTTCGGGGCCTGGGCGGCCCCGAACCGCGCCTAAAAAGTTTTTCGCCTCGCCCATCGTGTTTTTTTCAGCTAATTTTTTTTTGACTCACTCTCATGCCTGATATTAAGTGGACATGAGAGGGACAGAGTTAAATGTTCCACCATTTTAATGAAGAGATGCCCTCTTCCTTTGAAGGATGGGAGAAAGGGGAGGGGAAGACAGAGTTTGGGGGGGGGGGATGTGTGCACAGTGGGAAATCAAAACGAAGACCAATTACTGCACCATCGTTCCAGAAGAAGTCAGACATAAACTCACACTGCACCGCACCACACCACACCCACACATACAAGCACCACACAACACAATATATACAGTGGGGAGAACAATGTATTTGATACACTGCCGATTTTGCAGGTTTTCCCACTTACAAAGCACGTAGAGGTCTGTAATTTTTATCATAGGTACACTTCAACTGTGAAAGACGGAATCTAAAACAAAATCCTGGAAAATCACATTGTATGATTTTTAAATAATTAATTTGCATTTTATTGCATTGAAATAAGTATTTGATACATCAGAAAAACAGAACTTAATATTGGTACAGAAACCTTTGTTTGCAATTACAAGATCAGACGTTTCTATAGTTCTTAACACGGTTGCACAGATGGATTTTGGCCCACTCCTCCATACAGATCTTATCCAGATCCTTCAGGTTTCGAGGCTGTCGCTGGGCACACAGACTTTCAGCTCCCTCCAAAGATTTTCTATTGGTTCAGATCTGGAGACTGGCTAGGCCACTCCAGGACCTTGAGCGCTTCTTACGGAGCCACTCCTTAGTTGCCCTGGCTGTGTGTTTCGGGTCGTTGTCATGCTGGAAGACCCAGCCACGCCCCATCTCAATGCTCTTGTTGAGGGAAGGAGGTTGTTGGCCAAGATCTCGCGATACATGGCCCATCCATCCTCCCCTCAATACGGTGCAGTCGTCCTGTCCCCTTTGCAGAAAGCATCCCAAAGAAGGATGTTTCCACCTCCATGCTTCACGGTGGGATGGTGTTCTTGGGGTTGTACTCATCCTTCTTCTTCCTCCAAACACGCGCGAGTGGAGTTTAAACAAAAAGCTCTATTTTGTCTCATCAGACACATTACCTTCTCCATTCTCCTCTGGATCATCCATATGGTCATTGGCAAACTTCAGATGGCCTGGACATGCGCTGCTTGAGCCAAGGGACCTTGCGTGCGCTGCAGGATTTTAATCCATTGACGGCGTAGTGTGTTACTTATGGTTTTCTTTGATACTGTGTCCCAGCTCTCTTCAGGTCATTGACCAGGTCCTGCCGTGTAGTTCTGGGCTGATCCTCACCTTTCTCATGATCATTGAGGCTCCATGAGGTGAGATCTTTGCATGGAGCCCCAGACCGAGGGAGATTGACTGTTATCTTGAACTTCTTCCATTTTCTAATAATTGCGCCAACAGTTGTTTGCCTTCTACCAAGCTGCTTGCCTATTGGTCCTGTAGCCCATCCCAGCCTTGTGCAAGTCTACAATTTCTTGTCCCTGTGTCCTTAGACAGCTCTCTGGTCTTGCCCATTGTGGAGAGGTGGAGTCTGATTAATTGAGTGTGGACAGCTGTCTTTTATGCAGATAATGAGTTCAAACAGGTGCAGTTATACAGGTAATGAGTGGAGAATGGAGGCTTCTTAAAGACAAAACTAACAGGTCTGTGAGAGCCGGAATTCTTACTGGTTGGTAGGTGGTCAAATACTTATTTCATGAAATAAAAATGCAAATTAATTATTTAAAATCATACAATGTGATTTCAGGATTTTTGTTTTAGATTCCGTCTTTCACAGTTGAAGTGTACCTATGATAAAAATTACAGACCTCTACGTGCTTTGTAAGTGGGAAAACCTGCAAATCGGCAGTGTATCAAAATACTTGTTCTCCCCACTGTATACACACACACTCGTAGCCAAAAGTATTGACACCTTTGCACTTTTTTTCAAAAACCACACCATTCTTCAGAAAAATGTTGAAATTGTACAATCTTTTGGTATCCACATTTGTATTTCTTTGGTTTACAGTGGAACAAAACAAAAAAACCTGAAATAATGATTAATTATCTTAGCTTATTCCTTAGCTTATTCCACACAGAAATCCTAAAGCTGGACAATATTATTGGCTCCTTTTAGAAGTTGTTGAAATACTGAGATTTAAAGCAGTATTCTCCTTCAATTTGGAATTAACTCACCTGTGATGAGCTTACAGGTGCATGCAATATATAAAATCACTCGTTCAACCAGTTTGATCGAGAAAAGAGTCATTCTGCTATTTTGTGTCACTGTATGTACCGCAATGAGCATGGAGAAAAGGAAAGAAAACCAGAGAATTGTCTGAAGAGGTCAGACACAAGATTGTAGCCAAACATGACAATCTCAAGGCTACAAGTCCATCTCCAAAGACCTTGATATTCCTGTGTCCACCGCACACAATGTTATCAGGAAGTTTTAAGGCCCATGGCACTGTAGCCAACCTCCCTGGACTGGCCGCAAGAGAAAACTTGATCGAAGATTGCAGCGAAGATTGTTCAAATGGATAGAAAAGCACCTCGATTCAACTGCCAAACAGAATTCAAGCTGACCTTCAGGTACAACGGTATGACAGTTTAACTCACACTATCCATTGCCAACTCGATGAAAGGGTTCTATGGTAGGAGACCCAGGAGACCCCACTGCTGAGACATTAAGAAAGCCAACTGGAGTTTTGCTAAAAACGCACCTGAACAAGCCAATTTCCTTCTCGGAGAATGTCCTGTGGACAGATGAGGCCAAAGTAGAGTTTGAATAAGCACATCATCTCTATGTTTACAGAAAACAAATGAAGAGTTCAAAAAAAGAACACCTTCCCTACAGTCAAACATGGAGGAGTTCAGTGATGTTTTGGGGTTGCTGTGCTGCCTCTGGCACTGGATGCCGTGAATGTTGTGCATTAAATCAGGAGATTACCAAGCATTTTGGAGCACAATATTCAACCTAGTGTCAGAAAGCTGGGTCTCTGTTGAAGGTCATGGGTCTTGCAGCAGGACAATGACCCAAACACTTCAAAAAGCACCCAGGAATGGTTCAAGATAAAATGCTGGACTGTTCTGAAGTGTCAGCAATGGTCCAGATCTAAATCCATTGAACACTTGTGGGAAGATCTGAAAACAGCAGTTGGGAGAAGGCACCCTTCAAATATGGGAGAACTGGAGCAGTTTTCACAAAAAAAGTGGGCCCCAAACTACCAGTCGAGAGGTTGTAGGAAGCTCATTCATGGCTATAGGAAGCGCTTGACCAGTTATTTTGTTCCAAAAGCTGTGCTACCCAATATTAAGTCGAGGGTTGTCAATAATTTTGTCAATGCCATTTCTTTTATTTTCTGATTTAAAAGGATATATTAAGTTCTGAATCAAAAACAAAGTTCTGGTAATGTTAACAGTGAAATATGAATTGTGGAGACAAAATACTTCGTCAATTTCAACTTATTTTTCGAGAAATTGTGAGTTATTTGAAAAAAGGTGCAAGCGTGCCAATATTTTTGGCCATGACTGCAAAACACACAAACACATATATTATGTACTGGTAAGTACTTATAAAAGCTATTTTAGTTGTGGGATAAAGTTGTAACCTTAATTACAAGCAATTTCAATGGACCCGCATCCTCAAAGTTGTGTCAGAGAGTCGGTCAACACAGCAATGCAATTCCTTTGTTCAAACTTGTTTAATTATTTACTTATATTTAAAGTATTCCACATAATAACTTTAATCATACACCACTTTATATGATAATATATTAAGCGAAAAAACACTTTACCTTGTAGGCATGTCCATTACACAGCACCTCCATCGAACCATAGACTCAAACTGTCATTCAAATATTCAAACTGTCATTAACAACAGATTTTAACATGCTGCACTGCGTATCTTAGCAACCACCAATAAATTTATTTTAATGCTTATTGATGATGTATTTTATAAATAATACTTATTTATTGTATTTTTTAAATCTCACATACCTTCATTATTTAATACCATCTATAAATAGATTAATATTTATATAATATATATATATATATTTATATATATATATATAAAAATAACTCGACCAGTCAAAGTTTTAGAACACCCCCATGTTTCAATTTTACTGAAATTTAAGCAGTTTTAATGTTTCAATGTACTCTGAAATTAAAGCATAGAACAAAATAAACAATTGCAGATAAAAAATAAATCATGGAATCGTTTTGTTGAACAAAATTAATCTAAATTTTTTGACCTCATCAATGTAGCCACCTTTTGCAATATACAGCTGAAACATACTCGTGCATTCTTTCTACAATGGAAATCAAATATTGTTCGGAAAGTTCTTCCAACACTGTTACAGAAGTACCCACCAAATGTGTTGCACTGGTAGGTGCTTTGCTTTCACCCTTTCTGTCCAGTTCATCGCAAACCAGCTCGATGGGGTTAAGTCTGGAGACTGTGCTGGCCATTCTATTATTTGAAGCCTTCCGTCTTGTTCTTTTCTTCTAAGGTAGTCTGACATAGCCTGGAGGTATGTTTTGGGTCGTTACTTGCTGAAGATGAAACCCTGACCAACTAGCATAGACCAAGAGTATTGCATGACGCTGCAAATGCTGTGGGTAGCCCTTTTGGTTTTTAGGGTGCTTAGTTCACTCTCTGCAAGTCCCAAACTCTGATCCCAGCAAAAGGCCCCAGATCATTCACGCTCCTTCCTCCATGTTTGACAGTTGGTGTCACACACTGAGAGAACCATCCTTTCGCCTTACTCGATGCGACAACAACCTGCATGATGAATCGAAGATTTCAAATTTTGATTATCGGTCCATAAGCCTTCTTCCAGTTTTCATAGCCACTGGCGGTGCTTTCATGGCCCAGCAGCCTCTTTTTCTTATTGCATCTTAGCAATGGCTTTCTTACTGCCACTCGACCTGTCAAACCTGCAGCTCGAAGTCTTCTCTTCACAGTGTGAAACGGAGCCTTCCTTACTTGATCAGTGTTAAGCTGTTGCTGAAGCTTGAGTGTCTGTGAGCCGCCTATCACGCAAGCTGTTTGACTCTCAGAACTTGTCTCGCTGATTTGTTGTGCTTTGGGTCTTTGCCCAGACATCTTCTGTGAGAGTTTTCCTACAGTTTCAGAGTGCCTTTTTGATGGTGTAGGAACTGTACTCACTGACAACCTTGGCTTGCTTTGCAATTTCTCGAAAGGAAAGACCTACCTTTAATGGGTTATAATGGTCTGCCTGTCTTCCTTTGTATAATGTCTTTTTCTCGCCATTATGAGTAGGCAATTACTACTTCTTTTGCAGTGCAATATTGTCCAAATAATGCTTCAGAGGTGTAGCAACACAGTCTGTTCCAACACTGCTTATTACAGACAGAGGGTTTGTAACTATAATCAACAAAAGTTGGTGACACCTGTAGGAATTGTCTGCATAACTTCAATGGCTTAATTATTCCATTGCTGCAGAACAGCTGCAGTGCTTAACCTTACTTGTTCCCTGAAAGTGCTTTTTAAACAACTCTGAAATTTTACATTATTTTTCAGTTTTTGTACCTTAAACTTTTTTACTTTTTTTTTTAAAACTCTGGGAGTTTAACTGTTCGCTTTGTACCAATTTCAGGTTATTCACTGGATTTGAACTTGCTTAAACTTTCAGTAAAAACTGAAAATTGGGGTGTTCTAAAACTTTTGACCATATATAGTATATATATATATTTGCGGTCGGTGGCAAGAACGACTCTAGTGGAAAGTTACTTTCGATTCCACCGGACTCTCCGGATTGTAGGCCGTCGCTCCGGATAACTCCGTCGAGGCGGGCGGGTCGCTTAAACCGACCGTGGACGCAATACCTCACTTGCATGCGCGTAGGGTCTTTTTGTCTAGAACCAATTCACCTAATTAACCACGCACGGTGTTTTGTCTACCGGGGAACCACACCCTCGGCACGTCTTGCTTGCTCGAAACCGCGTTCACCTCTACCGACTGCGGTAGAGTTCCAACTACCAACTCCAGTTAAGATGCAAGTCGAGCGGAACTGCCAAAGCCGGTTGATGAGCAGATTAACCGGGAACAAAGACCCGGCTAAACTCAGATCCGAACCATGCTGGACCAATCGACTACCAACTCCGGTTCGGTGCAGTCGAGCGGAACTAGCCAAGCCGTGCCGGGCTATGATTGAGCAGAATTAACGGAACAAAGACCCGGCTAAAACTCAGCAATCCGAACCATGCTGGACAATGAAAGAAAGGACGGAAACGAACTGGAACATTTCTAAAATAATAATTTATAACATACAAGCGATGGAAAGTTATGCGTACAAGGTAACAGGTATTATTGAGTATTATGCAGGGAAGATGAGAGAAATGTAGTGCCGGGACAATTTTACAGCAAACTTACTAAAGCAAAACAGAGCAGACTTGTCGTGAGAATAATTACAGCAAGATTTACAAGGTTGGAGCATAACTTGTACAGTTCTACTTAATGGACGGGCCGCGACACACACTCAGACACACACTCAGACAAAATAAACAAGATTGAAGGAAAGACTTTGTAGCCAAGGAGGGAGGTGAGCTGAGGCTCCAGTTCTTTTCGAGTACCTGAGTCATCGGGGAAAGGAATGCTCTGTTGTTGCGGCACCTGCAAACAGTACGTGCAGTCAGTCCCACAGCCGCGCCGTGTGGAGTTCGGGTCCGTAGAGGAGCCTCGGTGGGCCGGGACCAGTCGTCGGGCCATCGGGGCGAGACGTGATCAGAGCCAAGCAGCGGGACCCCTTGCGATTTCCAACCAACTCCGACCTCAAGCAGCTCACTAACGATTCTCCGACTTCCAGAGCGCAGAACGATGCGACCCCCCAAGAACTCAAGACTGAGGATGTGTCGTGGTTATAACCTCCATCAGCGGGGCGGGGCCTTGGTCAAAACTGACGGTCACTGTCCGCCATTATTGGACAGGTTCCCATGGGTCCGCCCTTTCTGGGCGGGGCCTCGGCCAGGCACGGGTGAGGCGCCGCCCACTCACGCGTTGTGACTCGTCAAGAAAGAGTTGGAGCGTGTGTGGAGACCGCCGAATATTGAACTGCGACCAGCTGAAGATTCTGTCTCGGAAAAATAAGCATCCAGAGACAACAGGTGGACCTGTGTACGTTTTTTGCCATGCGAACGAAGGCTGCAAGGCGCTCGGTACTTGATCGCAATGGACGAGATGGGGATATAAGATTTATTACCCTAAACTAAAAAAACATTGCAATGCACCCCTTCGATTTCCACTAACACAAGGAGGGTTCTGTCTAAACATATACTTAACGGCATAACTGGGACTTGGAGACACCTGTATGTTGTATGCGTAAACGGTTCTAGAACCGAACCAAATATGTGCTTTCTATATACATGTATAATATATATTATAACGACATGTATGAGCAGTTAAATTTTAGCTAATCCTAATTTTTTCTCCTCCATCAGTTCTGCTAAATGAAAATTAACAGAAAATAAGAAAATGTCCATTAGTAGGGGGCTGCAATTCACACCTGGGAATACCCTTAACCTGTTTTTTTAACATTATCCACAAAAGACACAAAAGCTGTTAAATAAAATAAAAGTTAACAGCATCCTTAACTTCTGCTTATTCAAAAACAATTGAAACTGAGTATTTATATTTTTACAAGAATGCTCTATCAAACATAACACATAAAAACTTTGTTAAAAGGTTAAAACCTTGTTGATCACTTTGAAGAGTGGAATCCCTCCTAGTATGAAATCCAAATTTTGATATAAAGTTTTTTAAAATCCAAAAAACTTCAATCTGACTTGATATGAGACCATCTAATCCTGATCTAAGAACTCAAAAAAGAATTCAATGCTCCAGAAGTGTTCATATTCAGAATTCTTCTCAATTTTAAATATTTTCCTGAACTTTCCCTAACAACTTGTAAGCCTGAGTTAACTATTACCGATAACTATTTGTTTAGAACATGCCCTGGCACCCACTAAATCTATTGTACGGGTCTTATGAGCTTATGGATCCAGAAAAGTCGAGGAATACAAAGACTTTACTCTTCACGTTAATCCTGAAGTTATTAAACATAAAACGTCCTGATTCTCAGGAAAAATATCTATGGAGTGACTTGATGAAACGAGGAAATGATGTGCGATTTCCTATATGGAGTGAAAAGTAACCGAATCAATGCCTACCTAATATAACCTGCTACATCAAACTTTTACAAACCACAACAAATTATTTAGCAGCCTTATCACTGAGCTATTGCAAGCTATCATGGAGCTCCGAATGTCATTTACGAACACTCGGCTGTTAACCATCCGCCAATCGAAGATGGATGGAGGTTACTGTTTTTCCACCCCTTTCTGTTTTTTGTTTGTTGTTTGTGAACGTATTACGAAAAACTCCTCGACGGATTTCGACGAAACTTGGGGGTTAGTCTGCTATCAAGGATTATGCCATTTAGATTTGATTGTCCAAATCGAATATGGCGTTTTTTATGGCGCCAATTGAAAAAAATATTTGAATTTTTTTTTTTTTTGCATTTCTACATGTGATAAGTGATTTCCAACAAAAAAACATGCCAAATTATAAATTGCGGTGATTTTGGAACTTGCAGGTGGATATACCCACGTTAAACCAATTCTGCTCTCAAAGGATCTAGTTATGACGAATGAATTGAGTATGTAAAAGTTAAAAAGTAAGGGGAAAGTTGCAACTATAACTCTGTTGAGCACGTTGGTCTCAAATGAATGAATAGATATCAGGTTCACTTGAGACTAGCAGTATGGCGGCGGAGGTTTGCACTCTACCAAGTGCTCCCCTCTAGTTTTGCACTGTTTTAGACTACCCAGTGAAAGCAAGCCCTGACTACAAAAAACTTAATATATTATGGCGGATTTCCACAACTCTTTGTTAAACCATGTTGAAACGTGTTTACAATAACTTAAATTTGGTGCACATGTTACAAAATAGAGAAACATTCACAGTTGAAGACCCAATGCAGGCTCCAAGTTTTGAGCTTACTGTACCCGTATTAGCTCCCATTTTCATTCAGAATCCCTAATTTCACTTTTATTAATGACATTCAAGGCCCCAGAAAACTATGTCCACAGACCATATTAATAAGAGAAGACAAACGGCATGATCAGTAGTGCG
>CM068967.1:18981191-19011664 GCA_035128595.1 Eptatretus atami | reverse complement strand
CCCATCCCTCCTCACTCCCACACCCACCCACAGTGTCCCTACCTCCTCATTCCTCCATCTCCTCCTCCCCTCCTTAATGTACCTGTCATCCGGATGGTGGTTATCTCCTGACGTGTCCAGACAGTGGTTATGTCCATACGGACCCTCCCCTTACACTGCCTCATCTGGCTCTCTCCTCACGTATCTGGACAATGGTTATGTTATAATAGGGGAGAAGTGGTGGTGGAGGTTTTTAGACACGTTGCAGAAGGGAGGAGTCACATTTCATCTGCAAAAATGCAGATGTCATCGTGAAGCCAATTTATATTTATTTTGCATGCTCATTAACCTGTCCCCTGCACAACGGGAGCCGGGGTTTTGCAATCACGTTTGTGTGTCTGTGTGTAGGCCATAACTTTTTTAACCATTTTGAGCTTTTGTCAAATTTTCAACAAAGCTTTCTTATGAGAATATGGAGAAAACAAATTAAGAATTTGGTCAAAAAATGAAGAGGTCAAAGGTACCATTTAGCATATGGAAGTTGAAGAAGAAGTCCGAAAACAAAGCAGATGGGCTATGGATTTTTCAGATGCTTTCTTGTTTCAATTGCAATGTGTATTTTTGGCTGCCACCCACCTTCCTCTATATTTTCTTGAAACCCAGGAACCTCACCCGTATTTCCCATAGGCACTTTCTATTAACCATCGCAGTTTTTAATATTGTCATTTACTTGGAAAGTAACTCACGTGATATTTTGGGTTTACTGGACTTCAATCCTGGAAATTTTTCTGCTTCACACCATCACTCTAGAAGGGTCCTCAAGCAAACCCAACTTGGTATTTTTTTGTCATCCACTGGAAGAGAATCAGTCTCTTGAAATTCTCGGCCTCACCATCTGTCACGACCTTTCCGAGGTCGACCACATGGTAAAGCTGGCCTCCAAAGCCAAATACAGACTGGGAATCCCCAGTCGATCCAAGGTTGTTTTTGTTTTTGCTATTTTTTGAATACAATGTCGAGGCTTGCATGAGAACTAACACGCCAAACGTACAACAGGGGAAGCAGGAGAGGGAAGGACAAAACAGTGTGGAACAGACACATTAGGAGATCTGTGGAAGGGTGAGGGATGGGGTGGGGTACACAGGGTAAACAAGATGGACACCACAGGGACTTTCAGGAAGGAAAGCAGGGCATTTGCAGGAGATGGGTTTGGGGTGGATTAATGGGGGTAGAAAAGATCGTGGTTTTGGAAGGGGGAAGATAAGAGATGGTGGTGAACAGCTGTTTTGAAGATCTGGAGGGAAGAGTGCGATTGAAGAAAGTGTGGGAGTTTATTCCAAAGGCAGGAAAAAGAGGAATGAAAGAGTGAAGGTGAGCAGTGATTCCTGTTTTTGGTAGTTTTTCCAAAAGGGGGTTACTGACAGAACTTGAGCACCCTGCGGAAATATGTGGGGGGACATATAGCAGACAGAGCTGGGAGGCGAGGCCGGAGAGTAAAGGGCAGAAAGACCACCGACCTGTCTGCGGTGAGTGAGAGACCCAAAGACTCAGCTTCATCGTGGGAGATACCAATGATCACAAATGCCTTGGTTTCCACAGCATGAAGCCGAGAAAGGTGAGAGAGGTGAGAGGCAGGAGCACCAGTCCAAAGGGGAGATCAGTACCCCATCAGGCTGTGGACAAAAGCTTTGTATGTGGTCAGGAGCACAGTGGTGCCAAGGAAAGACTTTGCATGACGGAGGATGCCCAGTCGGTGACTGGCGTTGGAGGCCAGCTTGGAAATGTGGCTTTCCCAAGAAAGATCATGGCAGAAAGCGAGACACAGAAGCTTGAATGAAAGGATTTCAAGAGGATTGTTGAGAAAGTAGATTGGGTTTTTTTTTTCCAAGACGGTCCTTTTGGAGAAACATAGTGAGAGTGTGAGATTTGTCAGGATTGAAAGACGCGTTCCAAGTGTTGGACCAGCTTGTGATTTTATCTAGATCTGCAGAGTGAAGAGGCTGCTGCTTGCCAATCTGAGGGATGATAGATGGTACGACAGAGGGTGGAGTCATCAGCAAAGAGATAAAGAGGATTTTTCAGAGTCAGAGAGATCATTGATGAAAACCAGAAAAAGCAAAGGGCCCAGAACACTGCCTTGAGGAACTCCAGCCTGGAGAGGAAGAGGGAGTGAAATAACTCCATTGAGGGCTACAAGTTGGCTGCGACAGGAAGAGAGTTTGGTGAGCAGGGCAGGGTGCCCGACCGTATCGAAAGCACACGATATGTCGAGAGATGGCTCTGATTTCATGTCTGACATTGAGGATCTTCATCCATTGTTGGGAAAGCAAGAGCAGCAAGTGCAGGGTCAAGTGACCTGGTCTGAATGCAAATTGATGATTGGAAATCAGGCCATTGGAGAAGAGGAAGGATTTAATGTCTGAAGCGATGATGGATTCCATAACCTTGCTGATTGGGAGAAGGCTGATTGTTCTGTAGTTGCAGGGATCTGTTTTTGCAACTTTTTTGCAGTGTGGTAATGTTTGCTGATTTCCAAGCAGATGGCAGATGACCTTGAGCAAATGAGAGGGAGAATATAACAGAGAGAGGGTGAGCAAGAGCAGAGCAGCAGGTTTATAGGACACGTGGGATGATGCCGTCTGGACCGGTTGCAGACTCTGAGTCGAGGTTTGACAGCAAGCTCTCCTCCACTTTGTCAGGAGAAAAGGACACAGAGTCCAGGGACAGCTGGGTGCGACTGGGTAAGGTGGGTGTAGAAAGTGATGGGTTTGGGAGACAAGATTTCGAAGCAAACATGGAGTTTAGGCATTCAGCCTTTTCACGTGCAGTGTCAGCTGTGCGGCCATTTGAGGTAAGGGAGGGGGTGGAGGGGGAACAAACACTAGACACGACCAGTATTTTAAGGAGGGAGACAGGTTGGAGAGTTCACACTTAATATTCGAAGGATGTTTCTGGCTCTCCTGAGGATAGACACACACTTGTTCTGAGCTTTGTGGAAGGAACTGAGATTACCTTCAGTTGGATTTGCCTTCCATGATGTGAAAGCAAGTTGTTTCAGGACAACTGCCTCGCCACAAGCTTCAGTGTACCATGGGCGGGAGGAAGGGTATGACAACTGAAGACGAGATGGGATAAATCTGTGCATGAGCGAGCAAGTTTCTTTGAAAGAATGCCCAGGATGAGTTGATGAAAAAAAATCAGAGCTACTCAGGTTATAAGGCCTTCATCCAAAGCTAAATGGAGTACTGCCTGCACTATAGGCTGGTGCCTTAACATCACATCGGTCTCTCCTGGATTCCGTGGAATCGAATAGTCTCAAAATTCTTGGAATCTCCCATGAGGAGACCAAAGTACAAGGTTTGTTGTGCTCAAATTGAAGGGAGGTTAGGCTCTGTTTTCTACCATTTATTCTCAAACATTGCCCCCTCTGCTCTCAGTCCTTTCACTCTCCCCAGAAACTTCATGAAATATGTATTCTTCCAGGAACGCCCTTCAACTTCAACTTCCAAAATCCAGTTCGACTGCACACATCACCTCTTATCCCGTACAACTCCAATCAATGGAACCACCTCCCCAGAGGTTGTTGTGTCTCACTCTTCAATCAAGCAGTGCTCCATCATGTCTCTTCATCCCCAATTCTGATCCATGATCTGTATTTCCCCATTAACCCTTTCTAATCCAACCATCTTACTTGCTCATTTGTGTTTCCTCCCCTCCCCCCTTTCCTCTTTATTTATTCCCACGATGTTTGTCCCACTATCAGTTCTATCTTGCTCTTCCATGAACCTCCTGTAAAAAAATAAAAAAAAATAAAAAACTGATAGATTAACAAAATATCAATGAACAAAGTACAGTTACATCAAATAGAACTTCTATTCGCCACAAGCACCTTTCCTTGGAGAAAAGAGAACAAACTGAAGGGAACAAACTGAAGGAAATTATTTCACAATTGAAAGGCAATGAAAACCGTTGACAGCAAAACAGGAGGCAAGGACCTCGATTTAGACATGAAACACAAGATAAACTAGAAGAGCACTCGCGAGAGCGCATACCTCCACCCCGTAATGCCTGAACCACGAGAACATATCGGGCCCAATTTATTTTTGAAATATAGTGCTAGATATCGTTTTTGAGCCTGATCTCTCAATGGTAAAGAATCACTTTTAAAAATTACAGTAGTCAGATCCGGATTTGGATCTTCACCAAAATCCAATCAATTTGTCGTGGTCACACACCCAACCTGTCCACCAAGTTTCATCCGAATCAGTCCACAACTTGAGATATCATGCTACACATCTGTTTAGCCCCATTTCTCAATGGTGAAGAATCACTTAAAAAATTCTTGTAGTCGGATGTGGATCTTCATCAAAATCTAATCAGTTCGTCCTCACTTGTCACACACCAAACCTGTCCACAAAATTTAATCCGGATCAGTTGGCAACTTTTCGAGATATCCTGCACACAGACAAACAAATAAGAAGAAGACGTCGTACAGAGCACGATACTTGCAAAATCCATGAAACAAATTTGACCTCAAAAATAATTGGTGATTGAATACAGTGACCTGAAATATAAATGCTCTTCAAATTTCAAGTCAATTGGATGAAAATTAAGGATCTTAGAAATCTCACCTAAGTTGTTGACCTATTGACCTCAAAACCAATAGGCTTCTTCCTGATGACAAACTCTACCATGTGGTGAAGTTTCGTGAAGATCGGTTCAAAATTGTAACCATAAACAGACAGAAACACAAGACAGAATAACAAAACCGACTGAAGAAAAAAATCTTCCATTTTGCAAGTAACAAACAGAGAGGTGTGATAATATCACCTCCTTCATCTTCGGTGGTGGAGGTAATAAATAAAATGTTGGAGGGTTGAATAAGTAAATAAATAAAAAATCAGTAAATCACTTTTTAGCCTCTTGGCAGTCACTCTTGATTTCAACAACAAAGGTGGTTCAAGATAAACATACTGATCGTTGATGAACATGTTAAAATGAGTTTACATCAACACTAGCCGTGTAGTAAAGGATGTTCATTAGATAAAGCTTTTGTCCGCAGCCTGATGGAGTACTGCTCTCCCCTCTGGGCTGGTGCTCCTGCCTCCCACCTTTCTCGGCTTCACGCTGTGGAAACCAAGGCATTTCGGATCATTGGCATCTCCCGCGATGAGGCTGAGTCTCTGGGCCTCTCACTCTCTCACTGCAGGCAGGTCGGTGGTCTTTCTGTCTTCTACCGTCTCCTCTCCAGCCTCGCCTCCTGTGCTCTCTCTGCGATTTGGCCCCACCACATTTCCGCAGGGTGCTCAAGGTCCACCAACAACCCCCTTCTGGTAAAACTACCAAAATCACGAATCACTGTTCACCTTCACTCTTTCATTCCTCTTTTTCCCCACCTTTGGAATAAACTCCCTCTCTATTCAATCCCATTCTTCTCTCCAGGCCTTCAAAACAGCTGTTCACCACCACCTCTTATCATCCCCACTTCCAAATCCTCGATCTTTTCTACCCCGATAATCCACCCAAGTCCACCTCCTTCAAATTCCCTGCTTTCCTTCCTGAAAGTCCCTGTAATGTCCATCTTGTATTCCCCATGTTCCCCACCCCATCCCTCTCCCTTCCACAGATCTCCTGTCTCTGTTCCCACTGTTTTGTCCTTCCACTCCCACCCTAGTCTCATGCCCTCCTTGCTGTGCGTTGTGTGTTAGCTCTCACACGAGCCTTGAAAAGGTATACAACAAAAATAAATAAAAAAGTAAAAAATAAAAATAAAAAATTACGGTCATCTCTGTTTTGACCGAATCACATCGACGATTTTCCAACTTTGAAGACACGTGACTCGATAACCAGGCACAAATTTTAAAAAAAAACGGCCCGACCAAAATTTAGATATTGTTCCATATTATCAGAATCCGAAGAAATTTCGAAGATCGGATCATAAACGGCGGAGGAGATAGATTTTGAAAATGGACGATTTCGCAACTTTGGAGTGGTCTTGACCTTGACCTTCAATCGTGTCTAAAGTCATACCGTCGTGCATCCCTCATCGACCCTTACCTACATACCAAGTTTCAACAAGATCGGGCGATTTTTTTTGGACCGTATCACATCGACGATTTTTCCAACTTTGAAGCCACGTGACTCGATAACCAGGACGAATTTTAAAAAACCGGCCCGACCAAATTTAGATATTGTTCCACATTATCAGAATCCGAAGAAATTTCGAATAGATCGGATCATAAACGGCGGAGGAGACAGATTTTGAAAATGAAAGGTTTTGCAATTTTGGAGTGACCTTGACGTTGACCTTCAATCGGGTCAAAGGTCATACCGTCGTCCATCCCTCATCGACATCTACCCACATACCAAATATCAAGAAAATCGGAAGAAAAATTACCCCCGGTGGGGGTGACGGTCATCTCTATAATACCAAAGTTCTCAATGTTCAGTTGTGACCGAAGACTACTGCGCAGTTCTACTGCGCAGCTCGAACTGCGCAGTTTGTTAAAGATGACTCGGCATTTTGGCGCACGCGCGCACGATATTATTTTGAAAATAAACGCCGACGTTACATTTCGGGTTTTGAAACTTTTGCCCTTCGGCGGAAAATGTATAAATATAAAAGGCTAAAAATGTGTTTTATATTTATATTCATTTCTCCTTCCTTCCTTCTTTGCGAATCGCATCGGCGTTTTTGGCCATCTTCCAGATCACGTGACTATCAAACGGGAAGGAAATTCAAAAATCTGTCCGGTTAGATACAAGATAATATTTTTTACTATCATAATCAATAAACAGTTGCCGAATATCTTGTAGAATGGCAGACTAGATAGGTTTGAAAATGGTGATTTTTATAACTTACGTGACCTCGTGACCTCGTCCCTGACCTTGAACCCGGACAAAAGTTATATCGTTTGCAACACTCATCGACCTCTACCCACATACTAAGTTTCATCAAGATCGGAAAGAAAAATTGTTGACGGACGTACGGACATTTGGTCCGGCTTTATTAGGTCATCTCATTAGAGATGACCTAAAAATGGGGACGTACGGACATCGAGACTGGTTTTATTAGGTCATCTCGTTAGAGATGACCTAAAAAGCCTTCATCGAGCTTCTCCAGGGTTTTATTTTTATTTAATTTTAAATAATCTCAAAGATGCCCAAACACACAACGTCAAAGCAAATTTTAGGGCGGGGGGGGGGGGTCGCCATTACTAATATTTCACATCGTCTCACGATTCACGAAATAATAATAATAATAATGTATATCATTTTAATCCACGACTAAAGGGTGAAACGTAACCGTGCGCACTGTAATCATTGCCCGCCACGTGTTTTCGGTTCTGACACGCCACACGAGGCCACGAAACATCATCGATCCATCGCCTTGAAATCCCATTCGATTCATGCGAATAAATCCCAACCGAGAATCGAAAAGCGCGGACTCGGCCGCGACCCGAAGGCGCCAAACGTCCCGCCTTTTCTCAACAGTCGGAGCCGCGCGGCCACATCCCGCCACAAGTATCAGAGGTAGGCCAGATTCACAGGTTGTGAGGAGAAAAAATAAATAAAAAAATTTATTAGTAAATAATAAAATCTGCCTTGACTCTGGAGTTTTGAATCCGTCCGATGTAACATTACGGACTGTACTCACTTCGTAAACCGGCTCCTCGATCCCAACGCCACTTAAAAACGTCTCAATAAGAATAGTTCTGAAGAGGTAAAAGTGGGCGGGGAATAATGTCCTCATTTACATTCGCTCCTCCCTCCGCCCCGCCTATCAACGTCGTCTTCTTCTTCGTCATTTTTTTTTTTCTTTAACCTCTCGTCAGACAATCTATTCGGTGAAATCCCCGTGTGGTGCCACAGATGGTGAATTACTGAATAATAATAATAATCGCATTTTATATTTTGCGCAGACTGCAAAACGGCGTGATTACAAATAAACAATACAAGGCACGTTGAGAACAATTACAATTATACTTCTTTACTTTATCACCTTAACATCGTCTTCAATGTCATTTTGTAATTATATTTTCAAAATCGACAAACGCTGTGAAAAAGAAACGTCATTTACACCGCCGTCGACTGTATCGCCATGGCTTTCAAACGAACAAACACCGAACAATACCACTCAGACTTGAGCAACAAGTCATTACAAATATTTCAGCAAAAATATAAATAAAGCAAAATAGAAAAAACAAGAGAATGTTGAAACAAGGCTGCGTTCCATTACCAAGCAGCTTGTAGAGCGCTCGCCAAGCGGCTTGAAGGCACTCCTAAGAACGATGTATAGGAACGGCTGGCTTCGAAAGCGATAGCAAACTGATTGGTCACACCCCCAACACTTCATCGACGCAAAAAAAAAAAAACCGGCGCAAAATGCATATACGTGATAACGTGTCCAATTCCTCACGTCATCTTTTTCGTAATACTTTAATTTGCGTGATTTATATACATTTTGCCAACATTTTAATATTCATTATAAAGGCAAAAGCTCTGCAACAAAAAAAAAATCGTTTAACAGCTTGCTAATTAACACACGCCGATTAAAAATGTGTCGTAAGAAGACTTCGAAGAAAATAATTATTCTTCAAACTTCTCTTCATGCTGCTTACGCATACACCGCCCGAAACGTTAGCCTATTATTATCTACGGTCGATCTTTTGCAAGGTTTCTTCACACACTTCCAATAACCCACTTTTACAGATTATTTAAAATAATCTTCTTGAGATTTTTCTTTCATGAAACTAGTCGAGAAATGACTTGCTTCTGTGACTTCTGTGACTTTTTTTTCTTTCAGCTTCTGTGACTTCTGTGACTTTTTTTTCTTTCAGCTTCTGTGACTTCTGTCACTTCTGTGACTGCTGCTGGAGGTCTCTCCCGATCCTCTCGGTCTCGAGCTCCCTCCCGATCCTCTCGGTCTCGAGCTCTCTTGGCTGTCAGGACCGTGACCGATTGAACCAGGGACAGGGACATGCGTGTGGGAGGAAGGTATCAGTCACAGACAGTCAGTCAGTCGCCTTTCATCGCCCATCACGTGGAAATAATTTGATTTTCTCAAAAATCACTTCTCGTGTGATTTTTTTTTTTCTTCCTGTCAATCTTAATTTATGTAAAATTTTTCCCCCACTACTATGTTTCTTTTCGCATTATTACTATCATTCAATATAATATAAAATTACTCCTTTCGATATAATTAATATAATAAATTAGAATAAAAATATTTATATAAAATTTTTATAACCAATTTTTTAGAATTATTTATAAAAAAATATATATATTTATTTAAAATATATCGAATATATAAAATATATAAAATTAAATTGACAAATTACACTTAATATTAAATAATACACTAAATATTCAAATGAAAGAATAATAAAATAAAATTAATATTATTAAAAAATTTAATAAATAAGTGTAATATATTAATAAATAATTAAAGTTAAAAAATATAAAAAATAGGTATCATATAGAGTTTGATTATTATTATTATTCGTATTATACTTACATGGGAAGTTATATTCGGACTCCCTCCAATCGCACGCTATATACTCTCGAGATATTTCGATATCAGCAAGTGATCGGTCAGTATATCAGTCTTTTTGAAGTATTCTGTAGATATATATATCTAGATTTGAGTGTGGGTGGAGCCACCACAGGATAAAGATAATTATAGAATCTATAAATTATAATTGAGTAGTATAATAATTATTAATTATATTATAAAATTTTAATATAATTTAATTAAAATAAAATTTAAATATATTAAATAATATATATATAAAAAATTAATACAATTACTAATATATAATTATTTATATATTATAAAATATTATTAAAGTATTTTAAATAATTAAGTATAATAAAAAATATATTATTAAAAATTAAATAATTAATTAGATATATAATATCAAATTAACATATTAATTAATAAATATATTAAAAAATTTATTTTTATATTATATAAATATAAATATTTAATAAAAATAAATATTACATAAATAATGATAAAAATTATAATATAATAAAATAAAAATAATTTTATAAAAATTTATTATAATATATATTTATAAATAAAATAATAAATTAAATAATAAATTATATCAATAAATTAAAATATAAAAAAATAAATTAATAATAATAATTAAATAAATTATAAATTATTAATAGAAATAATTTATATATTATAAATAATAATATTAAATAAAAAATAATGAAATTTAATTAAAGAATAAATTATATAAATATTTGTTTTATAATAAATAATAATATAATATATATTATTAAAAATAATAAATATATATTTAAAAATAATAAAATTAAAATAATAATTTAAATATATAAATATAATAAATTAAAATTATTAATAATATTTAAAATATATAAAAAATAATTTATATTATAATTATATTAATATAAAATTTAATTTAAATAAAAAATAAATTAATATTATAAAATATATATTAATTATTATATAAAATAATAAATTAAATTATATATATAAATATAATTGTAATTATTTTATTAAAAATAATAATTTTATATAATTATAATTATAATATAATAATCATATAATTTTAAAAATTATAAATATGAAATAATAATTATAAATATAATTTAAAAATAATAAATAAAATCAGAATTAAAATATTTTTAAATATGATAATAATTAATATATATATGTATAATTATGTATAAAATTTTTAATATTATAATTTAATATTTTAAATTAATTGAAAATTAACTTTTAATATTTATATGAGAAATATAATAAGATATAATAAAATAAATATTATTAAAACTCAATAATTAATTTATAATTTAATTATAAATAAATTATAATAAATAATTAAATATTAAAATAAAATAAATAAATAATAACCAAAATATAATAATTAAAATAATTATAAAAATTTTAATAATTTAAAAATATTTATATAATAATTTAAATAAAAATATAATAATTAATTATAAACTAATAAAAAAAATATAATAAATTTATTTAAATAATAATCATTTAATAATAACACTATAATATTAATAAATAAATTATAAAATAAAATATATATTAATAAATATTAAAGTTTATAATTATATATAAATAAATATTATATATATAATTAAAAATATTATTTTTTCTTTTTATAATATTAATTTTAAATATCATTAATAAAAATAATAAAATATATAATATAAATTATATAAAATATATAAATAAAAAAATAATAATATAATTCATAATAAATAATAATACAATAATGATAATATAATAATAATAGTATAATTTATAAATAAAATAAATAATTATAATATTATTTCTAATAAAAATAATTTATATTTTATAATAAAAAATAAAATTAAAATTATAATATAATTAAATTATATTATAATAAAATAATAATTATAATTAATGTTTATATTATTAAATAATAAAATTAATAAATTTAATTAATATTTTTAATATATGTTTAATTATAATAAAATTAAATAAAATATAATTAAAATTTAAAAAAATAAAATCTATAATTTTTTAAATATCAAAATTTAATTATAAATATATAAATATATTTAAATAAACATTAAAATAATACTATTTTTAAAAATAAATATAAATTTAAACTTTAAAATAATATATTATAAATATATAAAATACATTAGAATATTATTTTAATAATTATTAAATTAAAAATATAATTATTTATTTAAAATATAATTTTATTTGAAATTAATAAATATAATATTATCATATTATTAATAAATAAAATATACATTATTTTTATTTAATAAACAATTTTTTAGTATATTAATTTTTAACATAAAAAATAAAATATTAATAATAACAATATAATTATATATAAAATTTATTAAAATTTTATTAAATAATAAATTTTATACATAATAATAATAATTAATTAAAATAAATATATATATATTATATTTTATAATATAAAAAAATTATTTTAAAAATAAAATATATAATAATATTAAATTTAATTTATAATATACTTTGATATATTAACAAATATATAATAATAATATAAAATGATATAAATATAATAATTTTATAAAATATTTTATAAATATATATTATTAAATTTAATTATTTTTTAATATATATACTTTTTAAATTTTATACATAAATTATATTATAATATAAAAAATATATAATAATAAAATTAAATATTTTTATCAATATAAAATAATAAATAATTAAAATAAATAAAATAATATTATAAAAGATAATACATAGTAAAATAAATTTTAAATTAGAAATTTAATTTAAATTAATAATAAAATAATATATAATAAAATTTTTATAATATATCATAAAATAATATATTATAAATAAAAATATATATTTTTATTAAAAATAATATTAAAAATTATAATTTATAATTATAAAAATAGATTTTATTTAAATATGTATTAAAATACATAATTAATTAATTAATTAAATAATAATAATTATAAATAAATAAAATTATCAATAATATATATTATAAATAATAATTTTTAAATAATAAAAAATTAAATTTAAAAAAATAAAATATAAAAATTATAATAATTTTATTAAATAAAATAATAAATAAAAATAAAATTAAATAATTACAGAATATAAAATTAATATTTTATTTTATTAATAATTATAAAATAATATTTTAAAATAAATAATAATAATTCCAATAATAATTATCTATTAATTATATTTATTATAATAATTTTTTTAATAAAATTAAAATATAAAATCAAATTAAAATATAAATAAATAATATTTATTATAAAAATTATATTAGATTAAAACTAATATATAATTAAAAATATAATTATAATATTATTATAATTAAAATATTAATAAAATACTAAAATGTTTAAATAAATAAATAATATATTTAATATTATAATAAATAAAAATTATTATTAATTATAAATATAAAAAAAATAAATAAAAATATATACTAATAATTTATATGAATAAACTTAATATAATAAATTAATAAATTAATATCTAAATTATAAAATTTATTTTAAATTTAATAATCATAAAATTTTAAAATTATTTAATTACCAATTAATTAAATAAATAAAATTAATTTAAAATAAAAATTATTAAATAAAAAATAAAATTAATCAAATAATAAAATATTAGGTCTAGCTTCGTGGCGCTCAGGTGTTATGGCGAAAATAAAACTTATCCAATAAATTAAAAAAAATTAAAATTTATATAAAATTAATACATTTATAATAAATAATCTTATATTTAAATAAAATGTATAAATAAAATTTAAAAAATAAAAATTAAATTAAATGATAATTTAAAATTAATAAATATAAAATTAATTATATAAATATAAATATATTTATATATAATAATAATTTATAAAATATTACAATATATATTATTAATATAAATAAATATAATATATAATTAATATAATCAATTACAGTATTATAAATAAATTTAAAAGAAAATATATAATAAAAAAAATATTCCTTATAAAATTCTAATATATAAAATAAATATATAATTATTATTAATTTAATTAAAAATATATAACCATAATTTATAATAATTATTATAAAATAACACTATTAACAAATAAAATTAATAATTTTTTATAATTAAATCTACAATTATAACTCATAATATCTATTAAAATAATTATAAAAATAATAATAATTAATTATATTAAAAATAATATATTAAAAATTAAAAATATAAAATTAAAATAAAATATATATTAATAATATATTATAAAAAATAATTTATATAATATAATATAATATATATTTATAAAATAATTAAAATATATTACAAATAAATAAATATAAATTTAATTTAAAATAAATAATATATACATATAAAATAAATATTAAAAAAAAAATTATAATAAAAAAATTTTATAAAAAAAAAAATTAAATATTAAATAATAAAAATTAATAAAATTATTAATAATATAAATAAAATAATTAATAATTAAAAAAATAAATATATTTATATTTAAATATAAAAATTAATAATTATAATATATTTAAAAATATAATATTTAATTATAAAAAATAATATAATAATAAAATATATAAATAATATCATAAGTACAATTATATTATTATATATATAATTAATATAATAAATATTAATAAATAAATAAAATTAATTTAAAAAAATTTATATTAATAATAAATCAATTATAAATTATAAAAATATTATATTATTATTATTTAATAAAAATAATATAAATTATTTTTAATAATGAATTCTTTAATTATAATAATAAATTTAACTAAATAAATATATTTAATAATTATTATATATAATTTAATAAAAATAAATTTAATGAAATAAATAATAAATATATAATAAAATTTATTAATAATTATATAATAATAAATTTTAAAAAATTATTAATATATATAAATAACTATTAAATTTATTAATAAAAATAATAAACATATAAATATTAATTATATAAAATATAATATAATTTAAAAATAAAATTTAATTAAATAAAAATTAAATACAATTTAATAAAATAATAAAATAATAAATAATCAATTAATTTAAATACTATTAAAAAAAATTAAATAAATTATAAAAAAATAAATTTAAATAAAATTAAATTAATTAAATAATAATAATAATAAATAATAAATATATATTAATAAATATATAATAAAAATTATTATAATAAAATAATTAATAAATATATAAATTTTTTAAATATATAAATAAATTAAAAACTTTATTTATTAAATAAAATAATTTAATAATTATAATTAAATATTTCAATATTTATAAATATTAAAAAAATAAATTAATATAAATTAATTATTTAAATTAATCAATAATATAAAAAACTATAATAACTATTTTTAAAAATATTTATTATTTATTAATATATAATATTTTAATTAAATTATACAATATATTATTAAAAATAAAATTAAATATAATATTATAAATATTAACAAATAATTTTATAAATAATAATATAATAACACTATAAAATTAATTAACTTAAATAAAAAAAATAATATAAATAAAACATTATTTTTAATATAAAATAATAAATTAAATTTATATTTACAAATAATTAAAAATTAATTTAAATTAAATATTTTATAAATAAAAATAAAAATATTATAATAATATAAAAAAATTTATAATGTATTAATAAATAAAAAAAAAAAAAAATAATACAATATATAAATTTAAATTATTAAAAATAAATTAAATATTATTTAAAAAATCATTAATAATATTAAAATAATAAAAATTCTAAAATTATAAAATAATAATAAAATAATAATAAACATAAATTTATTTAATAAATTTTAATATATTTATCCCATATTAAATTTATTACAAAACTAAAGTTAATAAAAATTATAAAAATATTAATATCAAAAAATAATAAATTTTAATATAATAAAAATATATTATAAAATATGAAATTTAATAAATTAATTATCAAATAACAAAAAATATATTATTTTTAAAAAAATAAAAATTAATTTATTTTATTTAAAAATAAATAAATAATTATATATAATTTTAAAAAAATAATAAAAAATAAAATATTAATAATAATATTATATTTTATAAATATATTATAGTTTAAATAAATATAATAAAAATTTATATAAATATTATTTTAATTTATATTATAAATATAAATTACATATTAAATAAATAAATATATAATAATAAATTATAAAATTAAATTAAATTATAACAAATTAAATATTTAAAATAAAAAAAATAATAAAAAATGAAATAAACTATAAATATAAATAAAATTATAAAAATATAAATAAAAAATCAATTTATTATTAAATTAATTATTAATATTTAATTAAATAAATAAAAATTAATAACTAATTTATTTTTAATAATTTGATATACATATAAAATATTTAGTTATATAATAATATATAAATAATAATTAATTATTTAATATTATAATTTAATATATTTAAAAAAAATAAATTTAATAATAATATCACATAATTATATTAAACACTAATAAAATTAAAATATCTATTATAATAATAAATTCATTAATCTAAAATAATATAAATATAAATAATATATATTAAATAAATATAATAATTATTATTAAAAGTAATAAAATAATTAAATGATATAATAATAAATTAATGATAAATAATTTCAAATATATAATAGATCTATTATACTACAATAATATAAATAATAAAATATAAAATATATAATTTTATAATATTAAAAAATAATGAAATTAATACTTTAAATATAATAAACATTAAAAAATTTTAAATAAATATAAATAATAATAATATTCATTTTATTTAATAATATTATATATAATTAAAACATATTTATAAAATAGAATATATCAAAATTAGAATTTTTAAATAAATAATTTAAATATATATACATATAACATATTAAAATATAATATAAATATAATAAATTAAATAACTAAATAATATAATATATATAAATCATAATAATAATATATATAATTTATAAATATTTATAATTAAATAAATAATAGATATAATATTTAAATAGTATACATATTTAATTATTATTAATTAATATATAAATAAACTTATAATTTAAATAATATATAAAAATAAATTAAAATTATTATTTTATATTTATATATATAATATAAAAAAATAATATTTAATATATAAATAAATAATTAATATAATAATAATATAAAAAATAAATTTAATAATTAATTTAATAAATTTTTGAATAAATAATATTTATTTTATAAATAAAAAATATATACAATAAAAAATAATCAATAAAATAATATATAAAAATTAATAATAAATTAATAAATTAACTTTAATTATCAATATAAATAATTATAATAAGTATATATAATATAAAAACTTTAATACTAATTATAAATTATATAATATAATTTAAATATATAAATATTTAAAAATAAAATTTTTAATAAATTAATTAAAATAATAAAAAAAATAATATATTAAATTTTTTAAAATAATTAATATTAAATAATATATAATAATATAATTAATTTATTATTATTAATAATTAAAATTTAAAATTTATATATATTTTTCACATTATAAATTAAAAAATTAAAATAATATATATATTTTAATTATAAATAATAATAAATTTACTCAATATTAACTAGAAAATATATAATTTATTTTATAATTTTAATAAATTATAGTATATATTTAATAAATTTAAATATACTAAAATTCATAAATAATTAAAAATTAAATAATTTTAAAAATTAATATATAAATAATAAAAATTATTATAAAAAAATAATATAAATTATAAATTTATATATTATAAAAATATATAAAAAAATATTATAAAAATCAATAAATATTAAATAAATAAAAATAAAATTTCATAAATATATCTAGAATAATTATATAATCACATAAATTAAAACAAAAAATTATAATTTAAATTAATTTTATAAATCCAAAATATTAATAATTAATTTAATATTAAAATATTTAAAAAATAATTTAATATATAATTACTAAAATATAATAAAAATAATTATTAACTTATTTAAATATTAAAATAAAATCATAATAATTTAATTTAATTAAATTACACTTAACACATAAATTTCTATTTAAAATAATTAAATAGATAAATAAATAAATTAAATAATTTTAATAAAAAAATTCATATAATAAATGTATTAATTTAAATAATTATAATATAAAATAAATATATAAATATTATTTAAAAATACAAATAAATATTATAAAAATAATAAATTAATTTTATAATTTATTTAATATTATATACTATAAATTAAATAAATAAATAAATTTAAAAGTAAATAAAAAATTTATTAAAATTTTGTATAATTCATTTTTTTAAAAAAATAATAAATTAATTAAAAATTTAATAATAAATAAAATATATATATACATTATAATATATATAATAAAAATAATTAATAAAAATATATATAAAATAAATAAATTTACAATATAATTAAAAATTAATTAAAATAATAATTTAAAATAATAAAAATTAAATAAAATCTTATAATAAAATAAAATTAAAAATAATATTATAATTTATATTAAAGTATATTAATTTATTTAATAAAATAATATAATTTAAAAAATATAAAAACATATTAAAAATAACCATTAAAAATATTAATATTATTAATAATAAGTAATAATAAAATATATATAAAAAATAATATTTAAAAAAAATAAATTAAAATATATTAAAAAAATAATAAATTAATTAAATCATTAAATATAAAAATTTAATAATAAATTAAATATATAATTTAATAAATAAAATTTAAATAAATAATAAAATTAAATAAAATATTTATAAAATTTATTCATTTAATTACAATAAATAAATATATAATAATAATAAATAATTTAAATATATTAAAATTAAATAAAATAATATAATTAATATTATAAAATTACATTTAAAAAAAAAAAGTAATTGATATAAATATAATATATAATATAATATATAATATAAAAATATATTAAATTATTATATATAAATATATTAAATTTAATAATCAGTAAATAATAAATAAAAAATAATAATTAAAAATAATAATATCATATTTATTTTATAATATTAATAAATATAAATAGTAAAAGAATAATTTATATATAATAATAATATAAATAATATAATATAATAAATATTATTATAAAATATTAATAAATAAATAATATACATAATATAAATTAAAATGTAATTTATAAAAATTAGATATATTTATTTTTATAAAATATATAATTATAATTAGTAAAAAATTTTTAAAATACTAAATAAATATTAAAAAAAATAAATAACTTTTAATAATAATAAAATATAAAATAATATAAAAATATCATATCATATAATAATTATTAAATATATTATAAAAAAAAAATAAATTAATAAAAATCATATAACATATAATATAAAATAATAATATTAATATAATACTAAAAATATTTAAATTAATATAAATTATTAAATATATTAATAATTAATATATAATAAAATTAAACTATAATAAAAAAATTAAATAAATATAATTAATTAGATTAAATATATATAAAATAAAATTCTTATAAAAATAATTATTTAATATAAAAAATAATAAATTAAAGAATAAATACATTATAATAAATTTTATAAAATATAGAAATTATTAAAATTTATAATATAAATAAATATAATATAAATTAAAATTAATATTATTTAAATAAAATATAATAATATATTAAATAAAATTAATATAAATAATAAATATATAAAATATAAAATAATTTTTTAATATTAATAATAAATAAAAAAAATAAATATATAATATATAAAATAAAATTAATAAAATAAAAATTTAAAAATATATAAATAATATAAATAATATAATAATAAAAATAAATAAAAAATATTATTATATAATAAGATTAAATAATAATATATTAAAATATTTATTAATATAAAATAATTAAATTAATATAATTAATTTCAAAAAAATATTTCAATAAAAAAATTTTTATATTTAAATAATTAATAATATATTATAATAATAAAAATTACATATAATATAATTATAAATTCTTAAAAAAATATTAAAATTATAATAAAATATATAATATTTAAATAAAAATTTAAAATTAATAATATAATAAAATTATCATTTTAAATAAAAAAATTATCTATATTATAACCATTAATAAAAAATATATTTATAATATAAAATATAAAAAATAAAAATAAAATAAATTATATAAATTAAATATAATATAATTAATTTTTTTTATTATAATTTTTATAATATATATTAAAATAAATAATATATATTATAGCATAAAAATTATAAATAAATATTAATTATAAATAATTAATAAAATAAAATAAAATTTAATAATTATATTTTATAATAAAATAAATAATTAAATAAAATAAATTCTTTAAAAAAAATTATAATAATAAATATATATGCATTATTATTAAATATTAACAATTAATAATAAAATTAAAATAATAATAAATTTAATTGAAATAATAAAATTATTAATAAAAATTATAACATAATATAAATACAATCATTATAAAAAAATATAATAATTTTATATATTTAAAATAAAATTATAATATATATATTTTAAATAATATAAATATAAAAATTCGAATTCATAAAAATAAATAGAATATTTTCATAAAATTTGACTAATATATAATAAAATAATATAATAATAAAATTATAATTATCATAATATATATAAATGAATTTAAATAAAATAATTAAAATAAATATAAATAATAATTAATTATTTAATAAAATAAATTATATATCAATAAATTTTAATAAAAATTAAATTATATAAATAAGTAATATATTATAAAATAAGATTAAATTTAATATATCATAAATAAAAATAATTAATAATATTATTTATAATAATATAATAAATATAATAAAATTAATAAATATATATAAAATATATTCATAATATAAATTATAAATAAATAATAAATATAAAATTTATTAAACTACAATATAATATTTTAAATTTAAAAAAATAAATTATAATAAAATAAAAAAATATATAATAAATATTAAAAAAACATATATATATAAAAAATAATAATTTAATAATGATAATCTATAAATTTTATATCTAAAAGAATAAAAATAAATATATAAATATATATCAAATAAATATAATTAATAATATATTTATAAATTAATTAAATAAAATACAAATATTAAAAATTAATCAATATAAATTATAATATAATTAATAATAAAACTTATATATTATTAAAATTAAAAATATTAATATAAAACAATAATTAAAATATATAATAAATTAAAATTAAAATAATAAAAATAAATCATTTAAATAAAAAATTACTATAATATAAATATATAAGAATAATAATTAATAAATTCTTAATATATAAAAATACCATTAAATATATTAATATAAATAATCTATTTATAATTAAATTTAAACTTTTTTAATAAATAATAAATTAAAAATTTAATATTACTAATAAAATTATATTAAATTAAATATAATATATTAAAAATATAATAATCATAAATAAATAAATATATTTATAAAAATTTATCAAATAAATAAAACAAAAAATAATTTTATAAATTAAAAAAATAATAAAAAAAAATAAAAATAATAAAATAATTATAAAATAAAAAATATAATCTATATATATAAATTATAAATTAATCATTTAAATAAATAAAAAAAAAAAATAAATTAATATATATTATAAAATATAATATTATATAAAATGAATAAATTAAATTACTTAACATTAAAATAATAAATAATTAATAAAATAAATATATTAATAATATAATATAAATTAATATAAATATAAAATTATTTTAAAAAAAAAATTATTTTTAAAAATTAATAAAATAAATATATATAATAATATTTTTACATAAAATTACATATAAATAGTTTCATTAATTTAAACAAAATTAAATATAATAAATTAAATAAAATTATATAAATTATATTATAAATATAAATATAATATTAATTAATATAAAAATAATTATATTTATTTCAATTTAATAATAATAAAATCATTAATAAAAATATTTTTATTAAAATATAAATAGTAAAATTATTATTATATATATATATTTACATAATTAAACTAATATAAGAAATAAATAATAAAATAAAAAAATAATATAAAACTTAAAAAAAAATTAATAAATTACTAAAATAATTATTTAATAATAATAAATAATAAATAATTTTAAATAAATTTTAACCCTCTATATAAAAATTTAAAATTATATAAAAAATGAATACATACACATTTAATATTATTTTATTATTTTAATATATTACTAATCAATATAGCTAACCATTATAATATAAAAATTATAAAATTTTAATTTATTTATAAAATATATTTCTAAATTATAAATTATTTAAAAATAACAAAATTGTAATTTATAAAAATATAATTATTAAAAAAAAAAATAAATTAAAATATTAAAATATTATAAATATTTTTTAATATAAATATTACAATTATATATATATTTATAAACATATTTAATTATGATATATTAAAAAATAAAAATATATCAATGAAATAATATATAATTTAAATAATATTAAAATATAACTATAGAATTATAAAAATAATTAAATAATTAATAAATAATAATATAAAATATATATAATAATTAAAAAATAATATCAAATATATTATAGAAATTATAATATAATTTATAAAGTATATAAATTCATCAATTAAATAAATATTAATCCCATTAAATTAAATAATAAAATAAAATAATAATAATATAAATATAAATAAAACTTAAATAATATATTAAAATAAAAAAATTAATTTATAAATAATAATATAATAAATAAAATATAAAATTTAATATCCAATATAAAAAAATTTATAATTAAATATAAATACAAATTAATAATATATAAAATAAAATTAATAAATAATTTATTAAATTTTTAAGCTAAAATATTTTATTTAATTAACTAAAGTTATTCTAATATATTATGTTTTAAAATTTAAATAATAAAATTAATAATAATAAAAATAAATATTATATAAATTTTATAATAAATAATCAATATAAATAAATTAAAAAGTTATTAATATTGATATAAATTTAATAAATTTAATAATAAATATAATAAATAATAAATCATTACAATATAATAAAATAATATATTAAAATATTTTAAAACAAAATTATAAATTAATAATTAAATTAATTAAGAATATACAATATTATATTTTAAAAAGGAGTGAACAAGCAGATGGAAACAAACACAAACGAAATGAACGAAAAAATGGATGGAAACGCACTCAGAATGGAAACAAACACAAACGAAATGAAAACGAATATGGAAACAAATGCGCAAGGAATGAAGGAAGAAATAAAAGAAATGCGGGGTGAAACGCAGCAAATGGGCCGAACCTGCAGGCGGGCATGAGGCAACAACAGCGGAGTGCGTAATGGCGACGCCACGTGTGGGAGCGAACGAGCTGGGAGGGGGTGCAACGGTTGTCAGGCCCGCGGTGAAGGCGGGGAGGAAAAAATAATTCGGGAGACGTGTTGGGCGAGAAGCGTGGAGGTGACGGAAAAAGTGACGGTACCGAGAGGGAAAAATTAATTGGGGTGACTGGAGACGTGCACGAAGGAAATAAAAATAGTGGAGTGTGAGAAAAGACTTCAAGACATGACGAAGAGAGTTGATAAGCTGGGACGGGAGGTAAAAACGGAGACAGAGAAATGGGAAGACGGATAGACAAACACAAGGGCAAGCCGGAAGAACAGTTAGAAGCCAAAGCAAGGTCGGAGGGTGCGGAGATGAGAAAAGAATTAGAGAAGAAACTGAGTTACAGAAACCCAAAACAAAGAGACGAACTACAAACGAACTGAGAGTGTTAAAAGAGGAACAAGAAAGAGTACTGGGAGAACAAGGAATGAGACAGGAGAAAGAAATCTGTCAACTGAAGGAAATGACGAGATTGCAGAACGAGGAACAAGAAAGACAGTGGAAAGAAAACTGAAAGAGTATGAATTTGAAACTGAACGACAAAAGGAAAAAAATAAGTTGGAATACGAGGAGAAGTTGAAGGAGCAACGAATGAAGCAGGAAGAGAAAATGAGGAGATTGAAGGACACAACGAGATTGGAGAGGGAAGAGCGAGAGAAACAATGGGATAGGAAACAAAAGGAACATGAAGCCGAGGTTGACCAATTGAAAGACAAGGCGAGGCTGGAGTGCGAGGAGATAGGCAAAGAACAGCGAATGAAACACAAAGGAAATTAACCACATGAAGAAAACCATGAAACTGGAGAAGGAAAGACAGGAGAAGAAACAAGGAAGAGTAATGAGACAGCAGCAACTAAAACACAAAGGAGATTAACCAAATAAGCAAACAATGAAACTGGAGAAGGAAGGACAGGAGAGGAAACAAGGGAGAGTAATGAGAGAACAGCGAATGAAACACAGGAAGGAAATGAGCCAATTGAAAGAACGATGAGATTGGAAAATGAAGAGCAGGAGAGATGTGGATAGGAAAACAAAACAAACGAGTTTGAAATTAATGAACTGAAGGAGAGTGTAAAATTGAAGTCCAGAGAGATGGAAAGATTCCAGAAAGAAACAGGAACTAATAAATGTATAGAGACGCGGGAGACAGAAAAAGTAGAGAAGAGACTGCACGATAAAGACGGGGTTAAAGGAACAGAACACACACCCACAGAGTTAGTGGGACCATGAGGGGGAGCTGGGGACTGGGTAGAGACCCGGTGTGAGCAGCTGGATGGCCGCCTCCAGGAACGAGGGAGGGAGTATGCCCCTTGAGGCGAATCACGACCAGGTGGGTTCGGTCGTGCCAAGCGGAGTTGAAGGGACGAGTGCTGTGGATAGGTGCACGTGCAGCTTGGGGGGTATAGAGGCTCCGGGAACCCTTGTGGGGACACGAATCCCCAGTGTGGTTGTGCAGGGGTGTGTGTTTGCGAGTGTGCGGAGATGCGTGCTTTCCGCAGCATGGTGTGAGTGAGACCCCTGTGCAAATGAAAGGTTGGGTGTGAGTGAGAGGGTCCGTGTGAGAGAGACAGTGTGTGTAAGGTCGCTGTATGTGAGGGAGATGACGGTCGGCATGCGGGAGCACGCACCCGCGTCTCCTGGGTGAGTGTGTTGGAGTGGAGTCTGTGCGTCGTAACACGCAGGTGTGCTGGGTCGAATGGTGACGACGACGGAGACATGTGAGAGAACAAAAGCGGGTGCGGCCGTAGTGTTGTGGGAACCGTGCGGGTTCACCCAGCGGCGAGCGCGCGGTCCGTGCTGTGCAACGCACGAGGCCCCCACGTGCTCGGTTGCGGGAGTGAAGCCCGGTCCGGAAACACCAGCGGTGGATTTGCCGATCCCGCGGACGGACAAAGTGTAGGCAGGATTATGGATTTGGACCGGACGGTTCTCCACACGAACTTGTGTTAAGCTCAATGGCAAGGCACATGTGTTCGCGTGGGGAGCCCCTCGGAGTGCGAGGTTTGCTTTGGGGTGCGCAGGGTGACGTCACGGCTGCACGTAGGGTTGGAATCCGGCAGAGGGGTATCCCTGCCGGATGGTACCGTCCAAAGGGACGAGGTACGCGTGCAGCTGCATGACGTCACGGGCAAGGTGCAAAGTGCGCGAGCTGTGAGTTGCCGCGCTGGTGCTGCGCGTATTTGGCAAAAAAAAAAAAAAATTAACAAAAAGCAAGCCTCGCTTTCGGGTGAACAGGATCCCGGGTAAGGGGTGGAAGACCCCTTACCAGGGCACAGGATGGAACTAGCTAGGGGAAGGGTTAGCTTAGCTAGACCGGCTCCATGGGCAGGGGTGAGTCCTCATGGGCCCGTGGAATGGATTAGGTAGAGGGATTGTAGTCAGATTTAGGAGGGGAAATGATTTGGAGGATATTGAGGACAGTGACAGACTGTGAGTGTGTAGAGGGACGTAGCTTAGCTACGTAGTTGTTAAAAGGAACGTGCTGTATTTTAAGGGACGACGTGGGAGCACGAGTTAGTTAGGGAGGTAGACAGAAGGATGGCAGAGTTCAGCGATGTGTGTGTTGGTGAGTTGAGTGGAAGCATGTAATTGATGAGTGAGTGAGGCCAGCGGGTCTGTGTGAGTAGAGCGAATGTGGAATGCATGGTGCGATGAGTGATTGGGGGGAGGAGTGACTCCCGCCCAAGGGACCCGGGTCAGTGTAGAGTGAGTTAGCTGGGTAGACAAATTGAAAATGGAGGTCGTTTTGTTGTTGTGGGAATGTAGGCTCGATACCCATTTGGAGGGGTGCAGGAGCCCTGTTGACGGGCTGGGGCGTGGCTGCGAAAGGTGAGTATCGCTAGTGGGTACCCCGGGCACCGGGCTAGTCGGCCGTGGTAGGCCAAGGGCCCATGGGGGGCCGGTTAGCGTAGTGGGCACGGGTGCGCCCGCTTGGTGCGGGGGCCCGGAGCGCCGTTAGCCGCGTGGCAGTGTCGTGGGCACGGGTGACCCTCGGAAAGGGCCCGGGAAGCCAGCCTCCACGTGTGCGTTTCAGGGGAGTTGCCATGGGGCACTCCCCGTGTTTAGGGAGCTGGTAGGCTCGGAGGCAGTGTAGTGCCCGGGGTGCCATTGTAGGGATTCGGCAGAGGGTCGTGCCTGCCAGGGGGAGCCACGCGTCCCAGCCACGAAACCGTGCAAGGGCATGAGGGAAAATTAGAGGGCGAGGCCCGAAATTTGAGAGGACACCAACACAGGCGACGGGAATCTGGGTTGTTAGAACCAATAGCTTAAGCGAGAGGCGCTTGTTGAAAGCCCCGGGTAGTTTAAAGGTTATGGATAGGGTAGATTAGGAAGTGTACCCCTCCGCACCATCCATCCTTCGCTTTCGTTGTGGGCCGCTGGACCCACTTTGGGTTAGAGATCGCTGAGATCTGGGAGGCCATCCTGAGGCTTCGTTGGGCCTCGACACAGGACGCTAGCTCTCCTTATTCCCCTCCGGAAGGGGAACGTAGGGTGGGAGTAGGCTAGGAGACGATAGGTTAGCCGAACAAAGACGATAAAGGGGTTAGGGACGAATTATGTGGGGAAGTGAAAGTAAAGATAAAACAAACAAAAAATTAATTGGGGCTAAATTGGTTTTGACAAATTAAGGGGTGGGTATGTACAGTGACAGGCAAAGGCGATAGGTGGGAGGGGACAGGTAGGTAGGTCCGAGCCCGCTTCTGCGAGTGGCCAGCACCACCGCACTCCTCCACCAACGCTGCACTGCACGGCAAGAGGCCGGCCAACTTCATCGGCTGGCTGTTTGCTGCAAGGCCTGTGCCGGTCGGATCGTCCGACGCTGTTTGCTTCGAGGCCTGTACCGGCCGGTTCATCTGCCGGCTGGTTTGCTACAGCGGCCTTGTCATGCCTTGCCTGCCTGCCTTTCTTTGGCCCATGCCCACTGCCCATGTTCACCAGCCCCGTTCTGTCCAATTTTGCTTTGCCCCCCCTTGTTCATTGCCATGTGCGCCAGGATCATCGAGCAACAGTTTGCAAGCTGCAGAACTGTCCTGTTGGCAGCTACAACACGGGCCTGCAGTGGGCGCCCGTGCACCGGTTCTCTGTTGACTCTTCTTATTTTTCCTGCAGAGTCCATTGATCCTGGCCATGGAGTAGTGTAAATTTATAAGGTTAAGGTGTTAAGTTGTGTATGTAAATACGAGTGCGCCCCCGCATGTCTGTCTAGCGCCGGCAATTTTATTTAAGTGTCTGTATGAGTGAGTTTGTTTAGTTAGTTACTCAGTCCCTCAGGTTATTTATTTTGGGGACACGAATACCATGAATGTCGCACTCAGGGATCGAAGGTAAAACGTACTAGGGGAGAACTACACATGATGCACACGATAATTGAACGACTCAGGATGAGTCTGTAAAAAGGGGAGGGGTAGTGTTACGGCTGTGGAAATTCGCAACACCATTCAGGTCCCGTAGGTGAGGTATTTCTGAAGTACATGTATAGTTAGCCCAAACCCATTGTTTAGAGGGAATTAATGTGATTCATTCGGGCTGCGACACTTTGAGTTAGTCGTTTTTCTGTTCTTTCATTATTTTCGAACCAACCACACTTCAACCTCAACCACGCACCACTCCAACAACGCCAGCACCGCCATCTCACACACACCACCACCATCTTCGCCACTACCCACACCAACGAACGCATCCTCCCGGTCCACGTAGACGGTTTCCGCGTTGGAAACCGTCGAACGCGAGAAGGGAAAGAAGAAATCACCCAAGCGAGGGCGCGCGGGTTTTCCCCCCTGTTTCTTCCCTGGCCCGGCGCCAGGACGGATTTTCTCGCCCCCCGCATGGCGCGGGAGGGGGGAACGAGAGGGAACGCCCCCTTCTCGAAGCGCCTCGAAGGAGGGTGGAGCCAAGAACGGGGCGGGGCGCCGGGGATATAAGAGTCGGAGGCGCAGGAGGCGTTCGTTCTCTCTTGGTGGTTCTCTCTTGGTGGTTCTCTCTTGGTTCGGTATCCTCGCTCGGTGCTCTCAGTCCGGTGTGTCGTGGTTCGGCTCTTACGCAGTCGGTGCTCGGTCCGTGGCGTCGAGGGGCCAGCACGGGCAGGCACGAGCACGCCGGAGAGACCTCGCCGACCACGCTCGAGCACGGAGTCACGGCCAGACGGGACCACGTCAGAGGACGGTCGCCAAGGACTCGAGGGCAGGGAAGTCGCGACTTCCATTTCTTTTGGGGTTTTGTGTGAACGTGTGTGTGTGGCGCCGAGTCCCGTCAAGTAGAACTGTATAAGTGTTGCCGAGTGTACGCGTATTCGGTCGTAGCTTTGCATGTTTGTGTTTGTTTTAACTTGCTATAAATACATGCTTTATGTGTGCTTTTGTGTGTTGTGTGTAAATAAAATGCGTGCTTGTTGAATTGTTGCCTCCGTTCGCTGCGTCCTTTCCTTTGTGGGTCTCCATCTTGCTTTACGTAAAGGGTTGGAGTGGCGCGGGACGCCCGATAATTAATCAGGAACCGTCGAGGCCGACGATAACACCGCTCGGTTATCCCGATAGCACGGAACGGATCACTTAAGCGGCCCGTGTCCGAAGTCGACCTGCGGGAGGTGCGGTCGCCCGTTTACCATCCGCGTGGGTACTTAGGTAGGTCGAGTTTGGCGAAACAACCCTATCCACGCGGGTGGCCGATTGGCACGATCGTGGTGAGGCCGAAAGGCCCACCCGTGACTAGATCCCGGCGTTAGTCCGGGAGGGTCACGACGGAATTGTCCGTCCGGTGGGCGACGTACCGCAATTCGAGTTACGTGGTCGATCGCACGCCGGCGGGCGCGAATTCGCAACAATATGTATGTTGAAGGAATCGATATCTACCTGCAGGAGATAAATGGAGTGTGAACAATATATTATAGGGAATAAAATCATTGCCATATGTTGAATATTCATTCCACAAATAGGTAATGAACCATTTAATAAGTAATACAACATCCAGCAGAACTGGGGTATGTTCAATTACCAAAGCAGATAGCTAGCGCTTGCCAAGCAACCGTTCCTTATTCACCGGTTTCGAATGGAGTGCTTGCTTGAGTGCTTGAGCCACTGACGAGCGCTCTCCAAGAACGGTGGTAACCGAGCACACCCCTAAACTGGTCGGTATCTTGGGTATTGGATGGGTGATTGTTTCCTCGTGCAGTGATGTTGATGTCTGTGAGCAGGTCTTGTCAAGTGGGTTTGGTGTTGTCGATGTGTGTTAATTCCTTACCTGCCACCCTCCCCATCCAAAATATTTAATGAATAATAAAAAAATAAAAACACACCCGGTGATGTCTCCATTCATTACATGGTGGCAGCAGTGGGGTGCGAACCCACGCCTCCGAAGAGACTCATTACACACCTGACGATGGGGTGGTCCAAATCCCGATCCCATCGGGATTAAATGGCGTCCACACAGTTCTGCGTTACAGGTCCCTGTGAATCCTCGTAAATGCGGATTTAACCAAAAAAACACAAGAGGTTAAGATTAGCTCGTTTGACTTGGTCTGTTTTGCATTCCAATCTGAGCCACGTGACCCATGCTGCTGGATCTCAGCTTCCAACCTCGTACACTATCTTGATCCGTCCATCGTCCACTCAGTCGGTCCTTGTGATTCACGTGAGGTCTGGGTTCGGTGTACTTCACGTGCGTCACATGTGCGACCGTGCGAGTTTACAGCACAGTTTGGACCCTCACCATTGTGATCAGCGTCTGAATTGTGACGTCACGTCGGTGTCAACCATTCCGCAGGTTGTGTGACGTGTGTATGGGCTAAAGTTCAGAAAGGTGAACACTAGGATACAACTTTTTTGCAACTCCATAGTCTGTATCATATTCTGATGAGCTTTTTGCTAGAAAACAATGAAAATCAATGTTTTTTTGTATTTGTTCAAAAAAGTTCACCCATGACTAACTTTGAAATTTGCATGACTTGCATGACCTTAATTGCTCGCTCCACAGCATTGATTGCTTCTGCTGATGTTTAGTTTTGATGGCTCTTGTTTCCAGTGATTTGTCAAGGATTTCAAAGCAGTCTTGCAGGTAGTAAGCTTTTTTAAAGTTAAATAGAATAATTAAACAGGTTCTAGTTTTTGGAAATCCACCCAAATGCAACTGAGTTAAAAATTTCAAAGTTAGTCATGGGTGAACTTTTTTGAACAAATACAAAAAAAACATTGATTTTCATTGTTTTTCTAGCAAAAGCTCATCAGAATATGATACAGGACTATGGAGTTGCAAAAAAAGTTGTATCCCTAGTGAACACCGATCACGTATGCCCTGCCCGAACCACCGGTTTTGATGACGATAACGTGACAAAGTCCACTCAGGTAAACGTGGCGTCGTCCAAGGTGTTGGTGAGTCAACCCAGCGGACAGAGACAGAAAGACAGAATGTCATTCCAA
>CM068967.1:18970495-18981166 GCA_035128595.1 Eptatretus atami | reverse complement strand
TGTGCGCGGGGCAAACCGATCGATATAATTAGTCCAGAAATGGGTTGAAAGGAACGCGCCGCTTGTGCCTTTGCACACTCGCATCCCGTGCCTCGGTACACGTTACGTGCAGCGTGGGCGTCGTGCTGGTGTGTTTCCTGTGTTGTGGAAAACACCATCGGGTGGAAATTACCGCTTCGAGTGCGTTTGGCAGGCTGTGTTTTGTAGGAGGGTTGTGGGTGTAGTACCTGCTTGGCCTTTGCTGAGGACCATCTCACAGCACGGCGCACGTGGCTCAGATTTACCTCAGGAATAATCAGAAAAGAAGAGTAGAAATGACGTTAGAAATAAAATGAAGAAGAAATGATGTAAGCAAACCTAGCTATGAGATCATCGCAACGCACGCCCCTGTTGTCCCGCTAGACAAAAGGAAGGGACTATCTACACGTATATTAATGGAATAACTGTCTTGGGACCACGATCTGTTGGATGCATGTGGTTCCGAGAACCGCAACAATATGTTACGGCTGTGGAAATTCGCAAACACCATTCAGGTCCCGTAGGTGAGGTATTTCTGAAGTACATGTATAGTTAGCCCAAACCCATTGTTTAGAGGGAATTAATGTGATTCATTCGGGCTGCGACACTTTGAGTTAGTCGTTTTTCTGTTCTTTCATTATTTTCGAACCAACCACACTTCAACCTCAACCACGCCACCACCAACAACGCCAGCACCGCATCTCACAACAATCACCACCATCTTCGCCACTACCCACACCAACGAACGCCATCCTCCGCGGTCCACGTACGACGGTTTCCGCGTTGGAAACCGTCGAACGCAGAAGGGAAAGAAGAAATCACCACAGGAGGGCGCGCGGGTTTTCCCCCTGTTTCTTCCCTGGCCCGGCGCCAGGACGGATTTCCTCGCCCCCCGCATGGCGCGGGAGGGGGAACGAGAGGGAACGCCCCCTTCCCGAAGCGCCTCGAAGGAGGGTGGAGCCAAGAACGGGGCGGGGCGCCGGGATTAAGAGTCGGAGGCCAGGAGGCGTTCGTTCTCTCTTGGTGGTTCTCTCTTGGTGGTTCTCTCTTGGTTCGGTATTCTCGCTCGGTGCTCTCAGTCCGGTGTGTTCGTGGTTCGGCTCTTACGCAGTCGGTGCTCGGTCCGTGGCGTCGAGGGGCCAGCACGGGCAGGCACGAGGCACGCCGGAGAGACTCGCCGACCACGCTCGAGCACGGAGTACGGCCAGACGGGACCACGTCAGAGGAGGTCGCCAAGGACTCGAGGGCAGGGAAGTCGCGACTTCCATTTTCTTTTGGGGTTTTGTGTGAACGTGTGTGTGTGGCGCCGAGTCCCGTCAAGTAGAACTGTATAAGTGTTGCCGAGTGTACGCGTATTCGGTCGTAGCTCTGCATTGTTGTGTTTGTTTTAACTTGCTATAAATACATGCTTTATGTGTGCTTTTTGTGTGTTGTGTGTAAATAAAATGCGTGCTTGTTGAATTGTTGCCCCGTTTCGCTGCGGTCCTTTCCTTTGTGGGTCTCCATCTTGCTTTACGTAAAGGGTTTGAGTGGGCGCGGGACGCCCGATAATTAATCAGGAACCGTCGAGGCCGACGATAACACCGCTCGGTTATCCGATAGCACGGAACGGATCGCTTAAGCGGCCCGTGTCCGAAGTCGACCTGCGGCGAGGTGCGGTCGCCCGGTTTACCATCCGCGTGGGTACTTAGGTAGGTCGAGTTTGGCGAACAACCCTATCCCACGCGGGGTGGCCGATTGGCACGATGTGGTGAGGGCGAAGGCCACCCGTGACTAGTCCGGCGTTAGTCGGGAGGGTCACGACGGAATTGTCCGTCCGGTGGGCGACCGCGATTCGAGTTACGTGGTCGATCGCACGCCGGGCGGCCGAATTCCGTAACAAATAATTATTGAAAATATATCTATGAGAGATATAATGGATTAATCATATATATTATATATATATTATATTGTTGCGGCCGGGGGTCGGGTGAGAAGACCCAGTGGGGGGGCTTTCTCGCTCCACCAGACTCCCCGGAATTGTAGGCCATCGCACACGGATAATTCCGTGCGCGGGGTCGCTTAACGACGTGGACGCCAATAACTCAACCACGTGACTCGGGTCTCCGTTCTAGTTAACCGGTTACCTAAAATCACGTGATTTATTACCCGGGGAAACGCCCTCGGTACGCCTTGTACAGGATCACTTACCGGACCGGATCACTTTACCGGATCGGATGCAGCCGAGCGACACTGCCAAGGACGTACCGGCTAAAAAGGACGGATGTGGAATAAAGTCCCGGCTAACTAGGATTTGACCATCTGGACAATGAAGGAAAGACAAAAACGAGCGGGAACATTTCTAATAATATTTATTAACAAAGGGAGGAAGGTATGTGGTACGATCAATAGATTTTATGTGGTTGTGTGCAAGAGAGAGAGGGTGCAGGCAATAAACAACAACTTATAAAGCAGACCAGAGCAGACCTAACCCGAATAATAATAACGTCTTCGCAGGCTTACTTATCATAGACAGCGCCAGGACACACACACACCGCACACACACACAGACACAGAAAACCCGATGAAGAGGATTGAAGCAAAAACAGGAGAGGAGTTGAGGCTACGGTCTCTCGGTACCTTTGTATAAAGATACGCGGTACCCGAACGCGAACCAATAATTTGGGGGAATGCTCCTGGTGCCTACCCCCTGACAGCTGGCGCTGTTCCTCTCGCTTGGCAGCTCGTGTCGAGACGTGGCTTGAAGGAGGGCTTGAGTTGGGAGGTTGGAGTCCAGAGTGAGTGACAGATGGGAGTGGTTAGGTGGACCAGTGGGTGGGTGGAGTCAGCTCATGTCTGTGGAGAAGAGGAGTAGGAGTCCAGCGATGACGCCAGAAGCAGGAAGTCGAGTGATGATGACAGAAGGCGGAGTCGAAATGATTTCCGCTGGCGAGGAGGCGGGCAGGGCAGGAGAGAGAGAGCGAACAGCCCGCCTGACACTTTAAGGCCCCGCGTCACGGGGTGGGGGGTGCACCCTGAAGCGATGCGAAGTCACCCCGCAACTGGTGTGCTCCTGATTAGCCCCTGGCCGGCCCCGCGCTGCCGGGCCTCGATGGCCGGAAGCAGCAACATTCACTTCCCGCAAGGTAGCCCCGAAGCACGGAAAAAATGTCTCGCTCCGAACCCCAGAAGCATGATACGACTCGCCGACACCGGAACTCCCGCATCATGAATGCCTTGCAAGAAAACTTGGGGCCCGTGGCCTGATGACCGGCTAGGGAGTGGCACTCAGTCCCACATTGCGTGCCCGAGCTCCTCCGAACTAACTGATCAATGGCTGCTCTGTGTTGCGTCACGCAGCCCGAGCGATGCCGCATGCCTCACCCGATCGCAGGCTTCGCTGCGCCTGGTGTCGGGGGCGACAATTATGCCATCATGAGGAAACATCCGCGAGTGCCAGCGAAGACCGAAAGTACGATGTTATGGTGAACCCATGCACAGACAGTAAGATGTGTCCATTCGTGCCCGGCTTCTGCTACGAAATAACAAAGTGTTTAGCAAGTGGCGCAAGGGTCTGCCTATGGAGAGCACGTTCCATTACAACATCTTTCCGTTCCAACTCCACCATTACACACGTGGCCAGCCCTTGCCTGATTCTGCTATCGTGTGATACGGGGCGAAACTCCGATCGATATAATTAGTCCAGGAAAGGGTTAGAAAGTATGCGCATAGCTTGTGCCTTGACACTCACATCCCGCGCAACGTGATGGGGGTGCCTATTCTAATTTATCAGGCCTCGTACGTGTTCCGTGCAGGGTGGGATGTCGTGGCTGGGTGATGTTCCTGTTTGTGAAAATACACCCAATCCGTCAGCCTTTCAAGAGATATTAATTCGCATGCCTTTTCCAATGCCCAACCGGACATCTTCCCCCCAGATCCTTGGAAGCTCGAGATGACAATCTCAGAGCCTGCTAGCATACTGTATAAACTCGCCGCAAGATGCTTGGGTGAGTGATGCTTCGAGGATGGGAAGCTCGTGCTGATCGATGCACTCATAGTGGTGTGAGTAGCCCTTTCTAAAGCGCCCTGTCACACCTTAGACGATTTAGCCAGCGTATGCCGACGTATGAAAAATTGAGTTTAAACGCTGGCACACGTACGAATACATAGGGTAAGTTATTGTAACGATAAGAGCACGCATGGCATACTCGTAGATACGCTGCATACGTCAGTGTATGCCGAGCTGTATAGACAAATTATTCCATGCTTGAAATTTTTCGACGATATGCAGCGTTTATGACTCACACGTCCGAATAATCTTCTCTCTTTTTCGATAGCAGAAACGGGCGAGCGCTGGCCACGTGCGTAATGGCGGATCGGAACGGTAGATGTTGTACGGAACGTGCTCTCAAAGGCAGACCCATGCGCCGCTTGCGACACTTTGTTATTGTACAGAGACGGGCACAAATGGACACATCTTACTGTCTGTGCATGGGTTCACCATAACATCTTACCGTCTCGCCTCTATGGCCAGCGAAGCTGCGATCGGGGCGGGGACATGTTGTACAGCTTGGGCCACGTTGGCGCACATGGAGCGGGCGCGTTGGCCAGCGCTGGTCGGGGCGCCCGAGCGGGCGTGCAAGACCGACGCTGCCCTCGGCCGGTCATCAGGGCACGGGCCGGGGGTTCTTGCAAGGCGATTCATGGCGCGGAGTTCGGTGTGGGCGATTCGTATCATGTTGTGAGGTCGGAAAGGGACATCTTTGCGGCGTAGGATCATCTTGCTGGAAATGGAATGTTGTAGTTTCCGGCCATCGCGGCCGGGCCGCGCAGGGGGTCGGGGCCAATCAGAGTGTCCCATTCGGGTGACGTCACAGAGTTTCGGGGTGGCTCCCCGCGTCGCGTCGCAGGGCCTATAAAGGTCCGAGGGGATCCTTCTTTCTCTCTCTGCTGCCCTGCCTCACCTTCCGCTCAAACTGGACCTTGACTCTGCCTTTTGTCATCACCACTGGGCTCCTCCTCCTCTTCTCCACCCACACGATGCTGACTCCCCCTCCCAACTCAAGCCCCTCCTTCATGCTCATGGTCTCGACGCGAGCTGCCCAAAGCGAGAGACGATGCGCCATCTGTCAGGGGGGGTACCGCACCACGGAGCACTCCCCAAACGTATTGGTGGCGCGTTCAGGTACCGCGTATCAGTTATACAAAGGTACCGAGAGACCATAGCCTCAACTCCCCTCCTGTCTTGCTTCAATCCCTCTTCATCGGGTTTTCTGTGTCTGTGTGTGTGCGTGTGTTTGTGTCCTGGCACCTGTCTATGTAAGTAAGCCTGCAGAAGATCGTTATTATTTTCGGGTTAGGTCTGCTCTGTGTCCGCTTTTATAAGTTGCTTGATTATTGCTGCACCACACCTCTCTCCCCTATCTCTGCACAACACACCCCCAATAAATCTATTGATTGTACCCCATACCTTTCCTCGCCCATTGTAAATAAATAATTATTAGAAATGTTCCCAGCTCGTTTTTGTCTTTTCTTCCATTGATCCAGCATGGTCCGAATCCTCGCTTAGCTGTGACTTTATTCTCAACAATCCATTCCTTTTAGCCGGTACGTCCTTGGCAGTGTCGCTCGGCTGCATCCGATCCGGTAAAGTGATCCGGTCCGGTAGAGTGATCCAGTTCGGACAAGGCGTACCGAGGGCGTGTTCCCCGGTAATTAAATCACGTTATTTTTAGGTAACCGGATTAACTAGACAGAGGACCCGAAGTCACGTGGTTGAGTTATTGGCGTCCACGGTCAGTTAAGCGACCCGCTGCGTCACGGAATTATCCGTGAGCGACGGCCAACAATTCCGGGGAGTCTGGTGGGAGCCGAGATAGCCCCCCCCCCCAGTGGTCTTCTCACCCGACCCCCGGCCCGCAACAATATTTTAATCCTCAGTAGTCGTAATCGTCGTCGTACTCTTGTTGGAAAGCCTTCAAACTTGGAGGCTTGCGCTCAGGGTGCAGGAAAGCTCAGGCAAACATGTTTCCTTTTGAATGTCACATGACATCTTTGCAAGTCCATGGTTAAAACTGCAGTGGACAAGGAGGAGCATTTTAAAGAATGAAATGTCGTGAAATACAAACAATCAGACCGACCACGATGCACTCAACTTCACGTAAGCTTTATTCACAACACTCAGCTCCATTACCCGTCTCGTGTGTCACGCATGCGCACACGACACTCACGTCAAACCCGAGGAAGGGCGATACATCACAATATCTCCCCCTTTAATTACAAATCCATCCGGTCTGGATGCTTGGATACACAGGAGGACCTACGCAAGGGCGGTGTTACAGGCACAGATTTAGTTGACATGGACAAACGCACCGGACAGGCAGCGGGTACAGGTACAGAAACTTCGGGCGGAGACGCATCACTGACAACTTCAGATGCAGGCTTGGACAACGGAACAATAACTGGATGAATCACAGGATTTGCATCATCCACCAACTCAATATAACGCAGCTTGATCTGATCCACATGTTTCCTAACTGTACGTCCATCTTTCAGCTCGACACAAAAAAACACGATTTCCTTCCTTGCTAATAACAACACCCGGCAGCCATTTTGCTCCAAGGTCATGGTTCAGTACATAAACAGGATCATTCACAGCAAGGTCGTGCAATGCAGCCGTGCGATCATGATGGTATTTCTGACCCTGACGCTTGTTATCAACAGTTTGACCGATGTCAGGATGAACAAGAGAAAGTCTGGTTTTGAGTTCTCGCTTCATAAGCAATTCGGCTGGACTCCAGTTATGGTATGTGGTCTGGATCTGTAACCTGGCAACTTGCGTGACAAACGCGTTTGAAGCGAACCTTGAGTAACACACCTCAACCCTTGCCTGATAAATCTGTACAGCACGCTCTGCCTGACCATTCGAAGCGGGTTTAAACGGAGCAGAACGAACATGTTTGATACCATTCAACCTCATGAATTCCTGAAATTCCTGACATGTAAAACATGAACCATTATCGCTTACCAACACATCAGGTAGACCATGACACGTAAATTCTCAATGATGGCAGCAGAAGTGCTGGTAGACATGATAGAGCACTTAATCCACTTGGAAAATGCATCAATGACAAGAAGGAACATTTTTCCCTAAGAACGGACCTGTAAAGTCAACATGAATCCTGGACCGAGGTTTGGAAGGCCACGACCAAAGACTCAACGGTGGTTCCGCTGGTGACTTGTTGGGCTGCATACACGTATCACAACAATGAACACAAGATTCAAGTTCAGAATCAATACCAGGCCACTGAACATGAGACCTTGCGATAGCTTTCATTGTAACAATACCAGGGTGCGTACTATGTAGTTCAGAAACCAACTTCTCTCTTCCCTGCTTTGGCATGATGACACGTCGGCCCCAAAGTAAGCATTCTGACTGGACAGATAACTCATCTCTATGATGTAAATACGGTTTGTACTCCTCTGAGTCTGGTATACGGGACCAATCGCCAGTCAGAACACAACGCTTAACTGCAGACAACACAGGTTCCCTGTTAGACCACAACCTCACTTGAGCAGCAGTGACTGGAGAATTGTCATTCTCAAACACATTCATAGCTAATACAAGGTCAGCAGGTTGAGGGGTATTGTTACAATCAGTGATAGGTATCGGCAGTCGACTCAATGTGTGAGCACAATTCCCAGTGCCAGGCCTGTAATGAATAGTACAATTGTAACCAGACAGCGTCAAGGCCAACGCTGAACACGTGAGACGCATTGGTGTTGATTCCCTTGTTCTCTGAAAACAAAAGGTGAGCGGTTTGTGATCAGTTTCAAGCTCAAATTTACAACCAAACAAATACTGATGCATCTTGGTTACCCCAAACACACAACCTAATGCTTCTTTATCAACCATACCATGGTCTTTCAGCTTTCATCAAGCTTCTGGAAGCATACACAACAGGTTGTAACTTGCCCGACTCATTGGCTTGTTGTAACACAGCCTACCCCATAGGCACTGGCATCACATGATAACACAAGATGCTTACATGGATCATAATAAACAATAACTTGTTAGAACACAATAGACCTTTAGCTTCCTTGAAGGTATCATCCTGGGACTTGCCCCAAACCCAAGTTTTCCCTTTCCAAAGTAACTGATGCTGGGGTTCTAGCACTGTGCTCACCCACGGCAAGAAACTGCCGAAATGGTTGAGCAAACCCAAAAAGGAACGCAATTGTGACACATTTTCTGGGTTGGGTGCGTTCTCGATTGCTTCGACTTTGGAATCACATGCATAATCCCAGCGACAGTGACTCTTCTGCCGAGGAATACAACTTCGGGTGCCATAAACACACATTTCTCACATTTCAGTCTGAGTCCTACTTTGTCCAAATGACGCAGGACTTCCTCCAGGTTACTCAGGTGTTCTGCAGTATCGCAGCCCGTGATCAAGATGTCATCCTGGAATGATGATAGTTTTTGGCACAGATTTCAATTGACTCCATGGTTCTCTGAAAGATGGCAGCTCCTGAATATATTCCAAAAGGACGATTGTAGATGAACAGCCCTTTGTGAGTGTTGATGCACGTGAGTTTCCTTGACTCCTCATCCAGCTCTTGTGTCATGTAGGCAGATGTCAGATGCAACTTGGTGAATGACTTTCCACCAGCTAATGTCGAAAACAGGTCATCCGTTTTGGGCAGTGGATACTGATCCTGCATGGAGTGGCGATTTATGGTCACCTTGTCATCCCCACAGGTCCTCACTGCTCCATCACCTTTCAGGACCGGAACAATTGGACAAGCCCATTCATTGAACTCAACAGTAGAGATGACCCCCTCCCTCTGGAGTCTCAAATTCACACTCAATCTTTTCCCTCATCAAGTAGGGAACAGACCTAGCTTTACAGCAGATGGGTTTTGCTTCCGAGTCCAGATTAATCTTAACTTTCATCCCCATGAAGGAACCAATTCCTGGCTCAAACAGAGATGGAAACTTGTCCAGCACTTGAGCACAACTCGAAGCCTCCACTGTAGACAGCATTTTGATCTCATGCCAGTTCAGCTTTATGCTCTCAAGCCAGTTCTGACCGAGTAATGTCAGGCCATTGCCTGGTACAACCCACATAGGCAGTTCATAAGTCACACCATCACAAGACACACTGACATCTGTGCTGACAATCACTGCAACAATTTCCTTTGTGTAGGTATGAAGTTTGGCCTTCACTGGACTCAATTTGGGCTTCACAGCCTCACAGTCCCACAGTTTGTCAAATGTCTCCTGGCTCGTAATTAACCGACTCGCCCCTGTGTCCACTTCCATTGACACCTGCTTGCCATTCAGTTGAATATCAAGTTATCTGTGCGGTGTTGCCATGGATTGTATACAGCTCATACTCCTCACCATGCAGTGACGACTCATCAGCTCCAGCAACATGCTCCCCATTATCCACATGATGGGTGGTGGCAGTACTATCACCACTGCTGAATTGGGAACACCTCTTTTGATGATGCCCAATCTTGCCACATCCGTTACATGTGTACTGCTTGAAACGGCACTGGTGAGCCATATGATTTGCACCACAACGCCAACACAAGTTCTTGAGGCCTCTTGCTACCGATGAAGCAAGTTTCAAACAGACAACTGGCTTCGGTGGAGCCTTATACGAAGATTGAGAAATCTTATTTACAGCATCTGCACTTGAAGAGTTCTGGCTTTTCGACGAGATCTCCTTCAGGTTTTCAGCAGTTGTCATACACGCCTGTGCAATCTTCACTGGTTTTCCTCGGTCAAGGTCGTCTTCTTGAGCAAGGAGTTTTCGTAAGATGACGTCATGATTTACCTCAATCACAAAAAAGTCTCGGAGCATCTCATCAAGCACAGCACCAAAAATAACACGGTTCTGCTAAACGGCGCAGATCAGCGACAAAACGGGAAATGTCCTGATTTTCCTGGTGAGAGTGTGTATAAAACTTATACCTCGATATGATTAGACCAGCTTTCGGCTTGAAGTGTAGTTTGACGAGCTCACAGAGTTCTTCATATGACTTGTCGGTAGGTCGCCGTGGTGACAGCAGGTTTTTGATGAGTCCGTACACATTCTGCCCGCAGACAGTCACCAACACAGCACGACAACAGACGGCATCACCAGCAGTCGCCTTGTTGTTGGCCACGAAATACTGGTCAAGCCTCTCGACGAAATCCGCGCAATCCTCCCCATCGGAGTATTCATGGAGAATACCGACAGTCGCCATCGAGACACGGATAGTTCTTTACCTCGTCGCCACTTGTAGTGTCGTGAACTACAAACGATCAAACCGACCACGATACACTCAACTTCACATAAGCTTTCTTCACAGCACTCCATTACTCGTCCCGTGTGTCGCGCATGCGCGCACAGCACTCACGTCAAGCCCGAAGAAGGGCGACACGTCACAGAAAGCACTACCAAGACAGATAGAGACAGAGAGACCGAAACAAAATTAAGTATGGACAAAAATAATAATTATAATCCTTACAATAACTCACGGAGCGGTGTTTGTGTGTTTGTGTGTGGCGCTACTCCTCCAGCAGTTCTGACCGATTACATCCAGACTTGCTACATTCAATCAACATAACCCAAATTAATGTAAAGGGGTGTTTTTGTCTTGAGGTAGAGGGGGGAGGGGGGG
>CM068967.1:18950495-18965495 GCA_035128595.1 Eptatretus atami | reverse complement strand
GGATGAAAAGTATGAAATGCACGTTTTAATAATATTATGAGTACAGCACACATAACAGGGTATGCCAATGAAGATTTCATTGGTTCTATTATCATTTTGAATCCGACTACAGCGGCCATTTTTGATAACATAACGAAGAACCTCTCTGAATTGCTTGTTATCCCCTGCCAACCAACGAAGTTGGCAGGGGATATAGAAATGGGTTCCGTCCGTCCGTCCGTCCGTCCGTCCATCCGTCCGTCCGTCACATTTCGTTTCCGAAGCTTAACTACAAATCCCCTCAAGATATATTTACGAAATTTGGTACACATATCAAGCAAGTGGTGGTCCCTTTTGATATTTTCTAATTGATAGGTCACATGGTTTGGCAGCCATGTTGGATTCAAGAAAATTATTAAATGTTTTCTCTGGAATCACATAACCTAACGAAGCGAAAATTTGCAACGATCATCTTCCATCATGTCTGCATACATCGTAAAAATTATGACGTCACAAGTCACATGGTTTGGCGGCCATCTTGGATAGAAAAACACACCTCATCCGATTAACACGAAACTTCACACACGTATTCCACTGGAGGATTGGAGGCAGAATGTAAATTTATGATGTCATAGGTCAGATGGTTCGTCAGTCATCTTGGATTGAAAATTAATAAATTTTTAAAATCTTCTTCTCCAGAACGGCTGGACAGATCAAGGGGAAACTTCACATACATATTGCACACGCTTAGGGAATACTGTATAAGTTTGTTCATCCTCATTTACTATGGCGGGGGATATCGAAGACTTTGTCTTCAACGGATGCTAGTTCCTCTTCCAAAGAGTGGCTCGGCGAGCCGCTTGCAAAGCGGTTGAAAAGAAACGACTGGATTGCAAAGCAATAGCAAGCTGCTTAGTAATGGAATACATCCCTGGTAAGCCAGGCAATCATGAAAGTATCCCAAAAGGTACTCTAATTGTCTGTTGGCCAATTTTTGCTGCAAGTTCCTCAGGTAAGAGAAAGCCATTCTTCACATCCTTCAAGCTATATCCCACTGTGGATATACCCTTAAATAGTAGTAGTAGTAGTAGTAGTAGTGGTAGTCGCAGTGATAGTCGTCTTAATAGAAGTGGTAGTAGACGTAGTTGTGGTAGTCGTCATAGTGGTAGTAGTAGTAGTAGTAGTCGTAGTTGTAGTGATAGTCGTCTTAATAGTAGTCGTCCTTGTGGTAGCAGCAGTAGTAGTAGTAGTTATAATCGTAGTGGTGGACGCATCACTCGATGAAACATTTTGCACCACGAGTTATGTTTTTAATTTTTCGCTCACTCAAGCTGGGAATGACAAGTACTACGAATGGCCGCTTGGTGGTGCTGTTGGTAAATAAAATAACAATATGAATACTACGACAGTAATCGTGTAATAACATAGGACTCTGTCCTGATTGTGACAGCGTGTAAGTTTCGTCATAGAGAATGATTTTCACATCTTAACAGAGGAAAGCAAAGTGTAAGTTCAGAGCGTTATCCTCCCAATGACCTAATGACCCATTACTTGATTGGACTGTGTATTTGTGGGCATCCAAGTCGAAATCCCCAATCATGCTTTTTACTTCTGACCGCGATTCCATCCGGGAGAGGGTAAACAAATTAGAATGTTTCAATGATGGAATTTTATGTCGGCGCATGCCCCGGGCTCTTTCACGTGCCACCTTTATGACGTCACAAGCGTGTCAACACGACGCGTTCTAAGTATAATAGTCGTTGCCATGGCGACGGTGTGTTTCGATTTTGTTATAAAGTAACATTGCCTCGTCTCTTGGAGCAAAATGCATGCGGAGGGGGATGAGGGCAGGGAATGAGGGAGGGGAGGAGGGAGTGGGATGGGGGGTGGGGAGGAGGCACACTTCGCTCACAAAATGTTATTTCTGGCAAGATGAGATAAGTACTATCTCGTTCTGCTCCTTGGAGGACCCGCTTACGACTCGGTGGCAATTTTGCAAGGCAACGGGGAAGGGTTTACCCAAAACTATGGCATCAGATGGGTGTAACTGTGTTTGTCCTGTGATATTCAATGGCTCTGCCTGTTGTTAAGACAGTGGTGTGTATGTCCGTGAGTATAAGGACGGGGTGTGTGCGTACATGATGCTTATCACATGTTCCGAGACACAGCAGAATTATCGCCAGCCGTGATGAAGAGACCGCCTGTACCCCTTGTACAATATCCGGCCTGTTTGTGGTGCCTAAGCTCTTCTGGGCCTCTGAGCGTCTCATCAAGAGGACCTTCTGTTGGGCGGTGGCGTGACCCTAGAAACTTCTTCTTTTTTCCTGTTTTTCTGACAACAGAATCTGAGTGCGCCTATCACGTAGGGAACGGGCACAAGAGGATGACCCCTTTGCTCAGCCCCAACCCCCCTCATTCCCCACCACTCTATTCACCCCCATCACCTCCACACATTCCTCTCCCTCCCTCAAATTCCCATTTGCAGAAGAACAGTCTGAACCGGTACTTTCACCGGTGGTTACAACGTCCCTACCTTACATGGGCCAAGGGACGAGCCATGTACGAATGCGTTGTGATCATACATGGTTCATATATGATTGCACAAAAGGATGATATATTGTTATAGTAAAAGGGGAGTTTTTGGAATTTTCTCGAAAACGAGGAATGTTCCTCTTGTTTGACCCATTCGCAAGTTGATTACCTGTGTTTAACACCTGTGCAAACAAAATAGGTACACCATGTACACGTATGTGCAATAGACAGTCTTCTACCAGACCGGTCGGAATATGGATTGGTTTTCTTGTTTTTTACTGAAACTCGTCTTGTTTATTAAATTTACCCAAAAGTGTTTGCTTTCCTTGCCTCTGTTAACATCGTCTTCACTTGAAATGTATTACAAAGAAGCATGCTCGGAGCTTGGTGAAACAGTCTATCAGAAGGACAACCCGACTGGGACACACTGACCACTGGATCAATGGCATCGAATCGGAATTTTTGGCACGTTCAACGAACGAAGGTCAAAAAGTATTTCCTCTAATAAGAAAATAAACAACCACATATGGAGACGAATTAAAGTTTAAACAACTAATCCATTTGCATCTGTTTTTAATGAACGAGAATGAGGTCTTTTTTTGTTTATTTGTTTGTTTGTTTGTTTGTTTTGCAAAATATTGATCCAGACGAATGTTGCTCTGGATTTTAAACCAACAATGCTGAACCATTTTCAGGGGGGGGGGGGCGGTAGGGATGGAGCTCTACCCATTCCTAATACACTCCTTACATTATGCGACGCAAACACAGAGAATGACTATACCCACCATTGGAGATTGCCATCTGCCTGGGTATGAAGCGGCTGGAATAGAGAAAAGAGACGGGAAGTAATGTTAGCACAGATGCGCCTTTGTGACGTTTCAGCATACGCTCAATGGTGCAGGAGAGCCCGTTTGTACGGACACAGACGTGCGCGCAGGTGAACGGAGTGTGCAGGGGGCGAGCATAAGGAGGCGTTGGCGGAGCGTTCGCTCGACTTGGAATTCATCGCTCGATGATCTCCATTTCTGACACTAACCAGATGAGAGCGTTCAGGGAAGATAATGCGTCTCCTCCTTGAGTGCATGGTCGTGGAGATGCGTGGCGCCGGATAGTGGAGAAACATTTTTGCAAAGTCGGTCCCATGAGTCGCTCGAACAGCCAACGATAACCCAACAAACATTTGCCACCCAACGCCCCCACCCTTTCTTTGTACGCCTTGAAAATTTGACAACTGGGTGGCGCACACTGTCTGTGTGCAATACAAGTGTAATGCACGGAGAGACCCTTTTGGCCCAATGCATTCTGCATCTCAATTTATTTATGTTATTTCCCCCCAAAGGTTTCCCCTTTAATTTTATGGGCATTGCCATCTTTAATGATCATGCCATTGGCATACAAAGCCCAGGTTATAGTCAAACGGGATCCCACTTCACCAGGCACCAAACCTGATCTCATCAGCATCAGGCAGATAATCCACAGAGCTTTCTATGAAGATTCCCCCAAAAATATAAATGATTGATACATAAGTTATATAAAATATGTCTCTGATTCATGAAACACACAAATTAATTATATATGAAATGTATATCGAGTCGTATGCTCTCCGCCAGTGGGGAAGTAGACCCGACGGTGTACTTGTAAAAAGCATCGACAGTGACGTAAAGGCTTTTCACAAAGTTCTCTTCGTCTGTGACGAATACGTTCTTTAGGGGATCAGATAACCATGACGCTGTACAAATTAAGAACAAAAACACTTGCTGAGCCCTCACGAGCTGGGGTTTGTCTTTGTTTGAAATGGTGCCACATGAGAAGGAACGAGGTGGTACAGAAGGTTGGCTTTTATTTTACAGGTACATTTTCATTGCACTTGTACCCAGGTGTGTGATGATATGCAAATATGTATGTATCCATCAATCCGTTGGGACCAGACTCTGTGCAGAGCGTTGGTGCCGCCGCAGCAGTCTCCTTGGCTATTGGGCACAATCCTGGAGAGGTCACCACTCCGACACAGGATACCAGCAAGCTGGCACTCATTTTGTCGACCTCAGAAGGATGACAGGCAGAGTCAACCCCACCTGGTATTAATTCAACAGCCGAGGGGGATTTGAACTCAGGGTCCTAGGATCCCAAGCCCACCACCCGAACCATTAAGCCAACACCAGGCATTATGTATGTATGACTGTATATTAAATGAATTAATTAATTAAATTTAAAATATCTATATTATAAAAGGAGCCGCGTCTGTCTATTTGTTTGTTCGTCATGTTATAACTTGAGAACGGATTAACGGATTTCAATAAAACGAACTACTGTTGATTTAGGGAACTCCCAAGAAGGTTTGTGACGAAACAAAAAAAATATATATATTTATTTTTTTATGGGTACATGGGCACACGTAGCGAAACTGCAAACGCCAACTTGTGATGCTGGTTCTCCCCGCACTCTCAGGAATATTTTTTCTTCTTGCCCTATTGATTAGTCATCACAGCAAAAATTGGTATTTCCGTCAGCAAAGCGACGGGTCTTATATTCTAGTATTTTGTGATGTGGAAAGGTGGGATCCATCGCGAGACTGTGGTAAATGGAGTATGGTCCGTGTGCTTCGAGTAGGTTAGATTGCCATTTATCAGGGACCTGTCATAGTAAGTCGTTTGTTGCATGTGACATTGAGGAGGCAGCATATGTAATTTATAGACAGGATAGCCAGGGTAATATTGTATGCGGAAACACCTCTTATTTGTTGAGAACTTTCCATCACAAAAAGTGTCACACGCTTCAAAAAAAACACAGTCACTTCAGGCCAATGTGTGTAAGACATGTTGGCGTCATGTGCTGTAGGGACCAGAAGCAGGGAAAGACTTTTCTTTTTATTGGGGCCATCCCGTGGGTGGGACGGCCTGGAGGAGGAGTCCTCTCAAAAGGAAGAGAAGAGGCCGAGAGAACGGACACACCAGAGCTCCCTGCATGCAGTGAAAAAGATGCGCCGAGAGAAATCACGGAGGACCATTCCGAAGAAGGAGCTCATGTGAAGAGACTCTGGTAAAAGGCAGAGAGAATGACCCAAGTCTGAAGAAGAAGTGCAGGGAGGATTGAGTGAAGGATAAGCGCCTTAAGAGAGGACGGAGGGCAGACCAGGAGGGCTCGTGCAGAGAAGTGTCGTGAAAGGACAGAGAGGGTCATGAGGGCTGGTTCAGGGGGCCCAAGGTGCTCCTCGTCGCTGGCACTCCTTGTGGCTGGCTTGCCTCATCTTTGGCTCCGTCTTCGCCTCTGGCTCTGCTTTCATTATTGGCTCTCTTCATCTTTGGCACTCTTCATAGCTGGCTCTCGTTGGCTCTCTCCTTTGTCAATAACGGGCTGCAGGAAGTCTTGTATTTACACTCCATGCATAGTTAGAGGACAGTACTCGCCTGCAATTCTCTTGTTTGTATAAGTGCGATCCATGGTACCTAGTGTGGGTTAGGTTTTATTTATTTCTCATCCTTGTATATAATTTTGCATGTCCCTAGTTCCATTTTTGTGTCTGCTGATTCGCCTGGTTTGTTCTGAACTGCTCGTCCCATCCACCTTTCCCCCCATATACTTTGAAAATAAACCTTTAAAAAGGTAAGAAACGTGTTCGATCCATTTGCCTCCTGTGCGTTTTGCCATCAATTTTTGCTCATTGAGGTGATCTTGGGGAACAGTAAAGAAAAGAATACCTGAACGCAGTGGAGGACTGTTTCAGAAATCCGTGGAGGTAGACATAAAACCTTCGCGCTGAGGCATGACATATTAGTGAGCCTCTGACGTGACAATATGTATAATGATAAAGAAACATAAAAAAACTCATATTCTCTTCCTAATAACATATAATATACAGCACTTAAATAAAAATAGACATGGCCTGTCTTGGACCATTGTTTGGATATCATTCTTATAACTTATAGAGCAATATTACATATATATATATATATATATCTATATCGAAACATGTGGAGTGTGATGAGCACTCCACCGAACCCCATCAAACACAGTCCACACCAAAGCATCACCTCCAACACAGAGGCTTTGGCCCAGTGACTCTGTCTAAGAGACAAAGATTACATGGTCATCATCATCTAAACATCAAATGGAATCACCAACCCAGATTTCAGGCTTATTTGCTCTCATGAGGATGATATACCAATAAATATCTAACCAATGATGACAACATTCCTCATTTATACATCAGATGCACCTCCTGACTGTTATGGTGAGCATCGCCGTGGATTATGTCTCGCATGGTAAAACCGCATAATCCGCACAGAACAACCATCTGTCTGCCACCCAGACAACTGTTCCTGCTAATGCAAAACATTCAACCAGAAGGCATGTGATTTGATTGGCGGGTAATGGATATGTCTAGGGAGATGGCTCTGATCTCACATCTGACATTGAGAACCTCCCTCCAGTGTTGGGAAAGCAAGAGTAGCAAGTCCAGGGAAGAGTGACCTGGTCTGAATACAAATTGATGATCGGAAATCAAGCCATTGGAAAAGAGGAAGGATTTGATATCTGAAGCGATGATGGATTCCATAACCTTGCTGATGGTTGGGAGAAGGCTGATTGGTCTGTCATTGCAAGGATCTGATTTTACACCTTTTTGTCCAGAGTGGTAATGTTTGCTGATTTCCAAGCAGAAGGCAGGTGACTTTGAGGAAATGACAGGGTGAATAGAACTGAGAGAGGTGAACAAGAGCAGCATATCAGGTTTTTAGGACACGTGGGCTGATGCCGTCTGGACCGGTTTCAGAATCAGTCGAGGTTTGACAGTGTTGTGGAATATTCTGACGTTTTTCTATTAACCAACATGGTGTAAATCCTGTTACTCAAATTGTAAGAAACAATTAATTCACTGTCCACAACGAAAAGTACATTTGATCAGAGAACATTTATTTCATGTGACCACGGAGTCTAAAACACTGAGATGCTAAACATCCACAATGATTTGCACTAAACTAAGCTTACATTTCCTGATATATATACATGCTGTGGAGGAGTGGAGACAAGTGGGGGAACAAAGAGAGAGCATGATGACCTTCAGCTGGCTCTGGTGAGAGAGGATAAAACATTAGGTTATAGGTCTTACAAAAAAGAATATAAGGAATTGTGTATATAAAAGGCAGTGAGTACATGGGTCTGATAAGCATTAGGCAAAATAACTCAAACTGCAATACGTGTCCACTGGGTGAAAGAGAATGATAATCATGGCAAAAGTTGCAGTGCCATCAACCAGGCCACCCTGTAGCACAGCAAAACATTCCCCCCCCCCCCATCAACACCCAGACAAAAGGGAAACACAATTGACAGCCAATTCGACTAAGCATAAAAATTAAATTTATAAGCACCAGCAACAATTATAATTGAGTGTACATGAAATCTAATTTTTTTTCTTCCACAACAGCAAGCTCTTCACCTTGTCAGGAGAAAGGACACAGAGTCCAGGAACAGCTGTGTGTGACTGGATAAGGTGGGTACAGAAAGCGATGGGTTTGGGACACAAGATTTGGAAGCAAACACCGAGTTTAGGCATTCAGCCTTTTCACGTTCCAGCTGTCAGCTGTGCAGCCATTTGAGGTAAGGGAGGAGATGGAGGGGGAACATACACCAGAAACAGACTTAACTAGATGCCACCAGGATTTGGAGGAGAGAGACAGGTTTGAGAGTTCAGGCTTGAGATTGGAAAGATGTTGTTTCCTGGCTCTCCTGAGGGTAGACACACACTTGTTCCAAGCTTTGTGGAAGGAACTGAGATTACCTTCAGTTGGATTTCCCTTTCATTCAGTGAAGGCAAGTTGTTTCAGGACAACTGCCTCGCCACAAGCTTCAGTGTACCATGGGCAGGAGGAAGGGTAGGACAACTGAAGACGATGGGATAAATCTGTGCATGAGAGGAGAGAGGGAGGAGAGAGAGAGAGAGAGGAGAGAGAGAGAGAGAGAGAGAGAGAGAGAGCAAGTTTCTTTGAAAGAATTGCCAGAATGAGTTGATTTTGGGGGAGAGTATAAATGGGGTTTGCTGGAACTTGCAGAGCTCGTGACTGGAAACACATATACTGTATATAGATTATGGAGGGAACAATTTAAAGGCTTAATGAGGGGGAATGGTGGGAAAGTTTTAGACACATGACTGTGGGGAGGGGTCATGGTTATCAGCTTCCAAACAAACTTGGCCACATGGTCTATCGTTTTCACACAGAAACCACACACTTGTGCTAAACGTTTATTAATGACATAATTAATCTATTTTACACCAATTACCAGGTGTAAAAGTCTGCTTGCTTACTCAGCTTAACTGGCAGCCATGTAGAATCGGCTAGCTTAGCCAGTGAACTTGAGAGATCTCATGGTATCTTTTGTGAAGAGTAGACGATTGTATGTCAGTGCCGTTGGGAAATTGCGAATTGATGCATCAATGGCACTGCCACACCTCAGAAATGATGCAACTAGTTGGTCAAATTCGTTATTGAATCCCTTCGCAGTCCTTGAATATGCAATTGCTAATGTCCACTGTCCTTGTGGTCTGACTGAGGCTCGAGAGCACGGACCCCCATCCTGTCACCCCTTTTTTCCAAGCCTAGCTGATCTTGCAGCATTGGGATCATCATGATCACCAGGAGAAATTTCCAAGAGAACTCTCCGTTTTCCACTTTTAATTGTGTTCTGGGTCTTCATCCCCCTTTGTTGCATTTAGCGAGCCTTCAATAGGAGATGAGATCACAGTAGTGACAATTTTTGTTTGTACACTCCTTGAAAGCATCAGCGTTGATCTATTGCATGTCCGTTTCGCTCTTTGAGTCCTAGTTTTGTTTCATTCTCATGTCTTTATTTCTCTTTGGTGTGCCACTTGACATGTTTGCGCCCGTTCACCTGAGACGCAGAGTGAATTCTATGGACCCGTGTTAAGAAATGCTTCCAGGGCCCATGCAGTCGTCACAATGTCACAGATGTGACTTTTCAAAGTTTTTATTAGAAGTAAAATATAATGATTAGTTATTTATTTTTGTTATATTCCATTGCGGAAGCATCTTCCTTCAAAATGTCCAGCATCTATCGTGTAATTGTCATCTCCCAATGTCCTTTGCTCAAGCATTTGGTTAACTGGTGTGCATGCTTGTTATCTTGAAAATACCACTTCAGCCCAGCTGTCGCTCAAAGCGAATTCTTCAGCAGTGAAAGACGCAACAACGGTCAATCTCCAAAGCAGCATCCATCATGACAATGGCCTATCTGTTTACAATTAATGAAACAAAAATGGTGGAATTGTGTGTTTTAATGTCCAGCCCATTGAATGTCCTATACATACATTTCCTTTCCATCTCTATCACCTCTGCTTCCAAATTATTTTCGATTTTCGCTCTCCTTCCCCCCTGTTGACTCTGCCTGTTCATCCTTTGCCTGTTCACTCTGCCTGGTCGGCAAAATGAGTGCCAGCTTGCTGGTATCTTGTGTCGGAGTGGCGACCTGTCCAGGGTTGTGCCCAATAGCCAAGGAGACTGCTTAGGCAGCACCAACGCTCTGCACAGGGTATGGTCCCAATGGATGGATGGATTCCCCCCTAACTATTTTACCCAAATCTTTTCCTCTGCCATCCTTTCTCCTCTTTATTTTTCAACCCACCCCTTTACCTGTTGCCTTGAATCAACGATGTCTCGGATGGTCCCTAAAGATTAAAACCCCACGGAGGAAGTTTGAGTCCACTGTGAGGCTGCAAATTTCATTTTTAAAAATGAGCTTTTGGGCTCAGAATTACATAAACAGCATCCATGTACGAAGTTCTTTGAAAACATGACTTTGAGCTTGGCCAAGCAGGGGAAGTCGTGACACACACACACACACCCCTATATCTCAACATAATGTCCAACAACATTTCTGCACTCAATTTGCCCTTCGTGGTAAAGTTCCTCCATTATTCCGCTAATATGTGCCGCCACTTGTCAACAGCAAAAATGAACTCTTCGTCAGAATAAAAAAATACTTAGAGGTATGTACACTTGCCTTTGAGCTGCCTGGTCCTGGTTTTAATTCCGACCCAGCTATAAACTGCCATCCAGATTTTTGGCATGTAGGGCGCCCATCCATCGGATGGACATGAAGCCAGAGGACCCGTCTGCCAGCACGGGTCGTTGGTGAATGTTAAACATCCCTCGTTATTCCTGCCCTGAATATCTGCTGAGAATTAGCAATGGCACATCACCCTTGCCAAGAAACTGCTTGTGAAGCACCGATGTTCTCCAAAGAGTGCGGTACATTGATGATGCTTCCTTCATATTTGGAAAGAGAAAGACATGTCAGGGTGCTACGTTGGATGAATAAGGTGTACGTGGCAACAGATCAACTTCACACCGCTGCAAGTTCCAAAGGTCACTTGGGAGGGTGAGCAGGAACCTGGACCATGAGAACACCCTCAAAGTAGATTCACAAGATCTGAATTGTATTCTCCTGTGATTCTTCCACCAAATCCCCCATAATCTACCACGCTAACAAAAGCCGAAGCCATCACCTTTCCTGCTGATGCTTTTCGCTTGACTTTTTGAAGAGTTTCGCTTTTGAAGACACTTCCTTTTGGAATCCCGAATCAAAGTGATGAATACATGTTTCATCCTGGATAATGATTTGAGACGTTAAATAGGGGAACTATCCCAGAAGTTGCTGAGAATCAGCCGCACAACTGTTTCTGTTCAAAATGGACAGCAATTTGGGAACTCATCGGCCTGCAACCTTATTAATTCCAAGGTGTTGTTTGATGATGGTTTCGAGACACTTCCCACACTGTCTCCCACCAATACCTCTGAAATATGCCAGATAGTGCCTGACTTGTCGATCATTCATAATGACGGATTCCACCGCATCATTGTTCTGTTCATTCACTTCTCCTGCTGGCATTTCCAGGCCTTGACTCATGTGTTTTGTGGCGATCCGGACTACGTTTCAATTCAGGCACCCATCCTTCGATGGTGGCATAAGACACTGCATCGTTGAAGAGGATGTGGAAGTTGATTCCACAGGTGGGAAAATAGAGGAACGAATGAGTGGAGGTGTGCAGTGATTTTGGACTTTGGGAGTTTCACCAGAAGGGGGTTGATTGTGGACTGTGTGCCTCCTGTAGAAACCTGGTTTTGGGGGAGGGCGAGGGAAAAAAGCACTGAAAGATGAGAAGGTGCAAGACCAGAAATGAGGCTGTAGAAGACAGAGAGACCACCGACCTGTCTGTGATGAGGAAGTGATATGCCCATATACTCCAATTCATCGTGGGAGATTCCAATGATCTTGAAGGCCTTGGTTTCCACGGAATCAAACTGAGGAATGAAAATTGTGGTCAGAATTTTTGGGAGAAAATTTGGAATAGTTTGGGATAGATAGAAAAGAGAAGAATTTTGGAGAAAATTATATAATGCCCCTCACTGTATTATCTCCTTCCTTACGTGTTGGGTTCGAAACTTTGTGGATGGCCCTCCTACATGCTATATGCATGTAATTAACATATCGTTGTGGTTATGATTCCTTCGGGTTAAAGAATGTATCTATAGTATCACGCAAACGAAGCAAGGAGCGGGGTTAAGCCATTGGTTCATGTCCGACCGTCCATCCATCTGTCATCAGTTTATGATCGCCATTGTCACCATTTTCATCTGAATTGCTCGCATAAGGCTCGAAATGATTTGGCTCCATAATTCCCTTGAAAGTGTTTCCATCACTCATTTTGTCTCCAATAGTTTCTTCAAAATCCCACTGATCAGTTTCAACAGTCTGAGAACCTTCCGAGTTACTATCGGAATCCAAGCTCAAAATACACTGTTTCTCTCCGTATGCTGCCATTTGGATCAAGGTGGGTTCATAGTGTGACGTCACTGGTGAAAATAGAAAATCGACACTTTAGAGCTTTTCGCTCAATTTTTGCCCAATCACAAAATTCCCAATCATGAGAATTTTGTGATTGACAAAAATTTCAACATTTTTTTTCCCTTCAAATTGACTGTGATTAATAATTTTCAATGGTTTTCAGAAGAAAAAAATTGCGTTTGGGTTCTCCTTTAAGTATCCGTTCAGTTAAGTTTATTGTAATACGTATGGATAGATATGCGTTCCGTAAGTATTAGATAGATGGTCTTTCCCCAACAGAGTGTTTCTTTTCCGAGTCCGTCTTTCTTTCTTTCCTTCTTCCTCTCTCTCCTCTCTTGGAACCGGTTCCAACTGCCTGGTTTACCACCTTGGACAGCACTGTGGATATCTGTGAATCAAAAACGGTACACACCCATCGAACCAAGGACCAATCAGGGTAAGGGGACTTGTCGCGCAGCCTCCAATAGTGGTGCATGCGCCCGTCATGCTACTCACCAATAAGATCGAGGCAGCATCCAAATATTTGGATCTTGAGGAGAAAATGAGTGGAGTTAGTGCTGGGGAGGAGGGCACAAAAGGCAGCATAATTGTGCGTGTTGGTCTGTCTTTGCCGCCGTTCTTGGACTCCTAGGACTCATCTGTCCCAGGCTGTCTGTCTCCGTTGGATTTGTCTGTCTGTTGGCTTTGCCTGGTCAGTCCCTGGGCTCTCATCTCACTGATCACTGCCTTCTCCCTGTGGTGGCGTTCTATTGGGATTTCGCGAAGCTGTGGTGATGTTGTATGGTGGGACCAACGACATTATTTGGGACCACAAAGACATTATTTGGGACCACAAAGACATTATTTGCGCTGTGCAGGATGCGCTGGGAGCAGCCGGAATCTCAGTGCCCTGGAGGGTCGTCGAGTGCACCTCACGGCCGTTGGTGTCTGGTGCCACCAAAGAGCATTGACGCAATAAAGAGCGGAGTGCACGGGCCTAGTCACCAATCATGGACGAAGCGTTGCACCTTTCAGGAGCCGTGGGCGCTACCTCATGCAACCATCCAGAGGGATGCGCCGGCTTTCCAGAGCAGTCACTCCAGGTTAGAGGGGTCCGGCTTTTCTTCACCCCAACTGCCTCTTTCTTTTTGTCACGGGGATGCGGGCTATAATTTTTATTGTTAAATTGCTTGTACATGTCCGATCATCCTAAGGGCGTGAGTGTACGCATAGGGGTAATTTCGGGGAATATTATTTGCTTGTAAATATGTGCCATTTCTTTTAATACATGTATAAAACTGATCGGTTTCTTAACTCGTCCTGCTCACATCATGACGGTGGCGTATGGTGGCTAAGAAAGGGATCCAATTGGTCTAGCAGATCGGCGGATAGATAAGACCACAGTCATGTGACTTGGTTTGCTCGGCCAAATAATAAGATTTGTCATGTGACTGCCAACTGGCATGATACTCGCTCGTACCAGGAACTTCAATCTGCACGGTAAAACGGCCCTGGACATGGGATCCGGCAGGAAGTTCCTGGTACGACGGGTCATCATGGTCACTTAGCGATTCGCCAAACTCGGACCGGAGTTATCTGGTGGGAATAGGACCGTAACAATATCTTATGGATAATTATATTAATGTAATTATTTGCATCTCACCTTTAGTTTGGGGGTTTCCATCTGTTATTTGACAGATTGTCGATGGTTGTTTCTGAGCACAGCTTTTCGGGTTGAATGTTCACCTCCAGCCTTGACATCTACAGTGCAGAGTAACGGCTTGTTTGCTGAGTCGTTCTGTTGATTTGACACCATCGTCGTCAACTTTAACTATCACTGTAATATGTAATTTACAAGGTGCCAGACATTTGTGAGTCCACCCCCCACATCCTGCCGGAAGCCATATTTGGCTTTCCATTGGGTGAACATTCGCTCCTTCATGTCTGGTACTGAACCCAACCCTGGTGATGAGGGCCATGTGTGTTGGGGAAGGGTGACAAGCAAGTGCAACATTTGTGGCTTGTACATAAAACTAATATCAGGCCTGTTATCCTGGGTCAACAAGCGCTCTGTCGGTTTGATCATCCAGCTACAGGTGCTGGATGCAGTGCAGCTGACTATCCATGATTTGCAAGAGATTCCCAAAACACCGTCCTTCACTGACCCACAACAGGTATTGTCACCTGAGTCGGAGTGAGGCTGCTCAGCCAGAGATTACATCGAATAAATTGCGCAAAATGGACAAGCTTCTTCCTGTTCTCTCACTTATGGATAATTTTCCTCTTTATCTTTTCTCCCATCCTATTTCAATGCACCTCCACATTCCTGTTTGTATTGCTCCAGATTATTTCCTCCTTTTAAAAGAAAACATTGATCTAAGGCTCATGCTGGAGCTTACACACATATAGATAGGACAAGGACGTTAGAAGAGGCGTGTGTGCGATTTCTGCGGGTATCACAATATATTTGTATAGAGAGTGGACAAACAGACATACAGCATGTGGATGTGGGATTTGAAGGTGGGAACTTCATGAGCTCAATGCTCAGATTGGAACACCAAGCAAGCAATTTCACGTTTTCTCTTGCACTGTGTGGTCTCTGAAAATAGCAGCACAGCTGAGAGAGACGGACTTTCCACACCTCCAAAATGC
>CM068967.1:18915268-18942302 GCA_035128595.1 Eptatretus atami | reverse complement strand
CATGGTCTGTAGAAAGGGCAGGGCTTATGACCCATCCACACACCCACCCACCCACCCACAGACACAAACTCAGATATATCTATCTATCTATCTATCTATCTATAATATACATAATATATATAATATCTATATATATATATATATATATATATATATATTTATATATATATAATTGTTACGGCCACGGGTACCCAGTGTATTACGAGGGGGTTTAGTCCCGTTTGTCCTCGGAAGAGCCGGACCTGCGGCCACCGCTCACGATTAACTTCGTGGTACGGTGGGTTGCTTTAGAACCACGAACGCCAATCAGTAAACCACAAGTTCCAGTTTCCACCGTCTAATTATTCCATTTAACTAGAGATCACGTGGTTTCCTGAACGGGAGCCGCCCTCGGCAAAGCACCAATCTTATCTTGATTAGATCTTAATTAGGGCGGCCGAGCGTTTAACCGCTGGTGCGTGCTGACTATTATTGGTCAATTTGTGTGGTAATTACCTCACTGTCTATCTATGTTCGGACAATGCTGGATAAATGGAAGGAAAGGACAAGCACGGACAGGTTGGAACATCAACAAAGAAATTTTTAATAAGAAAATAAATAAATAAAAACAATTTATATTTCCATGTGGTAAAATTATTAAATTCAAATCAATCAACATGATCACAACCAAATAATAATTAATCAGACACTGATAGAAGAAGAGACAAAGAGCAGATGCTTATCTCTATGCCTTACTAACAATTAAACACAGACAAGGGTACCAGCAGATCATTCGGGGGGGGGGGGGGGGGGGGAGGAGAAATCGGCTCGCTCAACAAATAGAAGTCGTATGTCAAATAAAAACGCCTTGAAATGTGTGAGCTGCCTTATCCGTTGCCAGCGCCAGGAACCAGGGATGCCAAGAATCAGATACGCCAAGAGCAGGTCTCGAGCAGAAGGGCATTAACAGTCTGAGCGTCACCACCGCCAGGAGCCACCAGAGCCACAACCGACGGCCGACTGTTAGGAGCTGTGAGGAACTGTGAAGTGCTGAGGCGCTGTGAAATGCTGAGGGCTGTGAGGAGCTGTGAGATGCTGAGGGGCTGTGAGGCGCTGAGGCTGTCACCAACTCACTGTGCCGACTGACTGAAAAAGCCGTTTGACTGACACCGACTAACTGAATGGTAAAGCCGTCTGACTGACACCGACTCACTGATGCCAACTGACTCACAAACTGACTCATCTCTCTCCTTTTTCCTTCCCCTCCCTCCCCCAGCATCACAAGCACCGCCCATTAGCCAGCCAGGCCACGCCTTTCCCTTCAGCCATCCAGAAATCGCCACTATCTTTTTTGTTGCACAAAACTGAGATTGTTCAACTGCCTCTGATGTACATTTGAAGACTGAACAACACATCTTCAATCATTAAATAAAGGCAGTTTGGAGGAAACAAAGGTACATTTTGATTCCAAGTCAAACAAGGTAATGCGTGTTTTGTTTTATTTGCAGCGATCGCAGCGGTAGTTAAATGTTCACTACCCAATGAAGGTACGTAAATCCTCATAAAACAGAGGAAAGAAAATCATGGTCTTTCATTAAAGAATAAAACTTTTGGTTTTCCCCGACTTTTCAAAGCTTATAAACAAACTGATGGACATGTATTTCACATATTATGTAAAGCAAATAAACATTTCAATTGACTTGATCGTGAAATACCTGTGTCCGTAATTAATTAATCAGGAGGCTGGAAAAAATTCCTGAGATATTTATTATGTACACATACACTTTAAATATCGGAACCTTCTGGGTGACGTTGAAAGCTGAAATTTTTTCGTGCCGACGGACATTGAAGCTTGTACATCGGAAAAATTCTCAGAATCATCAGAAAACATCGATAAATGAAAATATCAATAGATGAAGAAACTCGCCGGGAGGCGACGATGGTTCGCGGGCATTATATTGAACAATGCCACGATTGGTACAATTGAGTTTGAGGAAGCCCTACCATAAAAACCTATCTCTTCCGTCAAAATTGACCAAATCAATCGGATTTTTTATATGTTGTACTTATGGACATTACGCACAGCTGCTAGGAAATGAAATTGTGAGAAAAAAAATCGAGAAAAAAATAAAAAATAATAAAAAAGTTCAAGTGGGCGTGGTCCGCCCACAAGGGGCGTGGGACACCCCTCATACAAAAGACACAACTAGACCATGATATCTAGCTTGTGTCCAAGTTTCATCAAGATCGCATCAAACGTCACGGAGCTATGCTCTGGAGAGAGTCACAAACAGACAGACAGATAGACAGACACACAGACACAACGAAAATAGTGGTCACTGCTGGCGCCCACGAACCAAAAAATGAAAAAAATGGAGGTGAGCGACCAGAGACAATGGAGATGCACCCCACTAGTGTGGTGTGTGTGTGTGTGTGTGTGTGTGTGTGTGTGTGTGTGTGTTGTGTGGTGTGTTAATATATATATATATGTTTAATACTATATATGTATATATGATAATACATACATACGTACAAAATATGTATATCTCATGGTGTCTTTCAGGAAGAGTCGGCGAGTTATGAACAACACCCTGAACAAATTACAAACTCCTGCTCTGATTGTTTGCTGGATCAGCAAGGGCAAACCACATAACATGACCCTTGCCAAAAACCAATTTGGCAGCACCGATGCTCTGTGTGCAAGACTCCGATGATGATATTGAGGATGATTCCACACAGACGGTCCACATTCTCAATACCAGCACACAATCCTTTCTTCCGAAGTGATGTCATTCATGCAGTGAACGTGGTGGCATACTGACCACGGCTGGTTGACGTAACAAGTCTTGTATGTGTACTTCACCTGAAAGAGGTGTGTTCTTTTGGGGTTATATTTCATCCCGGAAGACACCTAGACTTAATAATAAATGCGGTGAATTGAAATGGTGAGACCGTACATTGCGCTCTGAAGACATACTCAGAACTTGAAGGACAAACCTCGTATACATCGACTGAAAATTTGATAAAACCCGATCGAAACACTCTTCTCATGCGAACCCTCAACGCTCAACTCTTGAAAGACACCATGTTGGTTTGATGGAATCATAAGATGGTGTAAGTGACAACCTCGTAGAAACGTTGTTGGAACTATTTTCACCCTGACATCACCGAGGTCCACGTTCTCGAGGAACCACAGCACCATCTGACCAACAGATCCGATATTTTGACCGAAGATTGTTGACTTATGAGGAGACTTGCGGTTTCCTTTGCGTGTTCTTTCTGCCTTTTTGTTTGCACAGACTGACTGGTGTTGTTTTCCCCTTAAGGCATAACGTCGGCCTTGCTTATCCTTTTTATTTTCGTTGTATTGTATCTTGATTGTGGTAAGGATGTAACGTTTGGGAATAACAAACACTCTGTGTCGTTATTTGGGTTTGGGGTACCATGCTTGGGTTGGCATAAGGGTTTGAGCTTGGGCTTGGGTTTGGGTCAGGGTAAGGGTTTTCGAACCGAAGTGAATATCATCAAACCATCCAATATTCTTTTTCTTCTTCTTGCATATGGCAGCTTGGCTGTTAGGTAGGTATCATTTTGTTGGGGCACAATTATGCCGCTGATGCAGTGCCCCTCTACCAGTACACTGGTACTCATTTCGCCAACCCCGGAAGGATGACAGGCTGAGTCAACCCCACCTGGTGTTAATTCAATGGTAAACGGGGCTCGAACTCAGGACCCTAAGATCCCAAGTCCGCCACCCTAACCGCTAATCCAACACCAGGCTTGCCATCTGATATAAAACTATGGCTCGAACCTGAAGCGAAACTTGTCACCCGAGTGTAACAACACAAGTACAAACCAGATTCTTACATTGTCCCACGTGTTTCTTTCCCCCAGGGTGTTTTTTTTTTTCCCCTTCTTTCCCACAGTTTAGTCATCATGCGCTACTACGAACTTTCTACAACTGCGTCATGGTCTGGAAAATATAGATCCTGCAAAAAAATTCCTCTCAACTCTGCCTAGGATTCCCAGGGTCAGTTACTGTAAAAATCACAACTTACGTCATCGCTCCATCTGACAAAGCAAACCGGGTCACGTCATACAGGTGGCTGTAAAACTGAGGTTGTTCCACGGAATAAAAGACAGGTTGATGCACTCAGTTTTCAAATGCTTCATAACCTCAGGTCTTGAGATATATACATATATATATATATATATATATATATATATATATATATATTATATAATAAATTATATTGTATATATGTACCAAAAGTTGATTTTACATTCAGGATTACACATTCATTACATTACACATTCAGGATTTACCACTTCACATTCAGGATTTACAGTATATGGTTGTTCTGAGCATCGACAATTTATTCGAAGCCACCACAAGTGTTTTTGACTGTTACAACATTGACTTATTAATACAACTTAGTTTGGGTGAGAAGAAACCAAGCTTGTCATTTAGAAATCTTGAATTCACGTTGATCAGAATCTTCAAAAACTTGTGATCACAACTCAAAGTAAATATATGAACAGCTGATATGAAGTGTTGTTGGAGCTAATCCACCTCGTTTACCAATCAAATGGAAATGACTCATTGTCAGGTGTTCCACATCATTAACATCAGGTGTTACTCTTTACACATCGATAAAGCTAAAAGCCCACTTTTCATGCTGCAGAATACAGATCTATCAGGATGAACTGTTAGCTTAAAACAAAATGGATAACATTTCAGAAGAAGATCACCATCGAGTTGTGTTTCTGCATGAAGAAGGAAAAACAATGAGTGAAATCACTCACATCACTCCATTTTCCAGGTGTGATATCCGAAGCACAATCAACAACTACAGAGAAACATCATCTGTGATTGATAAACCCAGGACTGGAAGACCTCAAAAGCTGTTGAACGAGGATGAACAATACTTGAAGATAATATCCTGAAGGAATAGAAAGAAGACAAACATTGAATTGACAACAGAACTGGCAAAAGGCTCAGGTGTCATTCTGCATCCATCAACAGTATGAAGATCAGTTTTGAAATCAGGACTTAAAGGATGTGTTGCAGTAAGAAAATCCCTGATAAGAAAGGAGACCAAGACTAAAAGGATAAACTATGTACGAGAACACAGAAATTGGACTGTGGGACAATGGTCAAAGGTGCTTTGGACAGACGAGTCAAAGTTTCAGTTATTTGGATCTAATCAAAGACACGATGTGAGACAAAAAACTGACACGTCTAAAAGAGCCTCACTTGAAGACAACAATTAAGCATGGGGGAGGTTCAGTTCAAGTTTGGGGTTTCATATCCTCAAGTGGTCTTGGAAAATTGCTGAATATTGATGGTATCTTCACTACAGCAAGGTACAAACATTTTAATTTACCATGCTATCCACAGTGGTGCAAGAATTATTGGTCTAAACTTCATCTTACAGCAACATAATGATGAAAAACACTCGGCTGGAATAATTCAAACACATTTGCGAAAGAAAGAGGAAGCTGGAGTCCTTCAACGCATGGAATGGCCCCCTCAAAAACCAAATCTCAATATCATTGAAGCTGTGTAGGACTATTTGAACAAAGAAATTAAAAAAGAATCCCAGCAACTGAGATGATCTCTGTAAGGTCTTGGACGAAGCGTGGAACATCGTTACACAAGAGTTTATAACAACATTGATTGAAAGTTTCCTGAGAAGAATTTAGATTGATTTTCAAGGTTGGAAAATATGACGTACTCACCATTAGTGAGTGCATCGCAATTATATATACATATATATATATATGGTTTTTTTTTTGTTTGTTTTTTAGAGGTGAGGCGGAGACGTCTTTATCAAGCTTCACAAAACTTTTGAGATGGCACCTTTACAGTATTTAACTTGACTAGCAAGTTGCCTGTGCCCGCATGGGATTCTAAACAGTGTAGGAATGCAGGTGGCAAAATGCAAATAGCATCTCTGCCGGTAAGCTGGGATCAACAATTCACATTTATTGCCACATCTGATTCAATTTAAATGCTCTAATGACGGGTGAGGTGCTCCATTTGAAAGTGTTTGTTCGATATATGTAGCTTTTTGATGCCTAGGGTCCGTCATAAAAATTTGTATTGGTGTCAAAGGTAAAAACCAATTCCAAATTAATATTAGGATACCTTTCTCTTCCAAAGTCTTTATCCTGATGTTTAAGAAGTTTAAAGCAGCACCTTGTGGGATTAAGCTCAAAAATGTTGCATCGTGATTGTGACCCAACAGGCAGATATTTTCATGAGCGAATTGTCACAAAGTGTGCCGGCATCCGCTATTGTGACATCTGCAGCGTGTTTCGTAAACACAAAGCCGGTGAGTCGTAACGTTAAGACAAATACCCCAAAGGCGGCGATTTTCATCAAGGGCACGCGGTATACTTTTTCATTTTATCAGTAAAAGGTGCACTCCACATTGAGCAACAGGTACATCGGTTGTCTGAACATCCTGTTTTTGGGGCACAACCTCCACCCTAACCTCGATATATCCAGCACTTTGCAGGATAGTGACGCCAAAATGGAGGTGTAGACACGAAAACACATTGGCAAACAGCTTCGCTTGCAGGCGCCAGCATCCTCGCCCAGCGCTCTATCTGCAAGCAGCACGCGGCATGCGGTTAGCCCTTGGCTTGTGGGGTGTGCTGGCTTGAGAGGTAGGGGCTGAGGGTGGATGCGTAATGGTAATGGGACAGGGAAGGAAAAAAAGGCATGAGAAAGAGAAAATTGATACAGTTGCGTGTAGTCCCATATCGAGAACCATCACCCAAAAGGTGCTCTTGTGGTGATGGTCACCTGAGTTTGCAAACGTTTTCATCGATTCCAGACTTGCACAGAATACTTTCAGGTGCTCACCAGTCAAACAAGAGAAGGGCAAATCACCTTGATTATGCACAAACAGGGAAACTCAGGAAGAAAACCAGGGAGACGTCTTGGGCCTATAGTCCTGTTCCTTGTTGTGTGTTTGCGACCTCTCCGACGATCTGGAAAACCCTCTGATCCTCTTAACAGATCACTCCACATTATACCGTACAATTCCAATTGTCACCGACAGGTCGGCAGCAGCGGTTTACCCTTCTCTGCTCATTCGGAAAAGATCACATTTCGTTTGAACACTTAGAACATGTCCTTCAATCCAGAGAATTCTTGCATTCTCATCCTGTCTCTCCAGAAGGATCGTCAACTGAACCCACTGATGTATTTCCACAATTAATTGCGGAACATGAGGAGATTCAGTCTCTCAAACTGCTGGGCCTCACCACCAACGACGACTTCCTCTAGGTAAAGCATGTATCAGAGATGGCCTCCAGGGTCACCCTCAGTCTGGGTGTTCTCCATCGTACCACATTGCTTCCTTTGTAAATCTTTAACTTCTCACAGCCTACAAGGCCTTTGTCCTTTGCCCAATGGAAGCCAGCTTCCCTGTATACAGCCTCGTGCCCTTGTCTCACACGTCTCACTCCTGTACGCTGTGTAATCCAAAATGCTCAACATCATTGACATTTCCCACAAAGAAGAAGAAGCCCAGGGTCTGCCACTCAATTGTCGCAGACAGGTAGATGGATTCCATGTTGTCTCGCCTCTCCTCAAGTCGTGCTTCCTCTGCTCTTCCGTCCCCTCCGCAGTCCCTCCAGGTCACACGTGGTCCTCCAGCAACCTCCTCCTCGTGAAACGCCCAAAATCCAGGCTTATTATTCACCTGCACTCCTTTGTTACTCTTTTGTCTCCCACTTGTGGAACCTCGTTCCCCATTCTGTCCACTCCAACCTCCACGGTTTCAAGTTGGCAATGCACGGTCACCATTCCAGGTCCATCCTCTACCGATACTCATGATCTTTTCATTAACCTCCTCCTCCCAGCCCCCTCTATTTTCTCTCCCCACCTCTCCGCAGGTTGCTATGCTTCCATCCGTCTTCCCTCTCTCTCTTCCTCCCTTGTTGTGTCCATGCGTCGGCCCACTACCTTGTCTTCTAAGTTCTGTCCCCACGATCTTTCATGAGCTGAAACCTGGTGGTCAATAATAGGTAAACAGATATCATTGTAACAGATCGAATTGAAAGGATAAACTTTTCAAGGGGGTTTAAACCCGAGGTTTAAAATTGGATGAATATTACAAGGAGATGAGTGCATTATATCCACTGAAGCCAAGCAGTATCAAAGTTTACACAACAGTGTATCACCATCATCTCATGACGTCATCAAGGATATTTTTAGTTCTAATTCCTATTATTTTATTTATTTCGGTTCGAGTTTGTAAATGACACAATGTTCCTTAAATAATCTGATAATATTTACAATGTTGATACATATTCAAAATTATAACCTCGTATAGACCCCACACCATCCCTCACCACTTAAAGCTTGTTTTTCAACTTAAATTTGATAAAAAGTTGATTCAAAAACGATTCTGTACATCATTATGATGTCATGGCGATTCGAACCTCTGCTCTTGGACGAAGAAGGGGAATAATAATGAGATAGAGGAGGATTGCAGGCACTTGGTTACACCAACACGGTTTGCAACACACCCAATGAGCCGTGTGACCTGCCTAGCGTGGCTGGGGTGGTTGGTGGGGATGGAGGGGGAGGAGATGAAGATATAATATGGTGGAAATTCCTCAGTGTTTGTGCATCTCACCGTTGTATAATAGGTTCCAAGTTAAGCGTGTTTACTTTAACCGAAGGTCAGGGGAGAAGAGGAGGGCAAAAGTCGGTTAAAACATGCGCCAAGTCATGCGGTGCCTTGCTGAGCATTTCATACCTGAGCCCAATTTAAATTCGTACTTACCTGTGTCCTATTTTGTATCTGCATCCCATTTCGTACCTGTGTATACCAACCAGTTCATACCTGTGTCCTATTTCATATTTGTGTCCCATTTCGTGCATGTGTACCCACCAGCTCGTACTTTGTGTCCTGTTTTCGTATCTGTGTTCCAACCAGCTCGTACCTGTGTTCTATTTCATACCTGTGTTCAACCAGCTCGTACCTGTGTCCTATTTCATACCTGGTTCAAGTTTCAACCAGATCGTACCTGTGTTCTGCTTCGTTACCTGTTCCAAACCCAGCTCTACCTGTTGTTCCTATTTCATACCTGATGTTTCCAACCAGCTCGTACTTGTGTCCTCTTTCATACCTGATGTACCATACCAAAGCTCGTACCTGTTCCTATTTTCATACCTGTGTTCCAACCAGCTCGTACTTGTGTCCTATTTTCATACCTGTGTACCAACAGCTTACTTGTGTCCTGTTTCGTATCTGTGTTCCATCCAATCGTACCTGTGTTCTGTTTCGTATCTGCATCCTATTTCGTATCTGTGTATACCAACCAGTTCATACATGTGTCCTATTTCCTACCCGTGTCATCTAGTTCGATTTCCTACCTGTGTACCAACCAGCTCATATTGTTCTGTTCTATCTGTGTTGCCATCCAGATCGTAACCGTGTTCTGTTTCGTATCTGCATCCTATTTCGTATCTGTGTATACCAACCAGTTCATACATGTGTCCTATTTCCTACCCGTGTATCAGTTCATACCTGTGTCCGATTTCCTACCTGTGTACCAGTTCGTACCTGTGTCCCACTGCATATCTTGGTATTCATGCCTGGGTCCCACCACATGACGTGTGGTTTTCACGATTAAAACGTTCCGATGAATGGACTTCAATTTCTGACTGTGGGTGCTCAGTTCACCTGTGTCATCAGGTAGGGTCATTCTTGATGAGTGACTCCATGGTTTTATGCAACTACATCAGTGTCTTTGCTTCGCTTTTCCTCACTCTGATTTACTCTACCTCACTCTCATTCACCGTATCTTACTCTGATTCACCCTACCTCACTCTCATTCACCCTACCTCACTCTCATTCACCCTACCTCACTCTCATTCACTCTATCTCACTCTGATGTCTTTAGAGAGATCGTTGTGCCTCATCCTGGTTTACTGTCACTCATTCTGCCCAAACTGCAGCTGCCTCACTTTGGCTCACTCTGTATTTGTAATACACTACCACTCTACCAGCCAGTGGAGATTGATTGGCTTTCTCATTGTTCTAATGCCAAAGCATTCACGTCATGAATCCCTTGTATAACCTGTTGTTGACTTTACCTCGATCTCCACTTCAGCAAACCCTCCTCATCTAATCAGGCCCTTCCCTTTGGTTCCCCTGTCATTTCACATCTTTTTCCTCCCCTTTATTTTTGTCTTTTTTCCTTCCTTAACTCTGCGGCTTTAATCTGATCTTTCTCTCCATTTTCCTCCTTCACTCTCACCCTCCTCCTAACTCGCAGCACTCCCCCCTCTCTTACTCTCCATCTTGTTGTAGACAGTTTGAGAAAATGTACAGGGCAATCCCACCAAAGGCAATTGTTCTTCCTGCCACGGATTTAATGGCTTCTCTTTTATTTCCCCTTCATTCTTGTTGTTGGGCCATTTCTCCAACCTCCAGCCCCTCTCTCGAGAGAGATTAAAATAAATAACTGTTAAAGTTTCCAGTTAGTTGTCTGTGTTTTTTTTTCAATTGACCCAGTATGGTTCGGGCTTGAGAATTTAGCGGAGGCCGATTGTGCGTAGATTGTTATTTTGGCCAGCGCGGCTTTGGTAATTCCGCGCTCGTTACCGCTGGATCCGAGTCGGATGGATGTTTTTGGATGTTTTTTCAATGCCATGAACAAACCTTGGTTAACATCATGGTGAGGAAAGTTGTGGTCAGTTTCATTACAAAATTGTGTGTAGCTTTCAGAAAAGAAAGGAAATACATATTTTGAGAAGCAAACCCTCCCCCACACCACCCATAGAACGCCCTTTGAGCCCCAAATTTTATTTAATGTGCATGAACAACTTTAGTACATCACGGGTAGGTGAAAGATGGTGGTGAAGGTTTCATCGGAATTGCATGTGTAGTTTTAGGAGAAGAAAAGAAACATACTTTGTTTGGGGGTTGGGGGGGGGGCAACCGCTCCCCACGCATAGACGCCTCCTAGATCCCAATTTTCTTTAATGTCCTGAACAAACTTTGGTACATCACGGGTGATGAAGGTGTGGTCAAGTTTTCATCGGAATTGTGTGTATCGTTTCTGAGAAGAAAGCAAATACCTCTTTTGGGGGGACACACCCCACCGCCCCCCAAAAAACTCTCTCTGTAGACCCCCTCAAGACGTCGTTTTTTTTTTTTTTTTAATGCCATCACGGGTGATGAAACGCCGGGTGTTGGCTTAATGGTTAGGGTGGTGGGCTTGGGATCCTAGGACCTGAGTTCAAAATCCCCACTCGCTGTTGACATTAATACCAGGTGGGTTGCCTCTGCTGTCATCCTTCTGAAGTTCGGCAAAATGAGTACCAGCTTGCTGGTATCCTGTGTGCGGAAGTGGAAACTGTGTCCACAATTGTGCCCAATAGCCAAGGAGACTGCTTAGGCAGCACCAAACGCTCTGCACAGAGTAATGGTCCCAATGGATGAGTGGATGGGTGATGAAGGTTTTGTGGTCAAATTTCATTGAAATCGTATGTGTAGTTTCCTGAGAAGAAGTTGCAAGTATTTCTGGATGGAGGGACGGACGACGTGCCATCCCATAATGCTCTGCGGAACTACTTTACAGGTGAGCTAAAACGCATCCCTGGGAATATTAATTAAACGAACCTACATTTGAAGCTGTCCGGGGAAGAATCGTGTCTCCTTACTGAAATGAAGGTGGATGCTTTCAGTCTGCTCTGGGAAGACTTTCAATTCCACATTTTGAGACCCGCATATGAGATAGCAATCAACGACACACACACAACAACACCACATGGCACACAACACACCTGCTTGGTCTCTGTTATCTCCTGACACCCAACCCCCACACGTGGAGCTAGCAGCAACACAGCAACCTGCAATACACACCTGCACACACGCTTTGAGAAACTGGGCGACTTTGCTCGTTCAAAACCGCAACAGCTCGTTCATGCAGCGACTTTTTGCACACCACTGGTCTCAGCTTCTGAAAAATCCAATTCCGTACATTCCACAGTCCCCTCACAGGGGTGAAAGGTGAGGGGACCAAGGGGGAGGGTTGGGGAGAGGGGGGAGTCAGAAAGAGGAAAGGATGAGGGGGAGTCGGAAAGAGGAATGAGGGGGTTAGGGTTAGGAGGGAGAGGGGTGAGGGATTACAGCAGATGTGATGCCCAGTTCATCGTCATCCGAGTAGACGGACACACACTGATGAATCACCGGCTGTGAAACCACGGGAGGAGAGTTAGAGTGGGTTGGGATTCAAATCCAGGGCTACACACGAGTGAGCATGTCATACCTCTCAGCTTTTCCTGCGTGTGTGGCGATTCCTTGCTTTCAGAACTGAAAATATTTTTTATCATTGTGATCATATGATTTATTTTGCCTTCCTACCTGCCAGTGTAGAACATGGGTATCCCCAACTGAAAGTTGAAGAGACGTGCCAAGTGGCCTTACCACGCCAATGCATGAAACGTTTTGAAGAAACTTTTAAAAGTGAAAACGTTTTTCATTTTTATTTGTATTTATCTATGCTGAATGACGGGTTGTATAATGGAAGAAACAAAAACGAGAATCGTCCCGTGGAAAAATAATTTTCACATTTTCAGCGAGGCAGCCACCGCTCTTGCACCGCAGACAACATGTTGGCAATGCAGGCGAGTAGCCCTGAACTTTGTTCAAGTCGATCTATATACTATTCAGTGTTACAGTGCAACTCTGTGGAGCGCTGGCTTAAGCACTCCAATGAAACGGTTGCTAAGAATGGCTCCCTTGGCACGCAATTGGCAATACACAGAACCGTCCCATAATTAAACATACACCTCGAGGGAGACACCCAAAATGTCAAATATGTCTGAATTGGACAAATTAACGACTATTCTACATGTTGGAACTACTTGTAAGTTCGATTTTGGAGCTTAAATTTTGTAATTCTCCTTAATTTAAGAGATACTCATGGTGATACGCATGTGCGGAAATTAAATAAGCAATGAACGCTGACATCTCCGGGCGTTATAAGCATTGCAATGGTACTTAGTGATTCGTAGCTATGATGAACAGGCATTCCATAATATGAGTGAGGAAAGTGAAAAAAAAAACTTTTATTGTTAAGGAAATCATTGTAACCTGTTCCAAGTCAAGGTAAAGGTTGAAGCAGGCCAAAAAATGGCAGTTCAGACGCCCAGGGTGGAAACCAGGATGCACTTTAAGACCCAGATAGCGAGGTGGCCAGGATCGCCTGATTGAAGGGTATAATTAATAAGGCAGTTTATTATCTTCAAAAAGTGATGTTTTAATTAACCAAACACCAATTTTCCACTCTTGCACTTCCTTGAGTTTTCCTAGTGGTGCATGCGAAGTTTCAGGGCTGCTAGGTTTTATGGTTTGGAGTTATTGGAGGACACACACACATCCACAAATCACACACACACACACACACACACACACACACACACGCACACATTGACATTCATTGTGTAGATATACTTGGCATAAATGAGTAAATACCACCTGTCGCTTCGCTGACGGGAATACTGAAAACGGGGGGGGAAGAGGGGTGGGGGAGAGAGAACAGAGGGGGGAGAGTGCGGCGGTGGAGGGGGAAGAGGAGGGAGGGAGAGTGAGGAGGGTTGCGGAGGAGGGAAGGCAGACATGTGGTGGAGCATTAATTATTATGATTCATAATGTCTCAAACCAAAATGCTCTGCAGAGAAAAGCACTGAAGATGGAAACAAAAATAATGTTCTGAAATCAATTTTCTACTGTCCATACTATAAATACTGCCCCAGAAGACCGAACACCGCCCGGACATGTCTGAAGACAAACAAGTCCAGAAGACAAACACTGTCAGGAATACGTCCGGAAACAAACACCGCCTGGACTTGTCGCGGAGCCAAGCAGTCCGGTAGACAAACACTGCTCAGACACGTCCGGCAGACAAACACCACCCGGACAGCCATCTGGAGATAACACAGTTTTGGAGACAAACAACCACAAGGACAATGTCCGGGAACAACACGTCCCAGCCACATCTGGGACACACCCGCCCAGACGTGTCTGGAGCCAAGCCATCCGGAGCCGAAACACCTGGCTTTCGGGACACATCTGGAGACAAACTCCCATCTGGACATAAACACCACCCCTAGGCAAAGTTCAGAGCTAAACACAGTCCAGAGAACAAACACCGGTCAGGACACGTCTGGAGACAAACACCACCGGAGAGGTCCGGAGATAAACACAGTTCCGGAGACAAACACCACCGAGGAACACTAAGGAAACAAACACTGCCCGGACATATCTGGAGACAAACGCTGCCTGGAACGTGTCCAGAGATAATGCCGTCCAGAGACAAACACTCTCAATTTTTATGTCAGGACTACAAACTTCCGTCCAGACATAATCACCACCCGACACATCTGAAGACAAACACCACCAGGACAGGTCCGGAGATAAACACAGTCTCCGAGACAAACACGAGCCTGGACGTGTCTGGGAGCCAGCTGTACGGAGACAAACACTTCTCGGAGACACTCCGTCAACCATAAACACTGCTCTGAACATGTCAGAGACAAACACTGCCGCAGACACGTCGGAGAGGGAGAGGAAGATATATGTGTGGGAGGGGCTTGCAATGTATTCGGCAGGGAAGTGGAGCAACGCATGGACAGAGATAGGGGGAGAGGTGAGAGGGGAGTTAGAAGAGAGAAAAATGTTTATGCTTTAATGAACAACAACACACACACAACAACAACACAAATTTATGAACAGCACAAATACACACGTGCATACACACAGAAATGCCCCCAAGTGATATAGATGAACGAAAAAAAACAAAACAACTTGCAGAAAATGCCACTTTAACAAGTCCAGGCCAGGATGGATTCCTAATTTCTGGCTAAAGCAATGCGATGCTCTCCACAATCACTATGCTAGAGCATTCAATCAAACTTATCTAAGGGGAGACGAGGTTAATGGATGAATGGTCACAGAAGGTAACAGCTTCCTCCCAAAATCTAGAGGAACACACAACTACCTCACAGTATAGACCAATAACCTGTCTAATAACAAAATACAAATTATTGACAGGAATCATTACTGAAATGATGTCCCACCCCACCGAACACAAGAAGGAGGCCAAGAGGCAGAACAGAAGGGATGTACAGTGTCTTCAGGAAAGATTTTGCAACACCCCTGATTTTTTGTCACATTGTGTTGTGTTACAGCCTGAATTAATGGATTAAATAATAACAAAAAATTGTCACAGATCTACATAAAATCAACCCCATAATGACGAAGTGAAAACATGTTTTTTTAGAATTTTTACAAATCAATTAAAAATGAAAAGCTGAAAATGTCTATGTCAATAAGTATTCAACCCCTGTGCTATGACCTAACAAATTGAGCTCAGGTGGCATCCAATCTTCTTTGATCATCCCTTGATGACGTCTCTACCTATGATTGCAATCCACCTGTGGCAAATTCAATTGAATTGGAAATGATTTTAAAGAAAGAAGCACACCTTTCTAATATAAGGTCCAATAGTTGACAGTGCATGTCAGCAGCAAGAAACTCTACAATGAAGTGCCAAAGAATGTCCCCTAAGACCTGGAGATATAATTGTGAGGAGGCATAGATTTTGGGGCAGGATATATAACAATTTATCGAGTGTTAACGTTCCCAGAGCACAGTGAGCTCATCATTAGGAAATGGAAAGAAATACGCAACTACCGCAGAATCTTTCCTAGAGCTTGGCCGTCTTGACCAAACTGAACAACGGGCAAAAAGGACCTTGTCAGGGAGGTGACCAAGAATCCAATGACCACTCTGATAGAACTGCAGAGTTCCCCCTTGAAAAAAAAACCCCTGGGGGAGAATGGGAAAAGAACCTGCTGGAAGGAAACAAATCTCTTCAGCATTTCACAATCTAGGCTATGGGAGAGTGGGCAGACAGAAGAGTGGCCATTAGTGAAAGGGTACTCCACGACATTCAAGTGGAATTTTGCCTTAATAAGTGTGCCGAAGTGCAAACATTTGTACAGGGTGAATCAACAAAAAAAGCGGACAACATAAAAATCGAGAGTAGCAGCATCAGCTATGGGACCTTTTCAGCGGCAAGGGATGGGGAGGTTGGTAAGGATAGAGGGACAATTAATGGCGCCGAATACAGGCAAATCCTTGAGGAGACCCTGCTTTTAGAGTGGAAAAGACCTTATACTGTGCAACGATTTACGTTCCAAACAGGATAATGATCCCAAGGATACAGCCAAAAAGAACGCTGGAATGGCCTTTCAGGACAAGAACGTAAAAGTCCTTGAGTGGCCCCCAGCCAAAGCCCAGAACTTGAAATTCCATTGAGAAATTGGTTGAAAGACTTGAAGATTGCCTGTTCACCGATGCTCCTCATCCAACTTGACAGAGCTTGAGCAAATCGCAAGGAAGAATGTGAGAAATATCCCTAAATGCCAGATGTGCAGAAGCTTAATACAAGACAAACCAAGATACTCGAAAGCTGTAATCGCTGGCCAAAGCAATTCTCGCAACGTATTGACGCAGGGGTTGAATAACTTATTGATGGCAAAAACATTTCAGTTTTTTCATTTTTAATTGATGTTGGAAAATTTCTAAAACATGTTTTCACTTTGTCATTATGGGGGATTTTGTGTAGATCGGTGACAAAATATTTAAATTTAATCTTTGTTAATTCAGGCTGGAACACAACAAAATGTGACAAAGTCGAGGGGTGTGAAATACTTTCTGAGGGCAACTGTAAAAGGAGATGCTATGGAAGGCATAGAACCACCACGACAATGGCCATACTCGAAAACTGTAAAAACCAGAAAAAACCAAATTGGTCCACAGCCTGGTTGTCTACAAAAAGCTTTTTGGTAGTGTTCCACATTCATGGAAGATACAATTGCATGCAATTGTTACAAGATCATCAGCCAAATAATCAACTGATAATGAAAGCAAATGGAGCCTGTGGAATACCACATTGATACTGCACACACTCGGAAAGAAAAATCAAAATACGGAGTGAAGATACGTTCGTGGGATCTTCCAGGGAGATAGCCTTTCACCTGTCCTAATTTGCCAGCCCTGGACACTGAGGGCAAATATTAATGAACAAGGGACATGACAACACCCTAATGTCCAATAAAGAGCTCCCAAAGAGACAGGAAAGGTACACATTATGTAACTGGATTGATCTAAAACTCTTTGCTCCAAACGATGAAAAATTGGGTAAACAAATCCTGAAATTAGTGAAAGGGTCTCCACCGATTCAGTGGAATTTTGGGCCTTGATAGTGTGGCGAAGTGGCACATTTGTACAGGGTGAATCAACAAAACGGACAACTAAAAATCGAACTCGATAAACAATAGCATGGAATCTAGACAACAAAAGCATCATAACAAATACCTCAGAGTGAAGAGGCCTCCAAATATGTCGCAACAAATGTTCAAAAACAATTGCCAAAGAATATTGCTGAACAAGCGCTGAATCCTGAAAACATACTTACCCAAGAAACAAAATCAAACCATCAACCAACTAGCAGTACAATGTTCCAATACAGCTGCGGAATAATAAACTGGCCCAAACCGAATCAACAGCCAGACATCAAAACAAGGAAACTCCTCACCATCCAAAATGTTCTACAAAAATCAATGCATCCCAAAATTGGTACCTGCTGAGACGAGGAGGTCGTGGCCTGATGGAACTCGACCAAGTGCACAGAATGGCACTTGCCTGACTGGCTGATATGTGAAATATTCAAGAGATTACCAAATCCAATTACTATGCAAACAAAGACAGCAGCTAGAGAAGGTATCTCCAACCCCTCGTAAAAAATTTCCAAAGACAGGTGCAAATGGAGGATGTCAGCATGAAAGTGAAACAGCAATGAATACAGCCAAATGATTGCAAAAAAGATGAAAGAAAAATATAAAGCGAAATATCAACAGATATCACAGACAACTGGGAACTAAAAGAGCAGGAAGATATTAAAAAAAAAAAAATTGGACAGAATGGACATAGACAAAGAAGGCTCATTGGAATGGCTAAGAAGAGGTCAGCTCAACTGGGATGGAGAACGAATCATTATTAATGCCCAAGATCAGGGACACCACATGAATGGTTAAAGAAGATGGCGGGAACTAAGTCAATTGGCAGGTGTAGACTTGCCAGGTAGACAGAAAGTATGAGCCACTCCTATCGAGATTTAAAAATACTCATTGTCAGAACAACTGTACACAGAGAGGCAAGCAGGGTTTGTAGAGTAATCCACTGGCACATTTTTTTTTGGATACATTGTCAAGGCTCACATGAGAGCTAACACACAATGCAAACAAGGGGGGGAGGCATGAGACGAGAGGGGCGGGAGGGAGAAGGACAAAACAGTGGGGAACAGAGACATTAGGAGATCTGTGAAGGGAAACGGATGGGGTGGGGAACACGGGGAATACAAGATGTACACTACAAGGACTTTCAGGAAGTAAAGCAGAGGGAATTTTGAAGTAGTGGGTTTGGGGTGGATTAACGGGGATAAGAAAAGATCGTGGTTTTGGATGGGGGAAGATAGAGGTGGTCGTGAACAGCTGTCAGGTAGTGGTTCAACAGCTGATTTTTGTAATCATTGGGGCTGGAGGGAAGAATGGCATTGAAGAGAGTGTGGGGAGTTTATTCCAAAGCAGGGAAAAAGAGGAATGAAAGAGTGAAGGTGAGCAGTGATTCGTAATTTTGGTAGTTTTACCAGAAGGGGGTTACTGGCAGACCTTGAACCACCTGCGGAAATATAGGGGGAGGGACATATTTTAGGGCCCTGTCACACCTTGACGTTTTAACCAGCAATGGCAACGTATAAAAATGTATGTAAAACGTTGGCGTACGCTGAAATTTTGATGTTTTTTTTAAAGTTTTGGGCGTATTCATAACGTGTTGGTCGTATGCATAACATATTAGTACGGGCACAGAACGTTTTCGTTGTGTTATTGATAACTTTTACAACGAATGCTTAGCTGTTGTCGGCGTTCACAACTACTGCCCAAGATAGTTTAACTTACGCATAGCGCGCTAAACGTATCGCCGGCGAACTCGTGGCGTAGCCTGTTAAGAACCTGCCGCACGCCGATTTAAAATCATAACCGCCTGAGAATTTGAAGTGTCAACATCGCAGTCACACCTTGACGATTTTGCCAGCGTATGCCGGCCTATGAAAATGTGTCTAAAACGCTAGGCGCACGTCAATACGGTATAGGTAAGTTGTGTATACGTTAAGAGTAGGCTGGAAACAATGAAGTACGCTGTCATATTACGTGGTACGTGTAATACGTCGTGAAATTTCAAGCATGCTGAAAATTTTACGACGTACTCGGCGTATGGCTAACACGTTCCGCATGCGTTGTCATATGTTCCTGGCACGCTCCGCGATTGTTTACACACGACGGACACACGTTACTTGTAGGTTACTCATAAGTCGAAACAACGTCAAGGTAATATTTTAACATACCCGCAACCTAATTTTTCAACCAATGGGTAACGTCCTTTTAACCTATGAGTAGCGTGGCTCTGAACTATGTTTAACGTGCTTGAAACCTATGAGTACGTGCTTGAACCTATTTGTAACTTGCCTTGAACCAATGACTAGCGTGCTATGAACCTATGAGTAACGTGCGTTTAACCTATGTGTAGCATGCTTTGAACCTAAGTTAACGTGCTTCTAACCTTTGAGTAACATGCTATGAAGCCTATGTGTAACGTATCTCAAACGCACATTGTCATATGTAGACGAATTAGATTGACGTCTTCCGGACGACCACAGCACTTACTGAACGTGTTTCTACACTTACATCTACACGTGTAATGGCGTATTGGCAGCGGTTAAGGGGAATTGGTATATACAAATGGGCTTCACAAGAGGAACCCATCATTGTTCCAGACTCCATGTTGAGTAGATGTCAATGCAGTAGTATCAGTAGTAGTGATACTATAGCAGTAGTTGGTGTGCGTGACAGTAGTAATAGTAGTAGTAGTTGTAGTAGTAGCATTGGTAGTAGTAGTAGTATGTCTATGTCAGTAGTAGTAGTAGTAGTAGTAGTAGTTAGTAGTTATGTCTAATGTCAGTAGTAGTAGTAAGTAGTAGTATGTCTATGCAGTTAGTAGTATAGTGGTATAGTATGTCTATGTCAGTAGTAGTAGTATAGTATGTCATGTCAGTAGTAGTAGTAGTTGTAAGTAGTAGTATTGGTAGTAGTAGTAGGTCCATGTCAGTAGTAGTAGGTGAGCGTGATGGGGAGGGTGTGGGTGATGATGGATCCTCTTATCGTCCACGAATAGGAGACTACTTTGCACCATTGTTCGATGTTCTTTTCGGCTAATTTTTTTTCCTCATTCCCACGATGAAATATTTCTTTGTTTTACTTTTTTAAAGTATTAAAAACGACTTTGACAAATGCATAATGTACTAGTATGAACACAGAACGCTTCGATAACTTATACATAAGTTATACCACGATTGTTTTCGTGTTTTAGGCGTCCACAACCTATGCCAACGATAGTCCTAGCGTATGCATAAGCGTAATAATTCCCAGCACGTTATTCATAGGTTATAAATAAGTCACGGGTACCTAAACATTACTTTGATGTGTTTTCGACGTATGAGAACTTTCAAGTAGCGTGTTGCGATAGTGTGAACAACGTTTGTGTAGTGTGCTACAAAACGTTACTCATAGGTTAGAAATAAGTTTCGGGTACGCGAATGTTCTCTACGTGTTTTCGACTTATGAGTAAACATACATTAATATGTCAACGATCGCATAACGTGCCTACAACTTATGGCCAGCGTAGCGGAACGTGTGAGCCAAACGCCGAGTACGGTCGTAAAATTTCAAGCATCGGCAAAATTTTTGGACAACTAAAAAGTACAACGTTTTAACCAGCGTAATACGACCTATGGTAGTGTTTTTCAGCGTGCACCCTAACGTACACAAAACGTACCATAACGTATTCGAACGTGTGCCAAGCGTTTTAGACAAATTTTTTCATAAATCGGCATACGCTGGCTAAATCGTCAAGGTGTGACAGCCCTTTAGACAGAGCAGGAGGCCGAGACCGGAAAGGAGAGACGGTGGAAGACAGAAAGACCTCCGACCTGCTGCGGTGAGAGGCCCAAAGACTCAGCCTCATCGGCGGAGATACCAATGATCCTAAATGCTTGGTTTCACAGCGTGAGCCGAGAAAGGTGGAGAGAGGTGAGAGGCGGGAGCACCAGCCCAAAGGGGAGAGCAGTACTCCATCAGGCTGTGGACGAAAGCTTTGTTTGTGGTCAGAGCTCAAGTGGGCGAGGAAGGACTTTGCACAATGGCGGATTCCAGGAAAGATCATGGCAGATAGTGAGACTCAGAAGCTTGAATGAAAGGACTTCTTCGAGAGGATTGTTGAGAAAGTACATGGGGGAGTTTTTCCAAATGGTCATTTCGGAGAGATATAGTGAGTGAGATTTGTCCGGATTGAAAAGACATGCTTCCACGTGTTTGGACCCGTTTGTGATTTTATCCAGATCTGCAGTGAGCGAAGAAGCTGCTACTTTGTCGGTCTGAGGGATGACAGATGGTACGGCAGAGGGTGGATTCATCAGGAAAGAGATAAAGAGGATTTTCCAGAGAGTCGGAGAGATCATTGATGATGACCAGAAAAAGAACAGGGCTAGAACGCTGCCTTGAGGAACTCCCAGCTTGGACAGGAAGAGGGATGAAAGAACTCCATTTAGGGCCACACGTTGACTGCGTTAGGAGAGGAAGTCTGTGAGCCATGAGTGGAGATGGCCTTGGATACCATAGGAAGAGAGTTTGGTGAGCAGGGCAGGTGGCTAGACCATGTCAAAAGCACACGATATGTCTGGAGATATGGCTCTGATTTCATTCCGAAATTGAGGCCTCTATCCATTGTTTGGAGAGCAGAAGCAGCATATCCAGCATAGAGTGACCTGGTCTGAAACAATTGATGATTGGAAATCAAGCCATTGGAGAGAGGAAGGATTTGATGTCTGAAGCGATGATGGATTCCATAACCTTGCTGATGATTGGGAGAAGGCCTGATTGGTCTGTAGTTGCAGGGATTGTTTTTTGCAACGTTTTTTTATGCAGGGCAGTAATGTTTTCTGATTTCCAAAGCAGATGGCAGATGACCTTGAGCGAATAAGAGGGTGAATAGAACAGAGAGAGGGTGAGCAAGAGCAGAGGAGCAGGTTTTTTAGGACACGTGGCTGATGTAGTCTGGACTGCTTGCAGAATCTGAGTCAGGGTTTGACAGCAAACTCTTCACTGTTCAGGAGAAAAGGACACAGAGTCCATGGACAGTTGGGTGTGACTGGTAAGGTGGGTACAGAAAGTGAAGGGTTTCGGACACAATATTTTGATGCAAAACACCGAGTTTAGGCATTTAGCCTTTTCACGTGCGGTATCAGCAGTGCGGCCATTTGAGGTAAGGGAGGGGAAGGAGGGGGAGCCTGGTGTTGGCATAGTGGTTAGGGTAGCGGCTTGCGATCCAAAAGGTCTGAGTTCAAGCCCCGTTGGCCACTTGAATTAATACACACCAGAAGGTTGACTCAGCCTGTCATCCTTCCGAGGTCGGCGAAGTGAGTACCAGTGTACTGGGCCCGGTGTATTCCCCCGGTTAGAATAGGTGTACCATATCCCTGTGTGTAAGAGGCGACCAGGGTTGCGTCAGGAAGGGCATCCGGCATAAAACCTGTGCTAAATCATTATGCGGATCATAACGGATGATCCGCTGTGGCGACCCTAACGGGAGCAGCTGAAAGAAGAAAAGAAGAAGAAGAAGAAGAAGAAGAAGAAGAGGGGATGGAGGGGAACAACACCAGAAGCAGATTGATAGACGCCACCAGGATTTGGAGAAGGGAGAGAGGTTTGAGAGTTCAGACTTGAGCTTCGAAAGATGTTGTTTTCTGGCTCTCTCGAGGGTAGATACACACTTGTTCCGAGCTTTAGGAAGGAACTGAGATTACCCTCAGTTGGGTTTGCTTTCCATGAGGCGAAGGCAAGTTGTTTCAGGACAACTGCTTCAGTGAAGCATGGGGGAAGAAGGGTAGGACAACTGAAGACGAGAGGGGATAAATTTTGCATGAAGGGAGAGCAAGTTTTCTTTGGGAGAATTCTCAAGGACGAGTTGATGTTGGAGAAAGTAGCGATGGGAGACCAGTCTTGAAGTTTGATGCTGCTTGGAGACCCTGCCAGTCGGCTTGAGTGAAATGCCAGACTCAACAGCGGTGAGGTGGTTCTCTGATAACAGCCAGAGAGAGTGTTCACTTTGACAAGCACGTGGTCAGAAGAACTGATTGGAGCAGAGGAAGAACAGCAGATATTTCAGGGGAATGTGTCAAAATCGATTCCGGAAGAGATGGAGTACATTGGTTGTGATCTGGGTCGGGAAGTTGACTGATTGAGTCAGTCCCAATGAGTCGCAGAAAGCTTTTTGCTGAAGTGCATGACAGGTGAGAGGGGTACCCTCACCCAGCCACCAGCATGAATGACAAATGAAGTCACCACATATAGGAAGATATAGTTAGATTGAGAGGAGAGAAGTTGGTCCATTGTTTTTCGGATTGTGAGGTGTAAATGGAGTCATCACTGTTAGGTGGACGGTACAGTACACTTTAAACATGAGGTGGGGGTGGAGGGGAAGCCGTAGCCAGAGGTATTCCTGGGGGTGTGGGGGAGTGAAGGCAGTGCATGGAGAGTGAGGAATAGAGTCTTTGATGAAGAGAGCAACTCCTCCACCAGGACGAGGCTCAGGTCTGTCATACCGGAGGAGGGAGTAACCAAGGGAAGAGATACTGGGAGTCAGGGATGTCTTGAGGGAGGAAAGTTTCTGTTAGGCAGATTATGTCTCGTCTGTCGTAGCAACCTGCATGGAAAGATTTCTGTTGACCGCTTCATCAATCGATGTGAAGCTTCACAACTATGAGCTAGTATTGATTGGGGATACAGGTTTTAAATTTCAATGTCATCGGACGCATGGTCTGGCAGCCAGAATTATTTAATTTTTTGATCTGGGTTCTTTTTTATTTTATTTTATTTTAATAAGGCTCACTTGTTGCGCTTGGATGGGTTTGAGAATAGAGGAGTAGCAGGTGAAACCGAAATTTATTTTAATCACATTCTGAATTAAATTGAATAATAATATCATCATGAGTCAGGGTCAATTTGTCCAATCAAAGTGGGCCGTCTTGGTACCCAGTCATCACTGCAGCAGTTATAAAGTGACAGTTCTAGTTATGTGTCCTATTATTTACGTAACACAACCAGTTCACAACACACACAAAACTACACAAGCCACACACAAGAAATCCCGGTGAGGGTCTGCAATCTCTGATTGCTCTTTCCTTCTTTGTAGATGTAAAAGTAACTTTTTTCAACCTCTAATTGTTACCTCCGCCAACAACGGTGGACAGAGGTTATGTTTTCACACCGTGTCTGTTTGTCTGTCTGATTTCTGTCTGTCTGTGAGCAGGATATCTAAAAAGTTGTCGACGGATTCGGGTGAAATTTGGTGGAGAGCTTGGGTGTGTGACGAGACCGAAATGATTTGGGTGAAGATCCAGTCCGGATCCAGAAACAAGAATTTTTAATGTGATTCTTCACCATTACGTGTGCTGTTCCAGCTTCAACCTGCAGAAAAAATAATTGTACCTGTCGTAGTAACGTGTTTTACCTGTAAAAATGGTTTTCACCTGTAAATTTAAATTCGTTTTTAGATCCTCATGGAGGATCTCTAAGTCTTACTCCGTTGTTGTTCTTCATCTTCTTCTTGTGGACTTTTTTGTTTCACAGCCTACAGTTTTCATCGAAACTTCCTGAAACTTGGCATATATATATATATATATATATATATATATATATATATTATATATATATATATATATATATATATATGTAAAAATGCTCTGCGCAGACAGTAACCATCTCCGATTTTGAAAAATTCCTCCAAGAAAAAAAGTTGTGACGTCAAAATATCTCCGCTAATGGAATCGCCTAAAAAATTATCTCCGAAACTAGGCAAGCTTTTTGAATTCTGTTTGCGGGAATCGAACGGCATTAGCAGAGATGAATTACGCACATATGATACATCACTATGACGTCATATCAATTTTTATGACGTCATTCCTATTTTTTGACATTTTTTTTGTTTCACAAATCCAGAGTTTCATCGGATCTTCGGTGAAACTTGCCATGTATATGCAGAAAGCCCACGCGCAGGCAGTAACCACTAACCATCTCCGATTTTGGAAATTCATCCTAGAAAAAAAGTTGACGTCATAATATCGCCGCTAATGGAAATAGCCTATACCATTATCTCCGAAACTAGGCAAGCTGTTTGAATTTTGTTTGCGGGAATCAAGCCGAGCATTAGCACAGATAATTTATCGCAAACCTGATACATCACAATGACGTCATATTCGTTTTTATGACGTCATCATTAAGAAGGACGAGGATCTTAGCTCATTTGAGCTTGTTTTAATCCATAATAATAATGATGATGTTTAAAGTTCCACGATGAATCCATGCATGCTCATGTTGTGGTATCATGAAGACAACTGATGATTCTGAATTACAAGCATGCGGCGGTGAAGATGATTATTTCATATTACCGATTGCAATAAATGAAGAAACCATGTTTGTAAGACGACGACCAATGTGCTGTGTTATCGATAAATATATAAAAACAGCTCGACAATGAAACAGCTATGAAATGAAAAGTGTACGTGGAAAGAAAATAAACGACGTGCAAAACACGCAGGAATAAACCACAAAACGAAGCTAGGGGCAGAGTGTGTTTTGGGTGGGTGAGACCCCGGAGGAGCGGGGAGGTCTTTCTGCAAGCCAGGACTCGTGCCATGAGAAAAGGGACCTCGGCGCGGTGGTTGTGCTGTGCGGTGACGAGGAAAACAGCACATTGGCACTGTATTCTGGCACAAAGGCATCTATAATACAGTGTCGTGAGGCAGAAGGGAACCAGGGGAGGGGGTTGAGGATGGGTTGGGGTGGGGGGGGGGGTATTGCCATGTCCGTCCGTCGTTGACACGCCCTTCACGCTGTGCTTGCTGGGCAGAAGGCATCTGTCCCTGTAGCCGGGGTTTCTGAGCCATGAGCGATATCACTGCAAAAGCTGAGACACACGAGGATATACAAAGAACTTTGACGCAGGAGGAGGGCCATTCGGCCCATCATGCCTGCGCCGCACCAACTCCAGAAACCATCACGCATCACAAACAAGCTACACCTACGAATCCACTCACATCTTACAGTCTCACCCCCACCCACCAAAGATGGTCCACACCTTGGCCCACTTGTGGTGTTCAGAGCGCCGTTGCATGCCCAATAAGTGGTGCACGTACACCTGTAATGGCGACGCGCGTACTGGATTTCCAAGTACAGCAGAGCGCACGAACTTCCACCCAAATTGCAAAGCGCAACAATCACTTAAGGATTACGAAAGCTTACATCAACAATTGCAAAAGCTGTTGTTTCGGCCTTGAGAGGCCAGTTCGGCATGACAGGGATGGTCGACGTACGCCTTCAGTGATTCCGTCCAAAGAAAGCCGTACGAGCCAGGCGAGCATCCTTTAACCTCAGTAATGCAGTGCTATAATGATAGGGTGGCTTTCGGATCATGAGCTTGTGTTTATGATAACCTTCTCTGAAATTCCCCGGAGAACTGTAACTTAACGATACATTTATGGATACAAAATCACTGCGCGCCACTAATGGAGCGCTCGGAACGTTCATAATGGCGGCATCAGGACCACCGTGCGAGCTGAAAGTACACTGGGGCTTGTTGGATGAGGGCGAATGAAGAGCAGCTGACAATGGGCAATTTGCCGATTTGAGCAGAGAGAATAAAATTTCCCCTGAATACGAAGAACCAACAGAGGGCTTTGAAAAACACGCTGACACTTCTTGCCAAAAACCAAAAATCGACTTGCAATACAGGGAAGGGAGGAAAGTGGAGGGGGGAAAGGAGGGCTGGAGGAGGGAGAGAGG
>CM068967.1:18882696-18899854 GCA_035128595.1 Eptatretus atami | reverse complement strand
TTATACCAACCAGTTCATACAGTGTGTCCTATTCCTACCCGTGTATCATTCATACTGATTCGATTTCCTTACCTGTGTAACAGTTCGTTACTGTGTCCCACATGCATATTTTGGTATTCATGCTGGGTCCCACCACATGACGTGGTTTTCTACGATAAAACTTCCGATAATGCGGACTTCTATTTCTGACTGTGGGTGTCAGTTCACCGTGTGCATCAAGTAGGGCATTCTTGATGAGTCCCATGGTTTTAATGCAACTAATCAGTGTCTTTGCTTCGCTTTTCCTCACTCTGATTTACATCTACTCTCTCTCATTCACCGTATTTACTCTGATTCACCCTAACGTCACTCTCATTCACCCTACCTCACTCTCATTCACTCTATCTCACTCTGATGGTCTTTAGAGAGATCGTTGTGCCTCATCCTGCGTTTACTTGTCATTCATTCTGCCCAAACTGCAGCTGCCTTACTTTGCTCATCCTGTATGATACACTACACTCTATCTAGCCATTGGAGATATGATTGGCTTTTCATTGTTTCTATCATGCCAAAGCATATCACGTCATGAATCCCTTCTGATAACCTGTTGTTGACTTTACCTCTGATCTCCACTTCAGCAAACCCTCTCATCTAATCAGCCTTCCCTTGTGTTCCCCTGTCATTCACACTTTTCCTTCCCTTTTATTTTGTCTTTTTTCCTTCCTAACTCTGCGGCTTCTAATTGAATCTTTCTCTCCATTTCCTCACTTCACTCTTCACCCCCTTCCTAACTCGCAGCACTCCCCCTCTCTTACTCTCTCAGTCTTGTTGCTAGGACAGTTGAGTAAATGTACTAAGGGCTCAATCCCAGCCAAAGGCTAATTGGTTCGTTCCTGCCACGGATTTAATGGCTTTCTCTTTTATTTCCCCTCAATGTTGTGGGCCATTTTCTCCACCTCCACCCCTCTCCTCCTCCAGCCCTCCTTTCCCCTCCACTTTCCTCCTTCCCTGTAACTTGCAAGTCGGATTTTGTTTTTGGCAAGAAGTGTCAGCGTGTTTTTCAAAGCCCTCTGTCTGGCTTTCTTTCGTATCAGGAGGAAATTTTGATGTCTCTCTGCTCAATTCCGCAAATTGCCCATTGTCAGCTGCTCTTCATTCGCCCTCATTCCAACAAAGCCCCATGTACTTTCACTCGCACGGTGGTCCTGAATGCCGCCATTTATGAACGTTCCGAGCGCTCCATTAGTGGCGCGCAGTGATTTTGTATCCGATAAATGTATCGTTAACGTTACAGTCTCCGGGGAATTTCAGAGAAGTTATCATAAACACAAGCTCATTGATCCGAAAGCCACCCTATCATTATAGCACTGCATTACTGAGGTTAAAGGATGCTCGCCTGGCTCGTACGGCTTTCTTTGGACGGAATCACTGAGCAAGCGATACGTCGACCATCCCTGTCATGCCGAACGGCCTCTCAAGGCCGAACAAACAGCTTTTGCAATTGTTGATTGTAAGCTTTCGTAATCCTTAAGTGATTGTTGCGCTTTGCAATTGTGGGTGGGAAGTTCGTGCGCTCTGCTGTACTTGGAAATCCAGGTACGCGCGTCGCCATTACAGGTGTACGTGCACCCACTTATTGGGCATGAACGGCGCTCTGAACACCACAAGTGGGCCAAGGTGGTGGACCATCTTTGGTGGGTGGGGGTGAGACGTAAATGTGAGTGGATTCGTAGGTTAGCTTGTTTGTGAGCCGTGATGGTTTCTGGAGTTGGTGTCGGCGCAGGCATGATGGGCCGAATGGCCCTCCTCCTGCGTGTCAAAGTTCTTTGTATATCCCGTGTGTCTCAGCTTTTGCAGTGATATCGCTCATGGCCTAGAAACCCCGGCTACAGGGACAGATGCCTTTTCTTGCCCAGCAAGCACAGCGTGAAGGGCGTCAACGACGGACGGACATGGCAATACCCCCCCCCACCCCAACCATCCTCAACCCCCTCCCCTGGTTGCCCTTTCTGCCTCACGACACTGTATTATAGCGATGCCTGTGCCAGAATACAGTGCAGATGTGCTGTTTTCCTCGTCACCGCCACAGCCAACCACCCGCCGAGGTCCCTTTTCTCATGGCACGAGTCCTGGGCTGCAGAAAGACCTCCCCGACTCCTCGGGTCTCACCCACCCAAAACACACTCTGCCCCTAGCTTCGTTTGTGGTTTATTCCTGCGTGTTTTGCACGTCGTTTATTTTCTTTCCACGTACAACTTCTTCATTTCATAGCCTGTTTCATTGTCGAGCTTTTTTATATATTTATCGATAACCAGCACATTGCGGTCGTCGTCTTACAAACAGGGTTTCTTCATTTTTATTGCAATCCGGTGAATATGAAATAATCATCTTCACCGCCGCATGCTTGGTTAATTCAGAATCCATCAGTGTCATTCATGAACCCAGACATGAGCATGCATGGATTTCATCGTGGAACTTTAACACATCATCATTATTATTATGGAATTTAAAACAGCTCAAATGAGCTAAGATCCTCGTCCTTCTTAATGATGACGTCATAAAAACGAAATATGACGTCATTGTGATGTATCAGTTTGCGATAAATTATCTGTGCTAATGCTCGGCTTGATTCCCGCAAACAAAATTCAAACAGCTTGCCTAGTTTCGGAGACTAATGGTATAGGCTATTTCCATTAGCGGCGATATTATGACGTCAACTTTTTTCTAGGATGAATTTCCAAAATCGGAGATGGTTAGTGGTTACTGGGCCTGCGCGTGCTTTCTGCATATACATGGCAAGTTCTTCCGAAGATCCGTATGAAAACTCTGGATTGTGAAACAAAAAATGTCAAAAAATAGGAATGACGTCATAAAAATTGATATGAACGTCATAGTGATGTATCATATGTGCGGTAATTCATCTCTGCTAATGGCCGTTCGATTCCCGCAAAACAGAATTCAAAAAGCTTGCCTAGTTTCGGAGATAATTTTTAGGCGATTCCATTACGGAGATATTTTACGTTCACAACTTTTTTCTTGGAGGAATTTTTCAAAATCGGAGATGGTTACTGTCTGCGCAGAGGCATTTTTACATATATATATATATATATATATATATATAATATAATATATATATATATATATATATATATATATATATGCCAAGTTTCAGGGAAGTTCGATGAAAACTGTAGGCTGTGAAACAAAAAAGTCCACAAGAAGAAGATGAAGAACAACAACGGGATAACTTAGAGATCTCCCATGAGGATCTAAAAACGAATTTACAGGTGAAAACCATTTTTACAGGTAAAACACTTACTACGACAGGTACAATTATTTTTTCTGCAGTTGAAGCTGGAACAGCACACGGTAAGGTGAAGAATCACATTAAAAATTCTTGTTTCTGGATCCGGATCTGGATCTTCAACCCAAATCATTTCGGTCTCGTCACACACAAGTCTCCCACCAAATTTCACCCGGAATCCGCGACACATTTTTAGATATCCTGCTCACAGACAGACAGAAATCAGACAGACAAACAAACCGGCGTGAAAACATAACCTCTGTCCACCTGTTGGGCGGAGGTAACAATTAAGGTGAAAAAATTTACTTTACATCTACAAAGAAGAAAGAGCAATCAGAGATGCAGACCTCACCGGGGATTCTGTGTGTGGCTGTGTAGTTTTGTGTGTGTTTGAACTGGTGTGTTACGTAAATAATAGGACACATAACTAGACTGTCACTTTATAACTGCTGGCAGTGATGACTGGGTACCAAGACGGCCCACTTTGATTGGACAAATTGACCCTGACTCATGAGGATATTATTATTCAATTTAATTCAGAATGTGATTAAAATAAATTCGGTTTCACCTGCTACTCCTCTATTCTCAAACCATCCAAGCGCAACAAGTGAGCCTTATTAAAAAAAATAAAATAAAAAAGAACCCAGATCAAAAATTAAATAATCTGGCTGCCAGACCATGCGTCCGATGACATTGAAATTTAAAACCTGTATCCCCAATCAATACTACTCATAGTTGTGAAGCTTCACATCGATTGATGAAGCGGTCAACAGAAATCTTTCCATGCAGGTTGCTACTGACAGACAGACATAATCTGCCTAACAGAAAACTTTCCTCCCTCAAGACATCCCTGACTCCCAAGTACTCTCCCTTGGTTACTCCCTCCCCGTAGGACAGACCTGAGCCTCGTCCTGGTGAGGAGTTGCTCTCTTCATCAAAGACTCTATTCTCACTCTCCATGCACTGCTTCACTCCCCCACACCCCAGGAATACTCTGGCTACGCTTCCCCTCCACCCCCACCTCATGTTTAAAGTGTTACTGTACCGTCCACTAACAGTGATGACTCCATTTACACTCACAATCCGAAAACATGGACCAACTTCTCTCTCTCAATCTAACTATATCTTCCTCATATGTGGTGACTTCATTTGTCATCATGCGGTTGGCTGGGTGAGGGTACCCTCTCACCTGTCATGGCACTTCAGCAAAAGCTTTCTGCGACTCATTGGGACTGACTCAATCAGTCAACTCCCGACCCAATCACAACCAATGGTACTCCATCTCTTCCGGATCTGATTTTGACACATTCCCCTGAAATATCTGCTGTTCTTTCCTCTGCTCCAATTCAGTTCTTCTGACCACGTGCTTGTCAAGTGACATCTCTCTGGCTGTTATCAGAGAACCACCTCACCGCTGTTGAGTCTGGCATTTCACTCAAGCCGACTGGCAGGGTCTCCAAGCAGCATCAAACTTCAAGACTGGTCTCCCATCGCTACTTCTCCAACATCAACTCGTCCTTGAGAATTCTCCCAAAGAAACTTGCTCTCCCTCATGAAAAATTTATCCCTCTCGTCTTCAGTTGTCCTACCTTCTTCCCCATGCTCACTGAAGCAGTTGTCCTGAAACAACTTGCCTTCGCCTCATGGAAAGCAAACCCAACTGAGGGTAATCTCAGTTCCTTCCATAAAGCTCGGAACAAGTGTGTATCTACCCCAGAGAGCCAGAAAACAACATCTTTCGAAGCTCAAGTCTGAACTCTCAAACCTCTCTCCCTTCTCCAAAATCCTCGTGGCGTCTAAATCAAATCTGCTTCTGGTGTTTGTTCCCCCTCCATCCCCTCTTCTTCTTCTTCTTCTTCTTCTTCTTCTTCTTCTTCTTCAGCTGCTCCCGTTAGGGTCGCCACAGCGGATCATCCGTTATGATCCGCATAATGATTTAGCACAGGTTTTATGCCGGATGCCTCCTGACGCAACCCTGGTCGCCTCTTACGACACAGGGATATGGTACACCTATTCTAACCGGGGGAATACACCGGGCCCAGTACACTGGTACTCACTTCGCCGACCTCGGAAGATGACAGGCTGAGTCAACCTTCTGGTGTGTATAATTCAATGGCCAACGGGGCTTGAACTCAGGACCTTTTGGATCGCAAGCCGCTACCCTAACCACTATTGCAACACCAGGCTCCCCCTCCTTCCCCTCCCTTACCTCAAATGGCCGCACTGCTGATACCGCACTGAAAGGCTAAATGCCTAAACTCGGTGTTTTGCATCAAAATATGTGTCCGAAACCCTTCACTTTCTGTACCCACTTACCCAGTCACACCCAACTGTCCATGGACTCTGTGTCCTTTTCTCCTGAACAGTGAAGAGTTTGCTGTCAAACCCTGACTCAGATTCTGCAAGCAGTCCAGACTACATTCAGCCACGTGTCCTAAAAACCTGCTCCTCTGCTCTTGCTCACCCTCTCTCTGTTCTATCACCCTCTTATTCGCTCAAGTCATCTGCCATCTGCTTGAAATCAGAAAACATTACTGCCCTGCATAAAAAACGTTTGCAAAAAAATCCTGCAACTACAGACCAATCACCTTCTCCCAATCATCAGCAAGGTTATGGAATCCATCATCGCTTCAGACATCAAATCTTCCTCTCTCCAATGGCTTGATTTCCAATCATCAATTTGTTTCAGAAACCAGGTCACTCTATGCGATAATGCTGCTTCTGCTCTCCAAACAATGGATAGAGTCCTCAATTCGGACATGAAATCAAAGCCATATCTCCAGACATATCGTGTGCTTTTGACATGGTCTAGCACCTGCCCTGCTCACCAAACTCTCTTCCTATGGTATCCAAGGCCATCTCCACTCATGGCTCACAGACTTCCTCTCCTAACGCATCAACGTGTGGCCTAAATGGAGTTCTTTCATCCTCTTCCTGTCCAAGCTGAGTTCCTCAAGGCAGCGTTCTGGCCCTGTTCTTTTTCTGGTCTCATCAATGATCTCTCCGACTCTCTGGAAAATCCTCTTTATCTCTTTCCTGATGAATCCACCCTCTTGCCGTACCATCTGTCATCCCTCAGACCGACAAGTAGCAGCTTCTTCGCTCACTGCAGATCTGGATAAAACACAAACGGTCCAACACGTGAGGCATGTCTTTCAATCCGGACAAATCTCACTCACTATATCTCTCCGAAATGACCATTTGGAAAACTCCCATGTACTTTCTCAACAATCCTCTCGAAGAAGTCCTTTCATTCAAGCTTCTGAGTCTCACTATCTGCCATGATCTTCCTGGGATCCGCCATTGTGCAAAGTCCTTCCTCGGCCCACTTGACTCTGACCCAAACAAAGCTTTCGTCCACAGCCTGATGGAGTACTGCTCTCCCCTTTGGGCTGGTGCTCCCGCCTCTCACCTCTCTCACCTTTCTCGGCTTCACGCTGTGGAAACCAAGGCATTTAGGATCATTGGTATCTCCGCCGATGAGGCTGAGTCTTTGGGCCCTCACCGCAGGCAGGTCGGAGGTCTTTCTGTCTTCCACCGTCTCCTTTCCGGTCTCGGCCTCCTGCTCTGTCTAAAGGGCTGTCACACCTTGACGATTTAGCCAGCGTATGCCGATTATGAAAAATTTGTCTAAAACGCTTGGCACACGTCGAATACGTTATGGGTACGTTTTGTGTACGTTAGGTGCACGCTGAAAAACACTACCATAGTCGTATTACGCTGGTTAAAACGTTGTACTTTTTAGTTGTCCAAAAATTTTGCATGCTTGAAATTTTACGACGTACTCGGCGGTTTGGCTCACACGTTCCGCTACGCTGCCATAAGTTGTAGGCACGTTATGCGATCGTTGACATATTAATTGTATGTTACTCATAAGTAAACACGTAGAGGTAACATTCGCGTACCCGAAACTTATTTCTAAACCTATGAGTAACGTTTTGTAAGCACACTACACAAACGTTGTTCACTTCGCAACACGCTACTTGAAATTCCTCATACGTCGAAACACATCAAAGTAATGTTTAGGGTACCGTGACTTATTTATAACCTATGAATAACGTGCTTGGGAATTATTACGCTATGCATACGCTAGACTATCGTTGGCATAGGTTGTGGACGCCTAAACACGATAAACAATCGTGGTATAACTTATGTTATAAGTTATCGAAGCGTTCTGTGTTCATTACTAGTACATTATGCATTGTCAAAGTCGTTTTAATAACTTTAAAAAGTAAAACAAAGAAATATTCATCGTGGGAATGAGGAAAAAAAATTAGCCGAAAAGAACATCGAACAATGGTGCAAAGTAGTCTCCTATTCGTGGACGATAAGAGGATCCATCATCACCCACACCCTCCCCATCACGCTCACTACTACTACTGACATGGACCTACTACTACTACCAATACTACTACTACAACTACTACTACTACTGACATAGACATACTACTACTACTACTACTGACATAGACATACTACTACCACTATACTACTAACTGACATAGACATACTACTACTACTACTACTATGACATAGACATACTACTAACTACTACTACTACTACTACTACTACTGACATAGACATACACACTACTACCATGCTACTACTACAACTACTACTACTATACTACTGTCACGCACACCAACTACTGCTAATAGTATCACACTACTGATACTACTGGCATTGACACTACTCAACATGGAGTCTGGAACAATGATGGTTCCTCTGTGAAGCCCATTTGTATATACCAATTCCCTTAACGCTGCCAATACGCCATTACACGGTAGATGTAAGTTAGAAACACGTTCAGTAAGTGCTGTGGTCGTCCGGAAGACGTCAATCTAATTCGTCTACATATACAATGTGCGTTGAGATACGTTACACATAGTTCATAGCATGTTTACTCAAAGGTTAGAAGCACGTTATACTTAGGTTCAAAGCATGCTACACATAGGTTAAACGCACGTTACTCATAGGTTCATAGCACGCTAGTCATTGGTTCAAGGCAAGTTACAATAGTTCAATGCACGTTACTCATAGGTTTCAAGCACGTTAAACATAGTTCAGAGCACGCTACTCATAGGTTAAAAGGACGTTACCCATTGGTTGAAAATTAGGTTGCGGGTATGTTAAATATTACCTTGACGTGTTCGACTTATGAGTAACCTACAAGTAACGTGTGTCCGTCTGTGTAAACAATCGCGGAGCGTGCCAGGAACATATGACAACGCATGCGGAACGTGTTAGCCATACGCCGAGTACGTCGTAAAATTTTTCAGCATGCTTGAAATTTCACGACGTATTACACGTACCACGTAAATGACAGCGTACTTCATTGTTTTCCAGCCTACTCTTAACGTATACACAACTTACCTATACCGTATTTGACGTGCGCCTAGCGTTTTAACACATTTTTCATAGGCCGGCATACGCGCAAAATCGTCAAGTGTGACTGCGATGTTGACACTTCAAATTCTCAGGCGGTTATGATTTAAATCGGCGTGCGGCAGGTTCTAACAGGCTACGCCACGAGTTCGCCGGCGATACGTTTAGCGCGCTATGCGTAAGTTAAACTATCGGGCATAGGTTGTGAACGCCGACACAGGCTAAGCATTCGTTGGTAAAAGTTATCAATAACACAACGAAACGTTCTGTGCCCGTACTAATATGTTATGCATACGACCAACACGTTATGAATACGCCAAAACTTTAAAAAAAACATCAAATTTCAGCGTACGCCAACGTTTTACATACATTTTTTATACGTTGCCATTGCTGGTTAAAACGTCAGGTGTGACAGGGCCCTAAAATATGTCCTCCCCTATATTTCCGCAGTGGTTCAAGGTCTGCCAGTAACCCCCTTCTGGTAAAACTACCAAAATTACGAATCACTGCCACCTTCACTCTTTCATTCCTCTTTTTCCCTGCCTTTGGAATAAACTCCCACACTCTCTTCAATGCCATTCTTCCCTCCAGCCCCAATGATTACAAAAATCAGCTGTTGAACCACTACCTGACAGCTGTTCACGACCACCTCTATCTTCCCCCATCCAAAACCACGATCTTTTCTATCCCCGTTAATCACCCCAAACCCACCTACTTCAAATTCCTGCTTTACTTCCTGAAAGTCCTTGTAGTGTACATCTTGTATTCCCCGTGTTCCCACCCATCCGTTTCCCTTCACAGATTCCTAATGTCTCTGTTCCCACTGTTTTGTCCTTCTCCCTCCCGCCCCTCTCGTCTCATGCCTCCCCCCCTGTTGTGCATTGTGTGTTAGCTCTCATGTGAGCCTTGACAATGTATCCAAAAAAAATGTGCCAGTGGATTACTCTACAAACCCTGCTTGCCTCTCTGTGTACAGTTTTCTGACATGAGTATTTTTAAATCTCGATAGGAGGTGGCTCATACTTTCTGTTTCTACCTGGCAAAGTCTACACCTGTCCAATTGACTTAGTCCCGCCATCTTCTTAACCATTCATGTGGTGTCCCTGATCTTGGGCATTAATAATGATTCGTTCTCCATCCCAGTTGAGCTGACCTCTTCTTAGCCATTCCAATGAGCCTTCTTTGTCTATGTCCATTCTGTCCAATTTTTTTTTTTTTTAATATCTTCCTGCTCTTTTGTCTTCTCCAGTTGTCTGTGTATATCTGTTGATATTTCGCTTTATATTTTTCTTTCATCTTTTTGCAATCATTGGGGCTGTATTCATTGCTGTTTCACTTTCATACGTGACATCCTCCATTTGCACCTGTCTTTGGAAATTTTTTACGAGGTGGTTGGAGATACCTTCTCTAGCTTGCTGTCTTTGTGTTTGCATAGTAATTGGATTTGGTAATCTCTTGAATATTTCACATATTCAGCCAGTCAGGCAGATGCCATTCTGTGCACTTGGTCGAGTTCCATCAGGCCACGACCTCCTCGTCTCAGCAGGTACAATTTTGGGATGCATTGATTTTGTAGAACATTTTTGGATGGTGAGGAGTTTCCTTGTTTTGATGTCTGGCTGTTTGATTCGGTTTGTGGCCAGTTTATTATTCCGCAGCTGTATTGGAACATTGGTACTGCTAGTTGGTTGATGGTTTGATTTGTTTCTTGGGGTAAGGTATGTTTTCAGGATCAGCCTTGTTCTCAGCAAGTATCTTTGGCAATTGTTTTGCACATTTGTTTGCGACATATTTGGTGGCCCTCTTCTACTCTGAGGTATTTGTATGATGCTTTGTTGTCTAGATCCTGTATTGTTGTATCGAGGTCGATTTTATGTTGTCCGTTTTTGTTGATTCACCCTGTACAAATGTGCACTTCGCACACTATCAAGGCAAAATTCCACTTGAATGTCGTGGAGTACCCTTTCACTAATTTCAATTGTTTACCAATTTTCATCGTTTGGAGCAAAGAGTTTTAGATCATCCATGTACAGTAGATGTGTCACCTTTCCTGTCTCTTTGGGAGCTCTCTTATTGGACATTAGGGTGTATTCATGTCCTTGCTCATTAATGATGTTGCTCAGTGGGTCCAGGGCCTGGCAAAATAGGACAGGTGAAAGGCTATCTCCCTGGAAGATCCCACGACGTATCTTCACTCCCGGTATTTTGATTTTTCTTTCCGAGTGTTGCAGTATCAATGTGGTATTCCACAGCTCCATTGCTTTCATTATCAGTTTGATTATTTGGCTGATGATCTTGTACAATTGCATGCATTGTATCTTCCATGAATGTGGACACTACCAAAAGCTTTTTGTAGACAACCAGGCTGTGGACAATTTGGTTTTTCTGGTTTTACAGTTTTCGAGTATGGCCATTGTCGTAGGTGGTCTATTGTTCCATAGCATCTCCTTTTACAGTGCCCTCAGAAAGTATTCACACCCCTCGACTTTGTCACATTTTGTTGTGTTCCAGCCTGAATTAAAAATGGATTAAATTTAAATATTTTGTCACCGATCTACACAAAATCCCCATAATGACAAAGTGAAAACATGTTTTTAGAAATTTTCCAAATCAATTAAAAATGAAAACTGAAATGTTTTGCATCAATAAGTATTCAACCCCTGCGTCAATACGTTGTAGAATGCTTTGGCAGCGATTACAGCTTCGAGTATTCTTGGGTTGTCTGTATTCAGCTTTGCACATCTGGATTTAGGGATTTTCTCACATTCTTCCTTGCAGATTTGCTCAAGCTCTGTCAAGTTGGATGAGGAGCATCGGTGAACAGCAATCTTCAAGTCTTTCAACAGATTCTCAATGGAATTCAAGTCTGGGCTTTGGCTGGGCCACTCAAGGACTTTTACGTTCTTGTCCTGAAGCCATTCCAGCGTTGCTTTTTGGCTGTATCCTTGGGATCATTATCCTGTTGGAACGTAAATCGTTGCCACAGTATAAGGTCTTTTCACTCTAAAGCAGGTTCTCCTCAAGGATTTGCCTGTATTCGGCGCCATTAATTGTTCCCTCTATCCTTACAACCTCCCAGTCCCTGCGCTGAAAAGGATCCCATAGCTTGATGCTGCTACTCTCGATTTTTATGTTGTCCGTTTTTGTTGATTCACCCTGTACAAATGTGCACTTCGCACACTTATTAAGGCAAAATTCCACTTGAATGTCGGTGGAGTACCCTTTCACTAATGGCCACTCTTCTGTCTGCCACTCTCCCATAAGCCTAGATTTGTGAAATGCTGAAGAGATTTGTTGTCCTTCCAGCAGGTTCTCCCATCTCAGTCAAGGAACTCTGCAGTTCTATCAGAGTGGTCATTGGATTCTTGGTCACCTCCCTGACCAAGGTCCTTTTTGCCCGGTTGTTCAGTTTGGTCAGACGGCCAGCTCTAGGAAGATTCTGGGTAGTTGCGTATTCTTTCCATTTCCTAATGATGGAGCTCACTGTGCTCTTGGGAACGTTCAACACTCGATAAATTGTTATATATCCTCCCCAAAATCTATGCCTCCTCACAATTATATCTCCAGGTCTAGGGACATTCTTTGGACTTCATTGTAGAGTTCTGCTCTGACATGCACTGTCAACTATTGGACCTTATATAGAAAGGTGTGCTTCTTTCTAAATCATGTCCAATCAATTGAATTTGCCACAGGTGGATTGCAATCAAGTTGTAGAGACGTCTCAAGGATGATCAAAGAAATTGGATGCACCTGAGCTCAATTTGAGTGTCATAGCAAGGGGTTGAATACTTATTGACATAAGACATTTCAGCTTTTCATTTTTAATTGATTTGTAAAAATTTCTAAAAACATGTTTTCACTTCGTCATTATGGGGTATTTTATGTAGATCGGTGACAATTTTTTGTTATTATTTAATCCATTTTTAATTCAGGCTGTAACACAACACAATGTGACAAAAATCGAGGGGTGTGAATACTTTCTGAAGACACTGTACATCCCTTCTGTTCTGCCTCTTGGCCTCCTTCTTGTGTTCGGTGGTGGGACATCATTTCAGTAATGATTCCTGTCAATAATTTGTATTTTGTTATTAGACAGGTTATTGGTCTATACTTGTGAGGTAGTTGTGTGTTCCTCTGATTTTGGGAGGAAGTGTTACCTTCTGTGAGCCATTCATCCATTACCTCGTCCCTTAGATAAGTTTGTTGAATGCTCAGCATAGTGATTGTGGAGAGCATCGCATTGCTTTAGCCAGAAATTAGGAATTCCATCCTGGCCTGGACTTTTAAAGTTTGGCATTTCTGCAAGTTGTTTTGTTTTTTTTCTTCATCTATTATCACTGGGGGCATTTCTGTGTGTATGCACGTGTGTATTTGTGCTGTTCATAAATTTGTGTTGTTGTGTGTGTGTGTGTTGTTCATAAAGCATAACATTTTCTCTCTTCTAACTCCCCTCTCGACCTCTCCCCCTATCTCTGTCCATCGTTGCTCCACTCCCTCCGAATACATTGCAGCACCCTCCCACACATATATCTTCCTCTCCCTCTCCGGACGTGTCTGGGCAGTGTTTGTCTCTGGACATGTCAGAGCAGTGTTTATGGTTGGACGGGAGTTTGTCTCCGAGAAGTGTTTGTCTCCGACAGCTGGCTCCAGACGCGTCCAGGCGGTGTTTGTCTCGAGACTGTGTTTATCTCCGGACCTGTCCTGGTGGTGTTTGTCTTCAGATGTGTCTGGGTGGTGATTATGTCTGGACGGAAGTTTGTGTCCTGACATATCTGAGCAGTGTTTGTCTCTGGACGGCTTATCTCTGGACACGTCCAGGCAGCGTTTGTCTCCAGATATGTCCGGGCAGTGTTTGTTTCCTTATGTTCCTGTGGTGTTTGTCTCCGGACTGTGTTTATCTCCGGACCTCTCCGGGTGGTGTTTGTCTCCAGACGTGTCCGACGGTGTTTGTCTCTGGACTGTGTTTAGCTCTGGAACTGCCTAGGTGGTGTTTATGTCCAGATGGGAGTTTGTCTCCAGATGTGTCCGAGCAGTGTTCGGCTCCGGATGGCTTGGCTCCAGACACGTCTGGGCGGGTGTGTCCCAGATGTGGCTGGGCGTGTTTGTTCCGGACATGTCCTTGTGGTGTTTGTCTCCAAACTGTGTTTATCTCCAGATGTGTCCGGGTGGTGTTTGTCTCCGGACGTGTCTGAGCAGTGTTTGTCTCCGGACTGCTTGGCTCCGGACAAGTCCAGGCGGTGTTTGTTTCCGGACGTATCCTGACAGTGTTTGTCTCTGGACTGTGTTTGTCTTCAGACATGTCCGGGCGGTGTTCGTCTCTGGGCAGTATTTATAGTATGACCAGTAGAAAATTGATTTCAGACATTATTTTTGTTTCCATCTTCAGTGTTTTCTCTGCAGAAGCATTTTGGTGAGACATTATGAATCATAATAATTAATGCTCCACCACATGTCTGCCTTCCCTTCCTCCCAACCCTCCTCACTCTCCCTCCCTCCTCTTCCCCTCCACCGCCGCACTCTCCCCCCTCTTTCTCTCTCCCCCACCCCTCTTCCCCCCCCTCAGTATTCCCGTCAGCGAAGCGACAGGTGGTATTTACTCATTATGCATGTATATCTACACTAATGAATGTCAATGTGTGCGTGTGTGTGTGTGTGTGTGTGTGTGTGTGTGTGTGATTTGTGGTGTGTGTGTGTCCTCCATAACTCCAAAACCATAAAACCTAGCAGCCTGAAACTTCGCATGCACACTAGGAAAACTCCAAGGAAGTGCAAGAGTGAAAATTGGGTGTTTGGGTTAATTAAAACATCACTTTTGAAGATAATAAACTGCCTTATTTAATTATACCCTTCATCAGGCGATCCTTGGCCACCTCGCTATCTGGGTCTTAAAGTGCATCCTGGGTTTCCACCCTGGGGTCTGAAGCTGCCATTTTTTGCCTGCTCAACCTTCCTTGACTTGGAACAGGTTACAATGATTTCTTAACAATAAAGTTTTTTTTTTCACTTTCCTCACTCATATTATGGAATGCCTGTTCATCATAGCTACGAATCACTAAGTACATTGCAATGCTTATAACGCCCGGAGATGTCAGCGTTCATTGCCTTATTTAATTTCCGCACATGCGATCACCATGAGTATCTCTTAAATTAAGGAGAATTACAAAATTTAAGCTCCAAAATCGAACTTACAAGTAGTTCCAACATGTAGAATAGTGTTAATTTGTCCAATTCAGACATATTTGACATTTTGGGTGTCTCCTCGAGGTGTATGTTTAATATGACGGTTCTGTGATTGCCAATTGCGTGCCAAGGGAGCCATTTCTTAGCAACCGTTTCATTGGAGTGCTTAAGCCAGCGCTCCACAAGAGTTGCACTGTCACTGAATACTGTATATAGATCGACTTGAACAAAGTTCAGGGCTACTCGCCTGCATTGCCACATGTTGTTCTGCGGTGCAAGAGGCGGTGGCTGCCTCGCTGAAAATGTGAAATTATTTTTCCACGACGATTCTCGTTTTTGTTCTTCCATTATACACCCGTCACTTCAGCATAGATAAATACAAATAAAAATGAAACGTTTCACTTTTAAAAGTTTCTTCAAACGTTTCATGCATTGCGTGGTAAGGCCACTTGGCACGTTCTTCAACTTTCAGTTGGATACCATGGTTCTACACTGGAGGTAGGAAGGCAAAATAAATCATATGATCACAATGAAAAAAATATTTTCAGTTCTGAAGCAAGGAATCGCCACACACGGCAGGAAAGCTGAGAGGTATGCATGCTCACTCTGTGTAGCCTGGATTTGAATCCCAACCCAGCTCTAAACTCTCCTCCCGTGGTTTCACAGGCCGGGTGATTCATCAGTGTGTGTCGTCTCTCGGATGGACGATGAACTGGGCATCACATCTGCTGAATCCCTCACCCCTCTCCCTCCTAACCCTACCCCCTCATTCCTCTTTCCGACTCCCCCTCATTCCTTTCCTCTTTCTGACTCCCCCCTCTCCCAACCCTCCCCTGGTCCCTCACCTTTCACCCCTGTTGAGGGACTGTGGAATGTACGGATTGGATTCAGAGCTGACCAGTGGTGTGCAAAGTCGCTGCATGAACGAGCTGTTGGTTTTGAACGAGCAAAGGTCGCCCAGTTCTCAAAGCGTGTGTGCAGGTGTGTATTGGCAGGTTGCTGTGTTGCCTGCTAGCTCCACGTGTGGTGGGTGGGTTCAGGAGATAAACAGAGACCAAGCAGGTGTGTTGTGTGTGTGGTGTTGTTGTGTGTGTGTCGTTGATTGCTATCTCCATATGCGGGTCTCAAAATGTGGAATGAAGTCTTCCAGAGCAGACTGAAAGCATCCACCTTCATTTCAGTAAGGAGACACGATTCTTCCCCGGACAGCTTCCAAATGTAGTTCGTTTGTAATAATATTCCCAGGGATGGTTTTAGCTCACCTGTAAAGTAGTTCCGCAGAGCATATGGGATGGCACGTCGTCCGTCCCTCCATCCAGAAATACTTGCAACTTCTTCTCAGAAACTACACATACGATTTCAATGAAATTTGACCACAACCTTCATCACCCATCCACTCATCCATTGGGACCATACTCTGTGCAGAGCGTTGGTGCTGCCTAAGCAGTCTCCTTGGCTATTGGGCACAATTGTGGAACAGTTTCCACTCCGACACAGGATACCAGCAAGCTGGTACTCATTTTGCCGAACTCAGAAGGATGACAGGCAGAGGCAACCCCACCTGGTATTAATTCAACAGCCGAGTGGGGATTTGAACTCAGGATCCTAGGATCCCAAGCCCACCACCCTAACCATTAAGCCAACACCCGGCGTTTCATCACCCGTGATGGCATTAAAAAAAAAAAAAAACGACGTCTGAGGGGGTCTACAGAGAGAGTTTTTGGGGGGGGTGGGGTGTGTCCCCCCAAAGAGGTATTTGCTTTCTTCTCAGAAACGATACACACAATTCCGATGAAACTTGACCACAACCTTCATCACCCGTGATGTACCAAAGTTTGTTCAGGACATTAAAGAAAATTGGGATCTAGGAGGGTCTATGGGGGGAGGGGTTGCCCCCCCCCACCCCCAAACAAGTAGTTTCTTTTCTTCTCCTAAACTACACATGCAATTCCGATGAAACTTCACCACCATCTTCACCACCCGTGATGTACTAAAGTTTGTTCATGACATTAAATAAAATTGGGGTCAAAGGGGTTCTATGGGTGGTGTGGGGGAGGGTGGGGGGGGTTGCTTCTCAAAATATGTATTTCCTTTCTTTTCTGAAAGCATACACACAATTTTGATGAAACTTGACCACAACTTTCCTCACCCATGATGTACCAAGGTTTGTTCATGGCATTGAAAAAACATCCAAAAACATCCATCCGACTCGGATCCAGCGTAACCGAGCGGGAATTACCAAAGCCGCGCTGGCCAAAATAACAATCTACGGCACAATCGGCCTCCCTAATTCTCAAGCCCGAACCATA
>CM068967.1:18839179-18851283 GCA_035128595.1 Eptatretus atami | reverse complement strand
AAAAAAAAAGCACAAAATCACGAATTAACAAACAGACGCAGAACAGGTCCGTGCATGGTGGTGATCACGTACGAGCGACGAGCCGTGAACCCGCCCGAAACCGTGGCCCGGCGGTGCCGCCGCCACGACGCAGACACCGCATCAGCATGCAGAGCGGTGCGGACGGGCGCGGGAAACGGGCCGCCCTCATCTGGGATGGAACAAAGTTATCAATTAGGGCAAAAAAATTGCGCCTCGTCCGAGCTGGCGAACCGGGACACCGAGCACGTGTTCCGGCGTATTCAATAATCGCGCCTCGTGCACGTCGCCGGCCATTTGTCCCTTGTTTGACCGACAAACTTCGATCCGTTCGCACAGTCGAGGCTCGTCCCCATTACTGCGTCATGTTTTCACAATCTGGTTTGCAACCAATGCCGGGCTGCACAGCAGCTGCCGTGCTTTATTGTCATCAAATGCACCCTTTGAGCCCCAGGCTACGAGGCCTGCTTGGTCGGAAAATAAAAGGCTGCATCCTGTGTTTGTGTGTGTTCTCTGTCTCTGTCTCTGTCTCTGTCTCTGTCTCTGTCTCTGTCTCTGTCTCTGTCTCTGTCTCTGTCTCTCTCTCTCTCTCTCTCTCTCTCTCTCTCTCTCTCTCTCTCTCTCTCTCTCCTCTCTCTCTCTCTCTCTCTCTCTCTCTCTCTCTCTCTCTCTCTCCCGCGCCCCCACCTTCCCCCGTTACCCTGTCGCTTCCGCATTCTCTCCGCCCCGTTGTCCTCGCCAAGCACAGACTATCACATGACCACCTTCTGATCGGACACCGGTGGTTTCCATAGCAACAGGTGTCCTTGCCCCTGGTATGACGCAACTCCGTCACCGTGGCAACCAACCTCAGTATCTTTTGGCGTGACCTTCACGGAAGAAGGCACCAGGGGTGTTGGGACATCTTCAAAAATATCAAGGTGGCTCGAAGAGGCGTGAAAAGATGAGGGCGCCATAAGGTCCCCCCTCCCCTACCCAGGTGGACCGTCACCGAGGAATTCAGGTGAGTGGAGATGTTCAAAGAGCTCTCCGAGAAAGCGACAATTATTCCCAAAGTAACTATTATGGATTGGCACGCGGTGATGTGGCCATCATTGCGAAAGCAGGCACAAAGGCATGCGGTGGTGCACTTTGTGTTCCCGACACTTTGAGGGCAGTGTGTGTGTGTGTGTGTGTGTGTGTGTGTGTGTGTGTGTGTGTGTGTGTGTGTGTGTGTGTGTGTGTTGTGTGTGTGTGTTGCAGGCAAGGTGGCACGCCCTCACTGTACCTACCACCACAAGACCGACGGGACACTTGAACTCACTCTTGTTCCACTAACTCACCCATGGTTGCGCACGTTGTATTACTCACTCATCTGAGTGATGATGAGAACCCCCCCCCCACACACACACACACCCACACCACACACACACACACACACACACACACACACACACACACACACACACACACACACACACACACATATCTAAAAAAAAAAATTGTATTTTATTTATTAATTTCCGCAGCGTTTGTGACGACACATGCTGAGTGCGTAAGATTAATTATACAACCGCACCGTACACGACGTGCGTGCGTGCGTCCTTCGGTAAAGAATTACAATGCACGTTTGTGCCGAACGCGTATCTCTCCCAGAAGCACGGTTCCGTGCACACGCCCCACCGAGCTGCGTACAGTGCCGATGTGCTGTGACTAATTGTGATCTTGTTGCAATTAAAAATCCTCAGCCTCCGCCATGTAAATAATGTGCGCCAAGGGGCGGCACCACCCCCCCACACATTATATATATATATATATATATACATACATACATCCTATAGCTTGCCTCCCGCGATGCGTCACGTGTCAACGCGCGTGCCTCTCTGAGTGCTGACAATTATAACTCGTGGTTCTGCGAATCCCCCCCCCACCACTCTTTTCGTCTGGAGGATGAAAAATAATGAATTAAATGATGTGAATATCAAGCCGCCTGGTTGTGCGTGGGCCGTCGGTGAGTGAGTGCGCGGTGTGTTCGCTGATCACAGCACTCTCTCCGGCCTGTGGGGTCAAAGGTTCTTGGAACAAAAGCAGCCGGTTCTGCAAAAAAAAATTAAATAACGAATAAATAAATAAACAATTCTCCCACAATGAGGCTCCACGAAGCTCCACGGAGACTGCGTAATGCACTTCTCACAATGTACTGTATTTCAAGTTCACCTCGTTCAAGGTCCATCTTCTACCGATCATCTGATCACGCACTGTTTGAATTATTACCCAGAATTCCCTGCGCAGCTACAATTGCGCCTTCGAACGTGGCTGGCTTAACTTGTGGCAAACGGACGGGTGCGGGTCGTGTGCCGAGAGCTCACGGCTCTGTTCAGCGGAGAATCCCCTTTTCAGGAGTGCCGCTCGCTGCCTGTGGCCAAGTGGAGAGGCGAAGGCCCTGTTCACGGCACGGATTGCAAGTGGAAACGCATCATCGTCAAATGCACATTTTTTTTTTCGTTTTCCCCGTACGTGAGGTTGCTCGGATTAATCGCGTGTACTGTACCTACTGTATTTGGCATCGCCTACCCTGATGTCCCACCGAGGTTTCGAATTCCCTCTCATTCCCAAGGGAAGTTTATTTGATGACGCAATATTCCGAGCATTTCGGGGCCGCGTGCAAACACGCCGTGTCGGGCGAGTGAACAGATCTGGCCTCGCGTGATAACGCGGCGACATTAAGGAGGCTTTTCACAATTCCATTTGAATTAATCGCAACATTCAGGGGATGGCAGAAAAGTCCAAGGAATGTTATTTCTTGGAAGCAAACGCGGATACGTGTATTGCACGGCAGGTGGTGAATCAGAGTTTGGAGGACTGGTTGCTTTTCACATGGCAGGTCTTCTGGAAAGGAATCCACCAATGTTTGAGATATAAAACTCCATTATCGGAATGTAATGCACGGGTAGAATTAGGATACAGGACTACAGGTGTGCTTGTTGAATACGTGCCAAATATCGGCCAACCAAAGCCGCTGAGTCTATCTCTATCTCTATCTCTATCTATCTCTATCTATCTCTCTCCAGTGTTGGATAATATGGAGACGTTTGGGATTGTTTTGAGAGCGATTTAACAAAATTCCAAAGTGCCTTTATCATGAGTTATGAACACACACACACACACACACACACACACACACACACACACACACACACATACACTTTTAATGAATTGTACAGTGTTGGCTGTTCCTAAAATATAATATATAATTTAAAGGATTGCTGTAAATGATGTTAGTTTCACAACATCCAATATTCAACTTCATTACTCTCGTCAAAACACAGGGGATTGCATTTGGGTCTGTTTGTCCGTTTGTCTGTTTGTCTGTTTATTTGTCCGCACAGAACGAAATTTGCACCATTGGTGCGACTACTCATGTAGAATGTTTATTGATAATTAATATGGAATAGGTAATGCCTAGAAGCGAATGTAGAATTCTTCTTACATTCGCTTCTGACTTTACATAAAACTTGTTCACAACTGTAACAGGAGGATGGTATACAGGCGCCACAGACTTTCATGCAAACCCCAAGAAAGAAGGAAGAACCGGGGCTCGTAAGCTTTATAATTGCTCGGAGCCGGGATACCGAAGGGACTCCGAGAGACCGAGCGGGCTACCGCCACCTCTTGGACTCGCTGGGTGACCTCGATGTCTCTGCCCACACTCAACCTCGAACTCTCCAAGCTCTCTTCCCGATCTCCAACCAGCACAGCGCATTTGAACGCTCTCTCCCAGTGCTCTTCTCCAACTCGTTCGTTCCTTGTCGACGACCCGGCGCCTCCTCAACCGCTCAACTGGACTCCAGGCCCAAACTCAACTCTCCGGACTCAACACTCAACTCGACTCACCAACTCGACTCTTCGAGCTCCACTCGCTCTCCCGAACTCGACTGGACTCTCGGCGTTTCAGCACGCCTTTTATCGAGTTCGGGGGGGGGGGGGTGCTTGCTCTTCACCATCGACCCTTCACCCTGGCTGGCTCCGCCCCTTTCGCTGTTCTGATCCATTTTGCCGTCAAACGCGGCCTGTTAGGAATCACCGTCTTCACGGCGGACGTGTTTGGAATCACCGGCTTCACGCGGACTGTTGGAATCACCGGCTTCACACGATTGTGGTGAAGATGGTGAGGAGATGATGGCGGTTGTGCAGAAGATGGTGAGGAGATGATGGCGGTTGTGGAGAAGATGGTGAGGAGATGATCGCGGTTGTGGAGAAGATGGTGAGGAGATGTTGTTTGTTGTGGAGAAGATGGTGAGGAGATGATGGCGGTTGTGGAGAAGATGGTGAGGGATGATTGTTTAAAATAAAAGACAGAAAAGAATAACACTACCTCAAAGGTCACATCCGGCACAACGAATAATTCCCGTTATACATCGGTGGGAAATCTAACTGGAACACACACTTATCGACATAATTGATCTTTGGGAACCTGAATGGTGATCTGTGAATTTCCACAACCGTAACAATATACATATGCACAACACACACACACCACACACACACACACCCACACAACACACACACACACACACACACACACACACACACACATGGCCTGTGTTTGTCCTTTTTGCAAGCGCAAACCATTTGACCTCGAGCTACAAGAAAGGAGTGCATAGTGCATGGGATCGACAAAAACAACGGCATTTGACGGCACTGCAACATGAACAAGTGTTCGATTTGGCACATTTCCACATGTTGTTGCATTTTTCCCAAAAATCGTCTGCCACATCAGGTCCCGTCATGTGCGTAATGGTTGTTACAGGAAGTTAATGTGTCAATGTTTTTTGCCGTTTTCGAAAATCCCAACACTTTACCATGCACACAAGAAACGAGCAAGTTTGGGCAGATCTACAACAGCAGCCAGAAGAAGAAAAAAAAGAAGCCAGAAGCAGGAAAGCTTACAAGAAAGACATTCACGCCTTGAAGCTGACCGTGAACGACATGCAACAGCCAGAGCAACAGAAACAATGCAAGAAATACAATCTCCTCAGAAAAAGCTTTTGTCTTCAACTTTATTCTAATTAACTGGGGAATAAATGGTGAAATTTATCCAGGCAACCGCAGGTACTTCAGCTACACCAGCAGACACACAGACGTCAGTATGAAAGATTCACGACGTCGGGAATCGGCCGCTTGGTTGTACAACCAGATCACGACGTGGTACAGCCAGAGCGCGCCCCGCGATTATCGAAAACTGTTTTTCTGCTCGTGTGTTTCCATGGTGATCGCTTTTCCACCTCGTGCCGTGTGTGGTTGTGTCTGCCTTTCACGGGGGAGAGATCTGATTGGCTAATTGCTATTTCCGCATACGAGCCGCCATTTGCAAGGTTTGGTTAAACTTGTGAATTTCAGCTGTTTCTGAGTGTGACAGAGACATCCGCTTTAATCTGCAGAAGACTTTCGCTTTTTTAGTTAAAATTATCTTCTGCTGTGATCTTTTTGGTAAGTATAATATTATAAATCGATTTTATGTGTCTTAGCTTTTGTTTTGGACGTTTTAAAGATCACAGAATCCATGATGTGTTCCTGTTACTGGTGTGCTGGAATCTATATCTTCATTCAATGGAAACTCTCCCGGGCCCTTTGGGCCCTCGAGTGGTTCGAGCGTTGGACTCGAACGTGCATCTGACGTTCGATCCTCTAACACCCGATTCATCATTCGTTTATCACGTTTAGCTGTAGCTGATATGGCCGTGATCGGCGTGGAGGTGTGGGCAGGAAACAAGCCCCCATCTTCTATAATTCCAGCAATGTGGTGTGTGTGTGTGTGTGTGGGGGCTGCGACGCGCTGTTTCTCGACAACCACTGGTCCGATCTCATTGAAACTGTATGTGTGTGTGGGTGTGTGTGTGTGTGTGTGTGTGTGTGTGTGTGTGTGTGTGTGTGTGTGTGGGGTGCGACCGCTGTTTCTCGACAGCCACTGGTCCGATCTCATTGAACACTGTATGTGTTGTGTGGGTGTGTGTGTGTATGTGTGTGTATGTCTGTGTGTGTGTGTGTGTGTGTGTTGTGTGTGTCTGCGACGCGTGTTTATTCGACAACCACTGGTCCGATCTCATTGAAACTTGCCAGGTATATTGCTGGGGCCCTGTGGATGTGCCTTTTCAAGGTTTGATATTAATCGACAAGTGGTTCCCAGTTATGGCCATATTATTTACCAACGCAATGACAGGACACGGTGCTATGACGTCATGATTGACGTCACAATTCTTTTTTTTTTCTTTTTTTTTGCACGTACGGGCGCCCGCGAGGAGCGAAGGACGACCTGAGTGGTTGTTGTTTCTGGAACGCCGTTTGAAAGTTTTTTTTTTTTTGCACGTACGGCACGCACGTACGGGCATGCACGTACGAGCATGCACTAGTCCATCTATAATTCCAGCAATGTGTGGTGTCTGTGTGTCTGTGTGTCTGTGTGTCTGTGGTCTGTGACGCTGTTTCTTCGCAACCACTGGTCCGATCTAATTGAAACTTGCCAGGTATATTGCTGGGGACCTGAGTGTGTGCCTTTTCAAGGTTTGATATTAATCGGACAAGTGCTTCCCAATTTATGGCCATTTATTTACCAAACCAACTGCGTAGCGTGGCCGATGGGGAAGAGATCCTCAGCCGCGTTCCCCATTACAGGTTACTACGTACGGACTTCCGGAAAGTGATGACTTACTGTATTCTCATAATTTCTCGAATTCTTATGCGGATTTACAGATAAACACAATGCCCCAATCCAGTCGTCGTTTACGAGGCGAAGGAAGGCCTGTGTAGTTGTTTGAAAGTTTTTTTTTTTTTTTTTTGCACATACGGGCACGCACGTATGGGCACGTATTAGTGTAATAATAATGAGTTACAGCAACACGCTGTGCCAGACGTCCACGTCCTTGATTATTAGAATTTGCAGCATAGTTAATTGTAATGTTGTACGTTGGAAACCCAGCCTAAGTTTACATTGTGAAAATATTTACATGTACTTTCATGCATAATGAAGTTATTTTATTTATTTGTGAAATTAAGATTGAAAACCCAACAATTCATTTTTTTTGTGCTTTGGAATTATTTAGGTGAGATGCATTCAAAATTGTGTTTCATACTTAATGATGTTAGATTTATATTTTTCTTTGAATGAATACACCACAATAGATATTATTTGGTCTCATTGATTTGCCTGATTGTAATTGTTTTATATAATTTTATGCACTGTTCATATCATGTCAAGCATCATCTGTTTGAGTCTTTTCGCACCTCTTCTATTGATGCCCGCTGTGGGACATAACAAGTAAAATATTTCTAAATTATATATATATGGAGAAATTATATCAAGAAGGTGTTTGACTTCCCAAGTAGGAGAAAAGTTTATATGATCCTTTGGAATTTATATGATCATTACCATATTGTACTCTTTTACCAGTCATTGCTGAATTCTACCTATTGAATGTCAACTATTAGTCGTATAGCAAATTTATATGTGGTTCTTCGTCTTCTCATAATTCTTACCTGAGGTTGCTTAATTATGAATCTTGTAACAATGGGTAGTATGCCATCAGTAGCTAAAACTTTTAATTACATTTTATATAAATGCAAGTTTCTGTCAATACCTTTTATGTCCATAATGTATGCAAGCATAGAATTATCATCAGTTTTACTAACTCTCTCTCTCTCTCTATTGAGTACAGCCTGTGGCTGCTGTTGCATCATTGGTTGGGACGTGGCTATGCCACTGATGCAGTGTCCCCCTTATCAGTACACTGGTACTCATTTTTGCTGACCTCAGAAGGATGACAGCTGAGTCAACCTCCTGGTGTATTTTAATTCAGCAGCCAACGGGGCTTGAACTCAGGACCCTAGGATCCAAGCCACCAACCTAACCACTAAGCCAACACCAGGCTTGAGTTTTACTAACACTGGATGATGATGATGATGATGATGATGATGATGATGATGATGATGATGATGATGATGATGATGATGATGATGAATGATGATGATTGATGATGTGATGATGATGATGATGATATGATGATGATGATGTTATTGTACTTAAAGTGCCTTTGTGCAGTCATTATATTTGGAGGAAAGCTCACAGTTCCTCTCTGGAGCAGAAACTTTCTGAATTTGAATTGTTAACTGTGCTTTGCACAAAGTGAATTTGTCAAAAGGTATTATACGATATTTACCCATGTGGTATTTCTTTTTATTCCCCATTTTTAGTATATGTTTTCTCAATTGCAATGGTATCTACTTTTATTTATTGTACGTTTGTATTTGAGTGTGCTTTTTGGGTACGAATAAAGATATTGTTACGAATCTCACCCGCCGCAGCGTGCAAACAACCGCTTTTCACTAATAGCGGCCGCGTCGCCCACCGAACGAGCAATTCAGTCGCGACTTTCTGGAACAACGCCAGAAACCAGTCACGGGTGGGTTTTTAACCCCACCACGGCCTAGTCCGTATTCACCTGCGCGCGACAGGGTCAATCGCCAAATTTCGATATACCTAAGTATTCGCGTGGGCAAACTACCGAGAGACCGTACCTCGGCGAAGCCTGTTTGGACATGAACCGCTTAAGCGGTTCTTTCCGTTCTGGATAAACGAGCGGTATTATCGCCAGACCTTGCCGGACCCGATTCTATTATCGGTCTTCAAAACACAACTAGATTCCGAAAAAAATATGGCAGTTCAATGGGGAAAAAGACGTGACGAACGGGTTCACATTCAAAGAAGCACATTTATTTACTACACCATTACAGGAATGCAATGAAAAACACGTATACAGCAACAAAAGCAATGAAAAACAAACACACTGCAGTTGTTTTGCGAAGACTGCGGGACGGGACAAAGACACGAGCAAGGCGAAAACATACTACCGACTATTGTTTTACCATGTATACAGTCACTTACACAGTTTTACTTTGCAAGACACGGCGCCAACACATTCATTCAAAGAAAGCAGGAACGACCCCTCACAGACAAGGGGGTCAGGCTGGCCCGTGGCCTTTATAACGTGGGGCTTTAGTGACCGAAAGGGCCCCACGAGACGGTTGCAGGTTCCTGCACCCTACGTGGTGACTGCTTGAGCGCGGCGAGCTCTCTCCGGCTCTCCCCACACAAATGCGCAGGCTTGCGCGACACGGCAGGCAGGCTGCCTTCACCCGCGTCTCCTTCGTGACGCCCGGACTCCCCACCACCGCAAGCTCGAGCTCCCGACTCCGACACGAGCCAGCTTTCACCGACTGCAAGCTCACGAACCGAACTGCACTCCAGCGGACTCCCCAACTGCTCGGACTGATGGCTCCACGCGGACTCCCCAACGCACTTTTACCACGTTCAGACTTCCATGCAGCTCTTGGCTTCTCCAGTCTCCGAACCCCGACAACACCGACTGCGCGGCCGCTCCGCGCCCTTATATAGGGCCGGTGAGACGCGGTTTGGCCTCTGATCCTCGACCTCTGACCTCCGACCCGCGCGGAGAGCGAGTTGCAGAATCACCGACGCTCTTGATCTGAACTGCAGGCGAAGCTTGCACGGCGAGCAAACCCCGCATCTGCCTGCAGCGATGCCGTCTGATCGGATCTCGCTGCTGCTGACGCAAAGATGGCGTCGTTTCGGAGACGAAGGTGAGGCGATGTTTGTGGTGTGGAGATGTTGCAGTTGTGGGTGAGGTGGTGAGGATGTTGAGAGGCGCGTGTGGTTGTGGTGTGGAAGGCAGTTGTTGTGAAGCGGTTGTTGAGAGCGATGTTGGTGGTGGGAGTGGTTGTGGGTGGTCGTAATGGTGGCGTGGCTGGCGTTTTGTGGTGGTCGTGATGGTGGTGTGGTTGGCGGTTGTGGTTAAGGTGGTTGTTGTGAAGCAGTTGATCCAAAATAACGATAGCAAAAGAATAACGGCTAACTCAAAGATCACAGCCCTGTCACACGAATAATCCTTTAAACAACGGTGGGGAATCTATCTGAACACAGACTTAGCGATATAACTGATCTTGGGATATCCTTTATGGTGTCCTGTGAATTTCTACAACCGTAACAATATTATTATTGTTAATACTGCTTGTATATTTTTTCCGGCAATCATGCTCTGCGTGATATGTGATAATAAATGATTATGAATTACAGTTGTTTTCAAGTTGTGGTCATTATGTGTTATTGTGCAACGTATAATGATGTTGCAATACAACTCAATGTTTTGATAATGGCACCGGTGGAACAGCGGTGCTCCGCTGGCCCCAGACCTACGGGTCGAGGGCTCCATCAAGCTGGAAGCTGAAGGGTGTCATGCACTGCAATGTTCGTTTCTTTGGCGTGCAAGAAAAGGGTAAAAACAAAATTCCATTTTATGAACGTTGTGATAAAGTTGAAAACTAACGTCATGCTTCAATGTTGTGACAACGTTGAAACCTGACGTCATGGGTGTTGCAAGTACAACTTCCCATTGACCCAATTCTGACGTCAGGTACAACCAGAACACGACGCTGCAACAACGTCAGATTTAACGTTGTCACAACGTTGAAATCTGACGTCATGGTGTTGCAAATACAACTTCCCACTGACCCAATTCTGACGTCAGGATACAGCCAGAACACGACGCTGCAACAACGTTAGATTTCAACGTTGTCACAACGTTGAAATCTGACGTCATGGGTGTTGCAAATACAACTTCCCACTGACCCAATTCTGACGTCAGGATACACCAGAAACACCGCTGCAACAACGTCAGATTTCAACGTTGTCACAACGTTGAAATCTGACGTCATGGGTGTGCAAAAACAACTTCCCACTGACCCAATTCTGACGTCAGATAGAACCGGCAAACGAGTTGCAACAACGTTGTGTGCCTGCTGGTAGTGTGTGTGTATATATATATATATATGTATTATATATATATATTTATTTAACACACACACATGTATACATATATATATATATTCGCATATATATATATATGAACCTTTTGTTCCTCATGGACAGGCGGTCATACGTTTAAAGATTCACCTCGATCTGTTCAACTACTTCAGAGAAGAAGATTTTGAAGGTTTTTTTTTTTTAACAATATGGCTGCCGAATCACGTGACCGATGACGTACTGTTTGTTTTTCTGAGGACCATTTTATCCCTAGATGACCTCAAAAATGTTCATACTGATCAGATGTGGCGTTCTACATATGCAATTATGACGTCATAAAGAGGGCACTATGACGTCATAAAAAAATCAAACTCATTCCGCATGAGGAGTACTTGCCGTGTGCCAACCTTGAATTTTTTTCCTTGGTGCGGTTTCAGAGATACAGAGGTCCAAAGTTGCTTCCGTTTTTCCAACATGGCTGCCACAACAACGTGACCTTGACGTCATAGCGAACGCAGTGAGCTTATACTTAACGCGTGCACATGAGAGAATAGGAAACAACAACAACAACACAATACCCCTGGCTATTTGGAATCCGTGTCATTAGCTATGACCTTTTGCTTCTGGTTGTTGTTAAACGCTGTGCGGTGTATAAACACGATTGGGTTTTATTTCTATCTTGTGAATATTACTTAACGCGTGCACATGAGAGAATAGGAAACAACAAAAACAACACAATACCCTGGCAATTGTGAATCGTGTCGTTGGCTATGACCATTTTGCTTCCGTTTTTTTTTTTTGCTTCTGTTTTTTTTTTGTTTCCGTTTTTTGTCATGGGGAATGATGCATGCCGGGAGATCATGACCGGAAGTGTTTATTTATTTATTCAATTATTTTTTTCCCAAAGTTAATTTTATACTTCCGAAAGTGATTTTTTCATGACAGGAAGTGTTTATTTTGTATTTAACATTACCGGGAGTGATTTTGAAACTCTTTCCGGAACTTTTAATTTCTTTTATTCTTGACCAGAAGTGATCGTTTATTTATTTATTCAATTATTTTTTTCCCAAAGTTAATTTTAATAAAGATATCTCCCGCATCATCAAAATATTTTTTAATCGTGATTTACATTATTTGATCGCTGTCCGAATCCAGGCCGAAGTAACCGGAAATTGCGTCAAAATCATCAGTTGTGCGGCGCTTACATGTACCACGGTATAGTTGGCAAGTTATA
>CM068967.1:18799489-18817751 GCA_035128595.1 Eptatretus atami | reverse complement strand
ACCACTCCCTCAGGGTGATGAAGCATGAACCACTCCCTCAGGGTGATGAAGCATGAACCACTCCCTCAGGATGATGAAGCATGAACCACTCGCTCTGAATGACGTGGCGAGCAAAAGCGTCTGCAGTGAGTGAACGATTCACTCAGAAGGTGAACGATTCACTCTGAGTGAACGATTCACACACAGTTCCGTTCTCGACTGCAAAGTGTTCGCCAAGTGGTTTAAGCACTCATGCAATCATTCCAATTAAATGATTGATAAGGAACGGTTGGCCGGGCTGTCACTGCATATCATAAATTATCCCTTTAACTTTAAAGCCGGTCTTCACCGCGCACACAGCAGTGAATGAAATCAAATGAATTCCTTCAAATAATGACTTTAGCCACAAAAGATTTGCCGGTTAATGAGGAACAACCCTGGAGATAAAGTTCAATCGCCCATGAAGTAAACATTGCAGATAATCCGCCATCTTGCCTGCTCGTCTGTGCATGCGTCCAGTGGTACATCAGTTCAGGGGTCCGCACAAACATTATAACCTAATTTAAAACATCCCCTTTTCACCAGATTTTCTTTGATTCCCTGTTGAGCACCTCACAAAACCTCCGAAGATATAGACACAGACCCGGCAGACGCTATGAATAGGCAGTCCCTCTGAGGATAGTGCATGAGGTCTTGCAGTGAATGCACTAAATCGTAGAGCTCAATGAAGCTGGTTACTTTTGTTACATTGCGAAATTTTTTGTTCACTCACTGTAATTCTCCAAACAGAAGAAAAAGATAAGTTTAATGCTTTGCAAATGTCACATTTTCTTGTGAATCTACGGAGGAGGGAACATAGCCTTGTCGCCCGTGACAAACATTGCAGATAATCCACCATCTTGCCTGCTTGTCTGTGCATGCGTAACATGGTACATCAGTTCAGGGTCTGCGCAAGCGTTATTACTTTTTTGTGTGTGTTACGTTATTAGTGTGTGTGTGTGTGTATGTGTGTGTGTGTTTTCATAAAGCATAACATATTCTCTCTGCTAACTCCCCTACACCTACCCCTCTCTCTCTCTCTCTGGTTTGTCCCATCCTTGCTCTACCCCTCCCAATGCAGTGCTGCACCCTCCTCCCACATCCCTTCTCTCACTCTCGTCTCCCCTCTGTCTGTGTCTGTCTCTGGACATATCCGGACGGTGGTTATGTCTGGACAGTGTTTGTCTCCGGATGTGTCTGACGTGTTTGTCTGCCAGTCAGCTTAGCTGTGGACGTGTCGGAGTGGTGTTGTCTTCGGCCAGCTTGGCTCCGACGTTTCCGGGCGGTGTTTGTCCTTCGGACGGTCAGGCGTCCAGCTTAGCCTCCGGATGATAGTTAGTCTGACGAGGAGCTAACACAGACCGTGTTTATAGTAACTCTAGAACGGATATCAGACAGTTATTTGGTTTCATCTTCACTTTTAAATCTAGCAGAATCGATTTGATAAGACGGTATGAATTGTAATTAACGCTCCACTGCACGTCTACCTTCCCTTCCCCCACCCCTCCTTGCTCCCCCTCCCCCTCTCTCCCTTTCCCCTCCACCTCTTCACTCTCCCACTCTCTTTTCTCCTTCTCTCTCTCTTCTCTCTCTCTCTCTCTCTCTCTCTCTCTCTCTCTCTCTACTTCTCTCCTCTCTCTCTCTCTCTCCTCTCTCTTTCCTCCACCCTCTCTCCCTCTTTCCTCCCATCTTCCCCTCTTTTTCTCCCTCCCCCCTTACAGTTCTTAACTGTCAGGCAAGCGACACGGGTGGTAATTTTAGCGCATAATACATCCCCCTCCCCCCACACACACACACACCCACACACACCCACACCCACACACACACCCACACACCTTGCATCTTCAACAAAGTTTGATGGAATTCCCAACCAGCCTACCAACTGTGTGATAATCACACGTGCGGAATTCAAAAAGTTATCAGAACAATAATAAACAGTACTCACAATATAGTCCAAGACAAGCCAACGTTTTTGTTTATTTTCCATGATAGAAACATCACAATGAGTAAGAAAATGTTTTTTTCTCATTTTCCTACTCATTATGATCTCAGACGACATCGTGTGCATCTCTTTGCAAGAACCTTTTGAACGATCCACGTCCAATTCAAAAGTCGTTTGGGATCACTTCTAAAGTACTCTTTTTCGATGCAACAGTGGGACGAGAAAAGGACGATTTGCTCCTGACTGGGGGCTGCCATATTGACTCAAGATGTGGTGCCTTTGAAGGCGGCGGCAACGTGTGTGCGCATGCGCAACCAAGTCAAAATGAATCGGGAATTTAAACGCGCGTCCTGACCCTGAAGCCTGGATCCTCTGTCTGTCTGCCCCGGAGACCCTGGTGTGGTGACGGGGGTTGGGGTTGTGGGGGGGCGGGGGGGGGGGGGGGGGGGGGGGGGGGGTGGTGTCCTATGAGTTCCAGGCACTCACAATGGGACTCGTACAGGCAGCGGGTTCGCATTCATTTGCATTAACAATTATGTCTGTTTCCCTTGTTGCATGTTGTGTCTGTGGATGTCGCTAGGATAGTTGTTGTAATCATTATATTGTCACGTGTACTGGAAGCATAGCACGTACAGCAGCACGTACGCATGGGGTGTTGGCGTGTCGCCCCAAGAAATTCCCAATACACATATATATGTATAGATATATACACATATACACACACGGTACACACACATATACACAAGTTGGGTCACTCGATTGTTGTTACACCGAAGGTGGACAGAGATTGTTTTTTCACCCATCTGTCTGTCTGTCTGTCTGTCTGTCTGTGAGCAGGAGATCTCAAAAAGTTGTGGACGTATTCAGACGAAACTTGGTGTACAGGTTGGGGGTGTGACAATGACCAATTGTTTCGATTTTGCTGAAGATCCGGATACGAATCCGGATACGAGAATTTTTCAAGTGATTCTGATCACCATCATGAGAGATCGGACCAAAAACGATATGTTGCAGCACGATATCTCAAAAAGTTATGGACGGGTTATGACATAACTATGTAGTCGAGTTGGTTAGTTGACAAGAACAGGTCCAAATCCGGATCTGGCCTATCAGTGGGGAACAAAACGTAGACTGTTCAGCCTGACAGAGGATGCGCTCCACAGAGTGCTGTTCGACTTTACAGCTGGAGCAAAAAAGTCACTTGGGAATGCAACACGGCAATGATGGGCCAACTGTCTTCCTCATTTCCTCGTTTCAGGTCGTACAGGATCGTGCGACCACCCCTTACATTCAGTGTAGTCCCGCGGAGACTAGACACCATTTATATATTAACTTTCATTCTTAATAAGAAATGTAAATATTATTTAAATGCAATTGGTTCGATTCCCGACATAGCATCCCAGCTAACACAGTTATTACAATCTTCTTATTCTTTCTTTAACGGCCACAATTATTCCAACGTTTTTTTTTTGTGGGGTTGGCCGGGAGAAGTTTATGGCCCAAGTCTTTCACGAACTGGCTGGCCAGGCCTGACATTCAATTAAGTAGTTAGGGCAGGAATTTGGAATTTCACCACGGTGCCGGCGATAGCTTGCCTCCTCTTCTCAAAGGACAACGTGGGATCTTTAACGTCCACCAACTATTGTTTTTACAACACTAAATGTTTTTAGATAGTTTTAAAAATGCAGTGTTTTATGATAATGTTTTCGTGGTATTTTAAAAACTCGACAAAAATAATGTTTTCATAACATTTGGCTACAACCTTTTTTAAATGTTGTGAAAGTGTTTGTGTTGGTTGGAATCGACCTTTGATCAGGAGGTGCAAGGCCGAGCTCTGCCCCTCTCCATGTCGATGGGGACATACTGTTACGAATTTGGAGGCTTACTGCACACAACAGCCAGGTCCTATAGATCAGTTATATCGGTAAGTACGTGTTTCTAGTTGGGGTCCCGTCCCTAGTCGAATGGGAATTAATTGTACGTGCGCTACGGAGTTATTTTATAGTTAGGATTTTTACATCACTTACAAAAATGACAACAACGCCCATCTTCGCTTTCACTACTCCGCACGGTTCCCCTACTCCATTATTTCTTATTGGGAAAATATTTTTGGAATCCGAACTTTTTGCAATCCGAACAGCCTCCTGCGACGCTTTACTATTACACTTCTCTCACCAAGCATCTTCAAATGCGAGTGCCACACCAGCCGGTCTCATTCACTGGGTGGTGCAGGCAGCAGAAAAGGCAACGGCGATGTGTACAATGATTGAATAGGGTTCAAGCAGAGCCACCACAGGAGTAAAGGGTTTGAAACGCGGACCCCTCCATGAATTAGAGCAGTCCCATTGCCTTCGAACACGAAAGGAATATCGTATCCTTTTCAAGAGCTGGACACATGGATCTTTATTTCCTTACAGCTTGACTCGAACAGCGCCTCCATTGAAGCTCTGCTTCTTTGTGCATTCGAACAGGCAGAATGCCGAGAGCAGCGGTGGCCGTGTGGGGCCATTGAGAACGAAGGCTCGCGTACAATGGGTTCGGCGGAAATCCAGAGTGGGAACAAAGGCCCGTGCCAGTTGCAACAGGGAGATGGAGCTTCACAGAAAGGCAGTGTCCGACCAATCGGAGGCAGGTGTTTGGCTAAGTGGTTGCTGGTAGGGGTTTGAGGAGGGAATCGGTGGTGGGAGGCTGCGTGGTGGACTTCTTCATCTGCAGATGATGGTCAGCCCTGTGAGCTCGTGTTCAATGTCGACCTTCTGGTGGGTGACCATTTCAATATCTGGCAATGTTTTTCCAATTTTAAGAACCTTTTGATTCACGATGTAGAGAGATCTTCGTGCCAAACGTTGCTCTCACATCTTATTTAACTACTTTGAAATGAAGCTTCCGAACAAACCAATCCAAACAACCAGTTGGAAGTTTCCAAGTTGATAAGATTTATCAATTTATTTTGGACAAAGTTATGCATACGTTAGAGAATAAAATGCGCCAACTACGGTGATGTTCAACAAGTTCCATGACCTCGCAGTATAGTCCAGAAAAGGCATAAAAACAAGTGCTACATTTTTTTATTTGGTACAGCCATACAGAGTCGAGGCTCATGGAGAAGCTAGAACACAGAACGAATCAGGACATATCAGAACCGAAAATAGCAGTAGAAAAAGAAAGAGGGAGGGGACACACAAACAAGCAGGGTCGAGGGGAAAATAGAGGGAGACTTGGATAAATAAGGGATGTGGGGAAGAGCGAGGGTAAGGAGAGGATCCACGGGGTGATCAAGATGGAAAAACTGGACAACTTGGAAAGAGTGGGCTTGGGAGGGTTAGCGGGTAGAAAAGATCATGGTTGTGGATTGAGGGTGACCTGCGACGGTTGTGAACAGTTGTCTTGAAGACATGGAGGGAAGAATGAGTTTGAAGAGGATGTGGAATTGGTTCCACAGTGGGGAAAAAGGAGGAACGAATGAGTGAGGTGAGCACTGGATCCTGGATTTTGGAGTTTTGGGGATTTGGAGTTTTTCTTGTGAATGACATCATTCGATTTTGAACGTAAATTTTAAAAACGTTGGTGTGTCTCAGACGATTGTATCTCGGTCGAAGACCTTTTTTTTAACGCCACATTGCTAGCCACCTGAGCGATAAAAGATAGATCCGTTCCACACCAAAAATCATATCTGAAGGAACAACGAGGGTACGATTAGTAAACAAGCACAAGGTGTCCAACTGTACGCTTGACTCATACATGGAATTTTGAGATCGAAAGGTCACAGTCGGTCGAAGACCTTTTTTTTTAACGCCACATTGCTGGCCATCTGAGCGGCTTAAAAGATAGATCATTTACAGGTGATTCAACATCAAAAGGACAGGTCTGAAGACCAATCATTAAGGACACCTCAGGTGTTCACAACGTCCAGACGTGACGGCAAACTTAACGGCGTGCTTCGCTGTGCAGCGCCCCCTACTGGCGCAAACACCAGACACCCAGTTGACAAGAGCAAAAACTTGATCGTTTCACACACACGCCCAGGGCGGTGTGCCGGTGTGTGTTTGAAATGATTGTAAAGATGCCATGATTGTTTTGAGAGAAGGTGTTTGGAGTTGAGAAATGGTGTTTGCTTATTGAAGGAAATCATAGCTGTTTGACCAAGGAACCTTTGATTAAATTGGTTGCCTGGTAAGTTGGGAACACATATGATACTCAAAATGGCATTATACAGCGTAATGATTTTAGGATAACTAACCCAACATTCACCTGTTGGGAAAACTACAGCCATAGTGTCACGAATACCTCATACCTACCAGACTCCCTGGACTGACTCACATTCCTATCAACTGAAAGACTCCCTTTACTCACCCTCATAGACTCTTCCCTTACTCATCAGAACCAGACCCCCCTCCCCTTACTTTCTAAAATTCATTTTTATGAAATCACAACCAGCTACTCCGTCGTGTGATTTGAGATGCAAGCTTGGCAGGTGACAAGAAAGCAAGATAAAAGAAGGCAACACCAATAAAACGATGGCACTTCACGTTAGGTGGTCTGAAGTGCACGTGTTGTGGATTGAGCTCCAGCGGGTGAATCTTACAGGTTGTAGATTTAAATAGCATGTGACCTGATTAAAGTGAGAATAGGGAGAGCGATACTTTCATGGCATTTCATAGTTTATGATAATGTTGCGGTCATGTGAAACTGTCACCCCCAAAGCAACGGGCACACAACATATAGCAAGTGCCCGAGACAGTTGTTTCATTGTATCCATGTTAGATAGCCCTTCCCTATGTCTTGTGGTTTAGGATTAAAATGTTTGCGAGGGCTTTTCGCAGTCTTTATCCCATTCTGTTTTCTTATCCTGAGGTACTTATTTTAACTTCGCACACATGACCCCTCCTTTCTTCCACGCAAGCATGCAGATCACAACAGGCAGTTCATTTGCATACGCAACGCCCTTATCATTCAAACCTTGCACCATTACCAAGCAGATGCTCACCTTAGACCTTCTCCAGCTCGGACCACAACGCTAGCAACATCTCTACAACCACCACAATGCCTTTATAAAGATCCCGACATCAATCCAGCTCGCTTACCTTCGCCAACAACCGCCACAACCACCTCCATCACAAACCCACCACTACGACACCTCAATCACCACTTCATAACTCACCGCGACACCACCGCTACGAATGTCGCAACACAGTCACCACCACGGACGCCCACCACTGCCCTTTGGGATTTGGGGAACAATGCATGCAACTACCACTAACAGAATGCTTGTGCTTGGACGTTCTGGCATGTAGTTTGAAGCGCAAATGTGCACTACAATCGTTCACATCGCATGGATAGTCCTAGCTCTCCGCTTGATTACGGCTCCATTTGGTGTCCAGCCACATATCGTGTCGGAGAGCACCATCAGATATACTCTCTCCCAAGTTAAAGTCAGAGTTGAGTCGTGTGACGAGGCGAATAAATGGAATGAGGCCATTTCCGGTGCCGAGTCTCGCGTGGGCAGGGCCATAACCAGGAAAGGCGTCCGTGCACCAATGGGGACGCTTGGAAATGCCCTACTGCCGTGTCCTGATTCACCTTTACGCCCCCCCTCGCCAGGACAATTATAAATACTTTGGCGAGGGGGAGGGAAAAAGAAGATGCTTTTGGCTGGTCAGTGTATGGGGCGGAAAGGTGGAGCTGAACAGGCATACGGAGTTTGAGGAACGGAGCAGACGGAGCGGACCGCTGGTGGGCGAGTGATTCAGGCCAAAGCCGAAGCACCTTTACACTTCAAGCTTCCTCACACATTATTCGGACTGCTCACACATTCTGTCTCTTTTTTCTGTCTCGTCTGCTGTCGACGCAAAAGAGGCAATCAGTGAGGGCAAGTCCCGACAAACGTTGTTTCAGAGCGACCCCAAAAGATACGTCCTCTTTTCATTTTCTTCTCTGCACCTCATCGCATCTCTCATTTTGCACTCCTCTGACATCTCCAGTTTTCCAGCCCGCTCCTAAGTGACTGAAACGTTGGTCCGTCGGGCACCAGGTACAACAAAGGTCGGAAACAACCTCATCTGTTCTCATCTTTCTTGCTCTCAACTTCCTCGGGTGTATTTCTGATGGTGCCTGTCCCAGTGTAAAGTTAAGATTGCAGTTATTAAGTTCTGCACTGTGTCCTTTATTGTTCTTTGTAAATATTTGCATGTCCTTTTACTTCACTTATTGCATAAATTGTTTGTGTTATACATGCACCCAGTTCATAGCATCTTTCCCTATCGGTCCAGATGGTCCGCATGCAGGTTAGCCGGAAGTTCTGCCCCACCGTTGCTCTTGTTAGCCGGTGCTCTTGCAAGCGCCGCGCGGCTGCACCTGACCAGTGAGTTAATTAGAGTACGCATCGACGGGTACGAGAACCCCCTCGTAAGGTATCATGTGAAGTGTGTAACCCTTCCCGATTGGCAGTACCAATCGGTGCTCATGGTTGCTTAGCAACCCACCGGCACGCAGAGTTTTCCGTGCTCGGTGGCCTCAGGACGAGTGTTCGGGAGGAACTCGGGCGCTTCCATCGTGGCGAAACTAGAACCACCGGATCCGTAACAATAGACAGGAAGCACAATTTCGTCGAAAGCCGATGGATAAAAATAATAAATATATGATCATGATAAGTATATAGGAATAGAAATTTGCTCTCTTCTCTCTCCCTCGCCTCACATACATAACTAGAACGGTACTCGGTAGAGCGCACACCTCCGCCAGGCTAAACAGTTTACATTTTGTATCCCACTGATAGGCTGGAATCTGGATCCGGACCTGAACCAAAATCGAATTGGCTGTCTTGTCACTACCCAACTCGATCCACCGAGTTTTGTCATCACTCGTCCACAACTTTTTGAGATATCATTCTATGTATCGTTTTTGGCCCCACTCTCAAATGGTGAAGAAATCGCTTTTACAATAAAAATTCTCATATCCGGGATCCAGATCTCACCAAAATCGTCATCACTTGTCCTGTCACCACACACACAACTGGTCACCAAGTTTTTCTGAATCTATCCATAACGTTTTGAGATACTCCTGCTCACAGCCAAAAAAAATAGACAGACAGGGGTGAAAACAGAGCCTCCCTCCACCTTTGTAGTGAGTAATAAATAGATGCTTCTTACAAGCAAATTTATAATCCCAAGGGTTAATCTCGACTCGTCCTCAGTTCCAGTTTATTATTCAATAGTTGAGTATTGTTTTTTGTTTTTTTTTACCTCCGCCATCTGTGATGGACGAGGTTATATGTTTTTATCCGTGCCTATTCGTTTGTTTCTTTGTCTGAACAAGATATCTCAAAAACTATGGAGGATTCGGAGGAAACTGGTGGACAGGTTGATGTGTGACAAGGACGAATCGATGAAATGTTGCTGAAAATCCGGATATGGATATTGGCGATTATTTATATTTTTTTTCAGTGGATTCGTCACCATTGAGAGATTGGTCCAAAAACGATGTGTAACATGGTATTTCAAAAGGTTGCGGACAAGTTATGACAAACCTTGATGGACGAGTTGGTTAGGTGACAAGAACAATGAGGTTAGATTTTGGTTCAGGTCCAGATCCAGATAATCAGTGGATACAAAATGTAAACTGGTTTCTATAATATTTCTCTTCAGCACCAACCCCAAATCATAACCTTCAACACGAACACACGGGTGCAGTGTGACAACAGTGAAAAAGTGTCGAATGTATGGCAGACGTACAGGTTTTCTAAGTCAGGTCCAAGTGTTCCTTGATATACTATGTGGCATTTGAGGAGCAATTTTAATGGGAAAAATTATTTGAAAAATAAGATGTAAATACTTTTTTTTGTTTTTTTTAACACTGTATTCACCTGCGAGCCGTGTTGTGACTGGGCAGCTACGTTGCATCGGGGCACACGGCACTGCTCGCGCATGCTCAGTAGGGCACACCTAAACCGAACCGCAAGCTCTCGTTACGACTTCTGCATTTTTAATGTAACATCTCTTTTGGCTTGTATCTCTGTATCACATAAATGTTTGTGTTTTGGAATTACTTTTGGAGAATGCACCATTAATTACAGAACATCATGGGATCATCATTGTGGTAGTTGTTGACCAGGAAGGATCTCAGTATCATCAAGGTGCTAATACAGATAATTTGATCAGGATAGTAGGACCAAAGGCCGAATTTATTGCTCGATTAACAAAATGCAGAACAAATGTGTGTATAATATATATAGTGCACTGCTGCTACAACCGTTGCATCAGCCCTGCCTTACGGCATGAGCTCAGCAAGAGCTACAGCCCTACATCTCCAAATGGTTGTATTGCAGCCAAAGGATGGGGACCTCCTTCATAAAGCAAGGGGACTTGCTCTTATTGAGGAGTGGTCCAATTGTATGATCATGCATTCTGACTCTTCAGGTGAGGGTGTGTGTTCGATTCACCATGAACTTCAGCCTTTTATTTTTGAATACACTGTCGAGGCTCGTAAAGAGCCAACACACAGAACGTACAGCAAGGGGAGCAGGAGAAAAAAGGGGTGGGAGAGGGAAGGAAAAACCAGTTTGAACAGAGACATGAGGAGATCTGTGAAGGGAGAGGGATGGGGTGGGTACCCAGGGTAAACAAGATGGACACTACAGGGACTTTCAGGTCCTTACATGACAGGGACTTCGGGAAGGAAAGCAGGAAATTTGAAGGAGGTGGGTTTTTGGGGTGGATTATTGGGGTAGAAAAGATCGGTGTTTGGAAGGGGAAGATAAGAGGTGGTGGTGAACAGCTGTTTTGAAAGACCTGGAGGGAAGAATGGGATTGAAGAGAGTGTGGGAGTTTGTTCCAAAGGTGAGAAAAAAGAGAAGGAAGAGTGAAGAGGGGGTGAGCAGTGATTCGTGATTTGGTAGTTTTACCAGAAGCGGTTGCGGCGGACCTTGAGCGCACTGCGGAAATATGGGCGGGAACAGAATAGTAGACGGAGCAGGGGGTGAGGTCGGAGAGGAGACGGTAGAAATACAGAAACACCACCGACCTGCCTGTGGTGAGAGCGTGAGATGCCCAAAAAGACTCAACCTCATCGCGGAAGATACCAATGACCCTAAATGCCTTGGTTTCCACAGTGTGAAGCCAAGAAAGGGGGAGCACCAGCCAGAGGGAGAGCAGTACCCATCAGGCTGCGGACGAAATATTTTGTATGTGGTCAGGAGCTCAGGTGTGCCAAGGAAGGATTTTGCACGATGGAGGATCCCAGTCAGCGACTGCTTGGAGGCCAGGTTGGAAAGTGGCTTTCCCAGGAAATATCATGGCAGATAGTGAGAACCAGAAGCTTGAATGAAAGGACTTCTTCAAGAGGATTGTTGAGAAGTAGATGTTGGGGGGGGGGGGGTCCAGGTGGTCCTTTCAGAGAGACATCGTGAGAGTGAGATTTGTCCGGATGAAAAGACATGTTCCACGTGTTGGACCAGTTTGTGACTTTACCAGCTCTGCAGAGAGCGAAGAAGCTGCGGCTTGCCGATCTAGGGATGACAGAAGGTACGGCAGAGGGTGGAGTCATCAGCAAAGAGATAAAGAGGATTTTCCAGAGAGTCGGAGAGATCATTGATGAAAATCATTCGGGCTGAGGTCCATGGTGCAGGCTCATATGATAGTATGTTGGACTGTGTACTTTGGCCGTGGGTCAAGGTGCATGTCCAAGCTGTTTAAATGTTTTTGGTTTTTAAAAAAACTTTTTATATAAAAAGCCGACTCATAATAGGCAAAGGCCAACAAGCCCGAAGCACTAATCCGTGGATTGTTCACTCTCTGGGGTGGACAGGTCTATAAGAATTGAGATAAATTATCCTTCCCGGTATTGCTGCAGTAACAATCCTATGGAGATACAGTGCCTGTAGCTCTGCTAACTCATGCCTAATATGCAGAGCTTATGCAACTGTTTATCCAGAAGACCTTTTTTAAAAATTTAACTTTTGGCTTGCTCCAGAACTGTTTTTACCACAGACAGGTTAATGTGTGGCAGGACTTTCCTGTTGGTCAGGATGCATGCAGCAAATAGCTTGTGTGGCACTTGAAATTGCTTCCTGGTACCTCACTACAGTTACGGGTCTGATCTTGCGATATAGTACAGGACATATACAAATACATTTAACATACACAGTGGCCTGCAAAAGTATTCAACCCCGACCAATAAGCCACATTTTAGATGAATTACGAATGATGTTGAAACAATTTTCCAAATGAAACTTTTTATTTCAAATGAAGAGATAAAACTAAACACTGTTAATGTTGAAGCAGGTTACATGTCAGTAATACCTGTAAAAAAAACATGTACAAATCAAAATTCACTGGTGCAAAAGTATTCAGCCACTCAGGTCAGTACTTGGTGAAACACCTTTGCAGCAATGAGTGCTAATGAGTATTTGGGTAAGGTCTCCACCAAGCTTTACACAGTGAGATATGAAAATCTTTGCCCATCTTCACAGAAAATTGCTCTAGTTCTGGCCAAGTTTAATGGGGATCGTCGATGGACTGCAATCTTCATGTCTCTCCATAAATGTTCCATTGGGTTCAAGTCAGGACTTTGACTGGCACTCAAGAAACATTTATTTTCTTCTTGTTCAGCCACTTCATGTGTGCTTAAGCTTTGTGCTTCTGATCATTGCCCTGCTGAATATATGAATCTCATACCCAGTTTTAGATTCATGGCCGACTCAAAACAGGTTTTCATCAAGGATTCTCCTGTACTTTGCATCATCCATTGTCCCTTCTACCTGACAAGCTTGCCATTCCCAGGTCATGAAAAGCAGCCCCATAACATGATGCTGCCACCACCATGCTTGACAGGAGGGATGGTTGACTGGGTGACGTGTAGTGTTTTGGCTTGTGCCAGATGTAACACTTGAACTCAGACAAAAAAAGTTCAATTTGTGTCTCGTCTGACACAAAACTTTTCTCCATCATGCCTGCAGTATCATTAAGAATCGCTTTTTCACAAACTTCAAAAACGAGCTTTTTAGATGCATCTTTTTCAGTAATGCTTCTTTCTTGCCACCTGTCCATAGAGGCCAGCTTTGTGAAAGGAACAGGATATTGTTGATTTGACGAACACTGACCCCAATCTCGGACATAGAGCCTTGCAGATCAATTCAGTCATGGTGGATTTTACAGTGACATCTACAAACCAGTTTGCTGCTGCCCGGCTGCTGATTTGGATGGGCGACCCGATCTGGGTAGAGTTGGGTGTAGATACGTCTTCCGGTTCTTATTATGGATTTCACCGTACTCAAAGGGATAAGAGTGACTTTGAAATCTTCTTAAATCTCTCCTGAACGGTGCTTCTCCACCACTTTGTGTCTGACTTCTTTGGAAAGCTCCTTGGTCTTCATGTTTCCGTTCTTGGTTGACCAAGTGAGTGCCACCTAAAAACCCTTAGAAAAGTGGGGGAGCTTAATTTTTGAGTTACACAACTGATTACGGACAGTGTGAATCTTCACTGTCAAAAGGTAAAGGTAAGCGTCACATAAACACCGTTGCGGCCTGTTCCAAGGAAAGTGGTAATTGGTCTGTCCAGGCTGTTCCTTTTTCTTTTTTTAACCCATTTGAGCTTTGTTTTCAAATTTTCAACACAAGCTTCATTTTGAGATATGGAGAAGACGAATTAATAATTTTGTCAAAAGTTCAAAAGTCAACATAACATAAAACGTCAATTTTCATCCAATTGACCTGAAATTTCATTATCATTTGAGCTTTGGAAGCCGTAACATTTTTTACCATTTGAGCTTTTATCAACAAATTTTCAACAAAGCTATTATTGAGAATATGGAGAACACTACTTAATAACTTGATCAAAGGTGAGAGCTACTGTATAAATCATAAATTTTCATCCAATTGACCTGAAATTTTTATTATCATTTGAGCTTTTATCAACAAATTTCAACAAAGCTTATGATGAGAAATATGAGAGAGACAGATTAGGATATTTCGTCAAAAGTTCAAGGTACCGTTTAGCCTACAGAATAAGAAGAAGTCCAAATTCAAAGTGGACGGACCTTTGCATTTTCAGATGTTTTCAGTTGTCTTCTTTCTCCTGTGCAGCACAAGGCTGTGATAGCAAATTGATTGAGGGTGTGGCAGTCCTGCTGATGCAGTACCCTGTAGGTTTAGAGCAGTAATTCGAATTTGGCAAGGATGATGGGGATAGTCCCCCTATTTTTCGCAAAGGATACCCCAAAGTGATCTTTGTATGTCCATCGACTAATTCTGACAGGATGTACACCCATTTAGCATCCATCTGAGGGACGGCTGGCATCTCCGGGTGTGTACAGCACTGCAATGTATCCAGCAATTCGTATGTATGATGTTGAGGCTTCAATGCATTCGAGTGAGGAAAGTGAAAAAAAAAACTTTGTCAGTAAGACACCAATTGCAGCCTCTACCAAGTCAAGGCATTGTTGAGCAGCGCCCAAAAAAAAGGCAAATTATGATGACAGCGAGGTGACCAAAGATAACACCTTGATACAGGATGATTAAATAAGGCGTTAATGATCTTCAAAAGGGTGTTTACATCACCCAAACACCAATTTTCATTCATGCACTACCTTGGAGTTCCCTTGTATGCATGGAAAGTTTGGCACTGCTAAGTTTCATGGTTTTGAATTATGGAGGAGACGGACGGACTGACTGACAGACGATGGATCCACACTGATATTTAGTGTGTTGACTCGCAAATACCACACATCGCTTCGCGATGTGGGATTACTAAGAGAGGGAGGTGGGAGAAAAAAAGAGGAGGGGAGAGAGAGGAGGGGGGGGGGGGGGAAGAGAGAGGTAGGAGGGGGAGTGAGGTGGGGTGGGAGCGGAGGAGTGGGAAAGGGAAAGCAGTGTGAGGAGGGAAGGAAGCTTGAGGGAGAGGAAGGGAAGGCAGCGTGAGGGGAAGGGAATGCAGCATGAGGGAGGGGAAAGAAAGCAGCGTGAGGGGAAGGGAAGGCAGTATGAGGGATGGGAAGGGAAGGTAGCATGAGGGAAGGGGAAGGGAAGGTAGATACCAGGCGTTACTGGGGCAAAAGTGCTTTCAATCGTTGATTGCAAAAGCGAATGTGTTGCTGTTGCAGACTTTGGGTTTCTTTGAATCTACATTCTCAATGGTCACTAATAGTACTCTCTCTGTGTTTGGTTTTCAAATGTTTTTAGCAATTGGACAGATTACAGTGATGAGCAATGTCATGAACAAAGTGAGTATGCAAACTCTGGACTGTCTCTTTAACTTCCTGAAATAGTTCCAAACTGCGCTTCTGGACCTTTTGAACAACATGTTGTCAAAAACTTTATCAGCCGATATATGCCTGCCTGTTCCTCAGAAAAGCAATCAGCACGCTTTTGCCGGCCAACTCGAAATGCCTGCTGTTAATTTAGAGGACCACGCCCTTTCGGCGTGTTTAGTTTGCAAGTGACTTGCTTTGCTGCAATATTGCAAACGGGATACCCAGGGTCATGTTCCTTTTCAATTAATACATTACCAGGCCATGTGTAACCGAACATGCACAACAGGATGAAAAAAAATTCCCTAAAAAAAAACGCTTCTTCGATGAAGCAGAATTCCTCGGAATTGACGTCGATTACTTATTCCTTTTGATTCCACGGTTGGAATCGAGTACTGTACTTTGGAATTTATTCCACCCACCACTATAGAGCACTGAAGCAGCACACCAACAAAACGGTTGAATGAGGAACGGCTGGCTGGGTAATACTAAACACCATCTGGAGATGTCTGAGATGACCGAAGATTCCGGAGTGTCAAACAAAGTACAAATTGGACAAACTAGAAGCACCTGCTCCTACGGGAGCTGTCAAGGGGTCATGTTATGCCTATTTTACTCCAAGGAGTCCCAGGATTACACACCCCAAAAATGATGCGATCGGTTCAGCCGTTTTGCGGTACCTGGGAACAGACAGTGATTAATGGCAAGTAAAGACTGAAGCACCCGCTCCCTACGGAAGCCGTCAAGGGGTTTATGTTATTATATTGTTGCGGAAATGGCCCTTAGTGTGTTATTAAATATAGGATTAGCCCAGATCCCCCATTAAATGCATGTTTTAGCCAGGTTGTTCGGTAATTGGACGTACCACGTGTGTCGGGAGGTGTAGCAGCTGTTCATTGTTCGTGCGGTGGGGTGTACCGAGAGGTTCTTCTTCTTCTTCCCTCTCCGGACGAGGCCCCCCCCAGTCGGCTGAGAGGGTGTGGCTAGGAGAGTGAGCACTGGAAGGCGAAGGTGGACTGAGAGGTGGTGCGATCGCAGTAAGAGGAACTGCCTGAGCCCACGATATGGGCGATCGGCAGTAAGAGTGACTGCCTGCTTTGTCGAGTCCGCCTTCTGCTGGAGAGAGGCTGCTAGAGTCGAGTGTCGGCTTCGTAAAGGGGCCGCGCCCCAAAAAGAAAAGGTGGTAAAACGAGAGCGCGAGAGGTGGTGCATCGCATAAGAGAAACTGCCTGAGCCACGAATGGCGATCGCAGTAAGAGTGACTGCCTGCTTTGTCGAGTCTGCCTTCTCTGGATGAGAGGCTGCCAGAGTCGAGTTTGTCGGCTTCGTAAAGGGGCGCGCCCCAAAAAGAAAAGGGTAAAACTGAGAGCGCCGAGAGGTGGTGCGATCGCAGTAAAGGAAACTGCTGAGCCCCGATACGGGCGATCGGCAGTAAGAAGTGACGCCTGCTTTGTCAAGTCTGCCTTCTGCTGATAGAGAAACGACTGTGAGAGTCTGCCTTCTGCTGGATGAGAGGCTGCTAGAGTCGAGTCTGGGATATGGCTTTGGTGAGAAGAGAGAGCCCCGGGAAGGCAAGGAAGAAACGACTAGTGAGAGACGGTTGTGTCCTGTCTGCGATCTACTTCGTGAAAGAGGCAGGAGAAATGACTAGTGGGATCGGCGATCGACTTTTATGAGGAGGGACATCGACAGTTCAACCTGTGTCAAACCACGGAGCCTCTGTCCTTACTCACCTCACGGCTCGACGATGTCTTGTAGCCCATCGACTCCGCCTGCGGAGCCCAACACCCCGATTTGGCCGGACTTGTATACTGGACCTTGTGGAAAGCCAGCTGGAGCATAGCATAGATCTTTCGTCTTGTGCCGCAACCTTACGGGGGCTGAACGCGCGAGGCTGCGTGCGTGGGCGGTGTGACAAAGAGGGACGAACCGCCATTTGCCACGCGCATGTTTTGAGCTTGGGTGCCTCGAATCCGTTGACATCGGCTTGTCAAGAGCTGCATTCGGCCTTTGACACTTTCCTCTCGTCATGAAAGCATCACCAAAGTACTCTGGTCTGTCTGCATGCTGTCCGTGTCTTGTCTGCATGCTGTCCGTGTCTTGTCTGCATGTGTCTAAGGTTTATCTCGCTAGGGTCCCCTTCGAAACCTGTAATCGTAGCTCCCTAGTTAAGAACGGTTAATAGATTGATTATAACATTGTCGTGCATGCTTGCTTGTGTTGTGTTCCCGATGTGTCCCCAATAATCTGGCTGATTCATATAAAGTTGCGATTTGGGTTGTCGTGCCGTGCTGAAAACAATTCGCTCGATTGGTATATAAAACCAAAACGGGCTACGGATGGAGACTCCGCTCGTTCGACAAATCCAGTCTGTAGCCGGGGGCTATTCCCCCAGCTGGCAAGGCACAGGTGTATTTGTTATCGTGATCTGAGGCGCGTAACCGAGATTTTGCCGAACCAGCTGGCGTTATAACCCCGGAGACGCGGTGCTGTTAAGCTAGGTCACATTTGCTCTACGGCGAGGATACGGTGGCCGTACGCCCTCTGAATTGACAGAAATGTGGCGGCGGCCGCAGAGAAACTGTGGTGGCCTCAGGGAGGCCCTACGCCGTTTGGCATATTTACAGGCCGTAGGGGCGCGTGGAATTCTAGCGCGGAGTTATAACTTTTTTCATTTCTACGTTCGCCGTAGCAATTCGACAAGCCAAGCTATGACGTAGATGTGTTCCACGTCGACCGTACGTAGGGCGTACGTGGGCTTGCGTTATTCGTGCGGCTGTCGTAAGCTCTTCTCAATAAAATGAATTTTCCCAACCCCCAAAATTACGGCGGCCGCAATTCCACGGTCGCTGTACGGTGGCCTTGCGGTCTGTGTGACTCCCTGCGGGCAACGCAGGTCGACGCACGGTTCCCTACAACCCACCGTGCACCTACGTACGGCCTCCGTGCGTCTGCGTCGACCGTGCGTCACCGTGCGCTAACCGCTAGAGATCGGAGTATAGGTGTTTGCCTTATACAGTGGTGCCCCAGAATCCCAATTAATTCGTTCGAGCGAGGCTGTT
>CM068967.1:18782994-18798367 GCA_035128595.1 Eptatretus atami | reverse complement strand
CCACTAGTCATTTCTCCTGCCTCTTTCACGAAGTAGATCGCAGACAGACACAACCGTCTCTCACTAGTCGTTTCTTCCTTGCCTTCCCGGGGCTCTCTCTTCTCACCAAAGCCAATCCCAGACTCGACTCTAGCAGCCTCTCATCCAGCAGAAGGCAGACTCTCACAGTCGTTTCTCATACCAGCAGAAGGCAGACTTGACAAAGCAGGCAGTCACTCTTACTGCCGATCGCCCGTATCTGGGCTCAGGCAGTTCCTTACTGCGATCGCACCACCTCTCGGCGCTCTCAGTTTTACCACCTTTTCTTTTTGGGGCGCGCCCTTTACGAAGCCGACAAACTCGACTCTAGCAGCCTCTCATCCAGCAGAAGCAGACTCGACAAAGCAGGCAGTCACTTTACTGCGATCGCCATATCGTGGCTCAGGCAGTTCCTCTTACTGCCGATCGCACCACCTCTCGGCGCTCTCAGTTTTACCACCTTTTCTTTTTGGGGCGCGCCCCTTTAGAAGCCGACAACTCGACTCTAGCAGCCTCTCATCCAGCAGAAGGCGGACTCGACAAAGCAGGCAGTCACTCTTACTGCCGATCGCCCATATCGTGGCTCAGGCAGTTCCTCTTACTGCCGATCGCACCACCTCTCAGTCCCACCTTCGCCTTGCCAGTGCTCACTTCTCTAGCCACACCCTCTCAGCCGACGTGGGCGGGGCCTCGTCCGGAGAGGGGAAGGAAGAAGAAGAACCTCTCGGACACCACCACCGCACGAACAATGAACAGCCTGCTACACCTCCCGACACAGTGTAACGTCCAATTACCGAACAACCTGGCTAAACATGCATTGAATGGGGGATCTGGGCTAATCCTATATTTAATAACACACTAAGGGCCATTTCCGCAACAATATAATAACATAACCCCCTTGACGGCTCCCGTAGGGAGCGGGTGCTTCTAGTCTTTACTGCCATTAATCACTGTCTGTTCCCAGGTACCGCAAAAACGGCTGAACCGATCGCAATCATTTTTGGGGTGTGTAATCCTGGGACTCCTTGGAGTAAAATAGGCATAACATGACCCCCTTGACAGCTCCCGTAGGGAGCAGGTGCTTCTAGTTTGTCCAATTTGTACATTGTTTGACACTCCGGACATCTTCGGTCATCTCCAGACATCTCCAGATGGTGTTTAGTATTACCCAGCCAGCCGTTCCTCATCAACCGTTTTGTTGGTGTGCTTGCTTCAGTGCTTATAGTGGTGGGTGGAATAAATTCCAAAGTACAGTACTCGATTCCAACCGTGGAATCAAAAGGAATCAAGTAATCGACGTCAATTCCGAGGAATTCCTGCTTCATCGAAAGAAGCGTTTTTTTCTTAGGGAATTTTTTTTCATCCCTGTTGTGCATGTTCCGGTTACACATGGCCTGGTAATGTATTAATTGAAAAGGAACATGACCCTGGGGTATCCCGTTTGCAATATTGCAGCAAAAGCAAGTCACTTGCAAACTAAACACGCCGAAAGGGCGTGGTCCTCTTAAATTAACAGCAAGGCATTTCGAGTTGGCCGGCAAAAGCGTGCTGATTGCTTTTCTGAGGAACAGGCAGGCAATATATCGGCTGATAAAGTTTTGACAACATGTTGTTCAAAAGGTCCAGAAGCGCAGTTTGGAACTATTTCAGGAAGTTAAAGAAGACAGTCCAGAAGTTGCATACTCACTTTGTTCAGTAGACATTGCTCATCACTGTAATATGTCCAATATGCTAAAACATTTGAAAACCAAACACAGAGAGAGTACCTATTAGTGACCATTGAGAATGTAGATTCAAAGAAACCAAAGTCTGCAACAGCAACACATTCGCTTTTGCAATCAACGATTGAAAGCACTTTTGCCCCAGTAACGCCCTGGTATGCTACCTTCCCTTCCCCTTCCCTCATGCTACCTTCCCTTCCCATCCCCTCATACTGCCTTCCCTTCCCCTCACGCTGCCTTCCTTTCCCCTCCCCTCATGCTGCTTTCCCTTCCCCTCACGCTGCCTTCCCTTCCTCTCCCCTCAAGCTTCCTTCCTCCCCCACACTGCTTTCCCTTTCCCCACCCTCCTCGCTCTCCCACCCCACCTCACTCCCCCTCCCTACCTCTCTCTTCCCCCCCCCCCCCGTCCTCTCTCTCCCCTCCTCTTTTTTCTCCCACCTCCCTCTCTTAGTATCCCCATCAGCGAAGCGATGTGTGGTATTTGCGAGTCAACACCACTAAATATCAGTGTGGATCCATCAGTCTGTCAGTCAGTCCGTCCGTCTCCTCCATAACTCCAAAACCATGAAACTTAGCAGTGCCAAACTTTCCATGCATACAAAGGGAACTCCAAGGTAGTGCATGAATGAAAATTGGGTGTTTGGGTGATGTAAACACCCCTTTTGAAGATCATTAACAGCCTTATTTAATCATCCTGTATCAAGGTGTTATCTTTGGTCACCTCGCTGTCATCATAATTTGCCTTTTTTTTTGGGCCTGCTCAACAATGCCTTGACTTGGTAGAGGCTGCAATGGTGTCTTACTGACAAAGTTTTTTTTTCACTTTCCTCACTCGAATCATTGAAGCCTCAACATCATACATACGAATTGCTGGATACATTGCAGTGCTGATACACACCCGGAGATGCCAGCCGTCCCTCAGATGGATGCTAAACTGGGTGTACCATCTGCCAGAATTAGTCGATGGACATAAAAGATCACTTTGGGGTATCCTTTGCGAAAAATAGGGGGACTATCCCCATCATCCTTGCCAAATTCGAAATTACTGCTCTAACCTACAGGGGTACTGCATCAGCAGGACTGCCACACCCTCAATCAATTATGCTACTCACAGCCTTGTGCTGCACAGGAGAAAAGAAGACAACTAGAAAACATCTGAAAATGCAAAGCCTGTCCACTTTGAATTTGGACTTCTTCTTATTCTGTAGGCTAAACGGTACCTTGAACTTTTGACGAAATTCCTAATCTGTCTTCTCCATATTCTCATCATAAAGCTTTGTTGAAAATTTGTTGATAAAAGCTCAAATGATAATAAAAATTTCAGGTCAATTGGATGAAAATTTATGATTTTACGTCATGCTCTCACCTTTGATCAAGTTATTAAGTAGTGTTCTCCATATTCTCATAATAAAGCTTTGTTGAAAATTTGTTGATAAAAGCTCAAATGGTAAAAAAATGTTACGGCTTCCAAAAGCTCAAATGATAATTGAAATTTCAGGTCAATTGGATGAAAAATGACGTTTTTATGTGATGCTGACTTTTGAACTTTTGACAAAATTATTAATTCGTCTTCTCCATATTCTCAAAATGAAGCTTTGTTGAAAATTTGAAAACAAAAGCTCAAATGGTTAAAAAAAAGAAAAAGGAACAGCCTGGACAGACCAATTACACTTCCTTGGAACAGGCCGCAACGGTGTTTATGTGACGATTACCTTTGACCTTTTGACAGTTAAAATTTCACCTGTCCGTAATCAGTTGTGTAACTCGAAAATTAAGCTCCCCCACTTTTCTAAGGAGTTTTTAGGTGCAACTCACTTGGTCAACCAAGAAAGGAAACATGAAGACCAAGGAGCTTTCCAAAGAAGTCAGACACAAAGTGGTGGAGAAGCACCATTCAGGAGAGAGTTATAAGAAGATTTCAAAGTCACTCATTATCCCTTTGAGTACGGTGAAATCCATAATTAAGAACCGGAAGACGTATCATACCACCCAAACTCTACCCAGATCAGATCGCCCATCCAAACTCAGCAGCCGGGCAAGCAGCAAACTGATTTGAGATGTCACTGTAAAATCCACCAATGACTGAATGATCTGCAAGGCTCTATGTCCGAGATGGGGGTCAGTGTTCGTCAATCAACAATATCCTGTTCCTTTCACAAAGCTGGCCTCTATGGACAGGTGGCAAGAAAGAAGCCATTACTGAAAAAGATGCATCTAAAAGCTCGTTTTGAAGTTTGTGAAAAAGCATCTTAATGATACTGCAGGCATGTGAGAAAAAGTTTTGTGTCAGACGAGACACAAATTGAACTTTTTTGTCTGAGTCAAAGTGTTACATCTGGCACAAGCCAAACACTACATCCGTCACCCAGTCAACACCATCCCTCCTGTCAAGCATGGTGGTGGCAGCATCATGTTATGGGGCTGCTTTTCATGACCTGGGAATGGCAAGCTTGTCAGGATAGAAGGGACAATGGATGATGCAAAGTACAGGAGAATCCTTGATGAAAACCTGTTTGAGTCGGCCATGAATCTAAAACTGGGTATGAGATTCATATTTCAGCAGGGCAATGATCAGAAGCACAAAGCTAAAGCCACACTGAAGTGGCTGAACAAGAAGAAAATAAATGTTCTTGAGTGGCCCAGTCAAAGTCCTGACTTGAACCCAATGGAACATTTATGGAGAGACATGAAGATTGCAGTCCATCGACGATCCCCATTAAACTTGGCAGAACTAGAGCAATTTTCATGTGAAGAATGGGCAAAGATTTCATCATCTCACTGTGTAAAGCTGGTGGAGACCTACCCAAAATACTCATAGCACTCATTGCTGCAAAAGGTGTTTCCACCAAGTACTGACCTGAGTGGCTGAATACTTTTGCAACCAGTGAATTTTGATTTGTACATGTTTTTTTTACAGGTATTACTGACATGTAACCTCCTTCAACTATAACAGTGTTTAGTTTGATCTCTTCAGTTATGAATAAAAAAGTTCATTTGGAAAATTGTTTCAACATCATTCGTAATTCATCTAAATGTGGCTTATTGGTCGGGGGTGAATACTTTTGCAGGCCACTGTGTATGTAAATGTATTTGTATATGTCTGTACTATATCGCAAGATCAGACCCCGTAACTGTAGTGGGTACCAGAAGCCAAGTTCAAGTGCCACACAAGCTATTGCTGCATGCATCCTGACCAACAGGAAATTCCTGCCACACATTAACCTGTCTGTGGTAAAAACAGTTCTGGGAGCAGCCAAGAAGTTTAAATTTTAAAAAGGTTCTTCTGGATAAACAGTTGCATAAGCTCTGCATATTAGGCATGAGCTTAGCAGAGCTACAGGCACTTGTATCTCCATAGGATTGTACTGCAGCCAATACCGGGAGGATAATTTATTCTCAATTCTATAGACCTGTCCACCCCAGAGAGTGAACATCCACGGATTAGTGCTTCGGGCTTGTTGGCCTTTGCCTTATGAGGTCGGCCTTTTTATATAAAAAAAGTTTTTTAAAAACCAAAACATTTAAACAGCTTGGGACATGCACCTTGACCCCACGGCCAAAGTACACAGTCCAACAATACTATCATATGAGCCTGCACATGGACCTCAGCCGAATTATTTTCATCAATGATCTCTCCGACTCTCTGGAAAATCCTCTTTATCTCTTTGCTGATGACTCCACCCTCTGCCGTACCATCTGTCATCCCTCAGATCGGCAAGCCGCAGCTTCTTCGCTCTCTGCAGATCTGGATAAAGTCACAAACTGGTCCAACACGTGGAACATGTCTTTCAATCCGGACAAATCTCACACTCTCACGATGTCTCTCTGAAAGGACCACCGGACCCCCCCCCCCCAACATCTACTTTCTCAACAATCCTCTTGAAGAAGTCCTTTCATTCAAGCTTCTGGGTCTCACTATCTGCCATGATCTTTCCTGGGAAAGCCACTTTTCCAACCTGGCCTCCAAAGCCAGTCGCTGACTGGGAATCCTCCATCGTGCAAAATCCTTCCTTGGCACACCTGAGCTCCTGACCACATACAAATATTTCGTCCGCAGCCTGATGGAGTACTGCTCTCCCCTCTGGGCTGGTGCTCCCACCTTTCTTGGCTTCACACTGTGGAAACCAAGGCATTTAGGATCATTGGTATCTTCCGCGATGAGGCTGAGTCTTTTGGGCATCTCACGCTCTCACCACAGGCAGGTCGGTGGTGTTTCTGTATTCTACCGTCTCCTCTCCGACCTCACCCCCCTGCTCCGTCTACTATCTGTCCCGCCCATATTTCCGCAGTGCGCTCAAGGTCCGCCAGCAACCCGCTTCTGGTAAAACTACCAAAATCACGAATCACTGCTCACCTTCACTCTTTCCTTCCTCTTTTTTCTCACCTTTGGAACAAACTCCCACACTCTCTTCAATCCCATTCTTCCCTCCAGGTCTTCAAAACAGCTGTTCACCACCACCTCTTATCTTCCCCCTTCCAAAACCACGATCTTTTCTACCCCCAATAATCCACCCCAAAACCCACCTCCTTCAAATTCCCTGCTTTCCTTCCCGAAAGTCCCTGTCATGTAAGGACCTGAAAGTCCCTGTAGTGTCCATCTTGTTTACCCTGGGTACCCCACCCCATCCCTCTCCCTTCCACAGATCTCCTCATGTCTCTGTTCCAAACTGTTTTTTCCTTCCCTCTCCCACCCCTTTTTTCTCCTGCTCCCCTTGCTGTACGTTCTGTGTGTTGGCTCTTATACGAGCCTCGACAGTGTATTCAAAAAATAAAAAGGCTGAAGTTCATGGTGAATCGAACACACACCCTCACCTGAAGAGTCAGAATGCATGATCATACAATTGGACCACTCCTCAATAAGAGCAAGTCCCCTTGCTTTATGAAGGAGGTCCCCATCCTTTGGCTGCAATACAACCATTTGGAGATGTAGGGGCTGTAGCTCTGCTGAGCTCATGCCGAATAGGCAGGGCTGATGCAACGGTTTAGACAGCAGTGCACTATATATATATATACACACATTTTGTTCTGCATTTTGTTAATCCGAGGCAATAAATTCGGCCTTTGGTCCTACTATCCTGATCAAATTATCTGTATTAGCACCTTGATATACTGAGATCCTTCCTGGTCAACAACTACCACAATGATGATCCCATGATGTTCTGTAATTAATGGTGCATCTCCAAAAAGTAGATTCCAAAACACAAAACATTTATGTGATACAGAGATACAAGCCAAAAGAGATGTTACATTAAATAATGCAGAAGTCGTAACGAGAGCTTGCGGTTCGGTTTAAGGTGTGCCCTACTGAGCATGCCGAGAGCAGTGCCGTGTGCCCCGATGCAACGTAGCTGCCCAGTCACAACACGGCTCGCAGGTGAATACAGTGTTAAAAAAAACAAATTAAAAAAAGTATTTACATCTTATTTTTCAAATAATTTTTCCCATTAAAATTGCTCCTCAAATGCCACATAGTATATCCAAGGAACACTTGGACCTGACTTAGAAAACCTGTACGTCTGCCATACATTCGACACTTTATTCACTGTTGTCACACTTGCACCCGTGTGTTGTGTTGAAGGTATGATTTGGGGTTGGTGCTGAAAGAGAAATATATAGAAACCAGTTTACATTTTGTATCCCACTGATAATCTGGATCTGGACCTGAACCAAAATCTAACCTCATTGTTCTTGTCACCTAACCAACTCGTCCATCAAGTTTTGTCATAACTTGTCCGCAACCTTTTGAAATACCATGTTACACATCGTTTTTGGACCAATCTCTCAATGGTGACGAATCACTGAAAAAAAATATAAAATAATCGCAATAATCCATATCCGGATTTTCAGCAACATTTCATCGATTCGTCCTTGTCACACACTCAACCTGTCCACCAAGTTTCCTCCGAATCCTTCCATAAGTTTTTGAGATATCTTGTTCAGACAAAGAAACAAACGAATAGGCACGGATAAAAACATAACCTCGTCCATCACAGATGGCGGAGGTAAAAAAAAACAAAAAAACAATACAATCAACTATTGAATAATAAACTGGAACTGAGGACGAGTCGAGATTAACCCTTGGGATTATAAATTGTCTTGTAATTGTCTATTTATTATTATTTATAAATTGTCTATTTATTACCTCCACTACCAAAGGTGGAGGGAGGCTCTGTTTTCACCCCTGTCTGTCTATTTTTTTTGGCTGTGAGCAGGATATCTCAAAACGTTATGGATAGATTCGGACAAAACTTGGTGGACCAGTTGTGTGTGTGTGTGACAGGACAAACTGATGAGATTTTGGTGAAGATCTGGATCCGGATATGAGAATTTTTAAATTGTAAAAGCGATTCTTCACCATTGAGAGATGGGGCCAAAAACGATACATAGAATGATATCTCAAAAAGTTGTGGACGAGTGATGACAAAACTCGGTGGATGAGTTGGGTAGGTGACAAGAACAAGCCAATTCGATTTTGGTTCAGGTCCGGATCCAGATCCAGCCTATCAGTGGGATACAAAATGTAAACTGTTTAGCCTGGCGGAGGTGTGCGCTCTACCGAGTACCGTTCTAGTTATGTATGTGAGGCGAGGGAGAGAGAGAGCAAATTCTATTTCCTATATACTTATCATGATCATATATTTATTTATTTTTATCCATCGGCTTTCGTGGAAATTGTGCTTCCTGTCTATTGTTACGGATCCGGGGTTCTAGTTTCGCCACGATGGGAAGCGCCCGAGTTCCTCCCGAACACTCGATCCTGAGGCCACCGAGCACGGAAAACTCTGCGTGCCGGTGGGTTGCTAAGCAACCATGAGCACCGATTGGTACTGCCAATCGGGAAGGGTTACACGACTTCACATGATACCTTACGATGGGAGTCTCGTACCCTCGATGCGTACTCTAATTAACTCACTGGATCAGGTGCAGCCGAGCGGCGCTGCAAGTACGCACCGGCTAACAAGAGCAAATCGGTGGGGCAGAACTTCCCAGCTAACCTGCATGCGGACCATACTGGACCGATAGGGAAAAGATGCTATGAGCTGGGTGCATGTATAACACAAACACTTTATTGCAATAAGTGAAGTAAAAGGACATGCAAATATTTACAAAGAACAATAAAGGACACAGTGCAGAACTTAAGAACTGCAATCTTAACTTTACACTGGGACAGGCACCATCAGAAATACACCCCGAGGAAAGTTAGAGAGCAAAGAAAGATGAGAACAGATGAGGTGTTTCCGACCTTTGTTGTACCTGGTGCCCGACGGACCAACGCTTCCCAGTCACTTAGGAGGGGCATGAGGAGGAAAACTGAGGATGTCAGAGGAGGTGCAAAATGAGAGATGCGATGAGGTGCAGAGAAGAAAATGAAAAGAGGGACGTATCTTTGGGGTCGCTCTGAAAACAACGTTTGTCGGGACTTGCCCTCACTGATTGCTCTTTTGCGTCGACAGCAGACGAGACAGAAAAAAAGAGACAGAATGTGTGAGCAGTCCGAATAATGTGTGAGGAAGCCTGTAAGTGTAAAGGTGCTTCAGCTTGGCCTGAATCACTCGCCCACCCAGCGGTCCGCTCCGTCTGCTCCGTTCCTCAAACTCCGTATGCCTGTTCAGCTCCACCTTCCGCCCCATACCACTGACCAAGCCAAAAGCATCTCTTTTTCCCTCCCTCTCGCAAAGTATTTATAATTGTCTGGCGAGGGAGGAGCGTAAAGGTGAATCAGGACAGGCAGTAGGCATTTCCAAGCGTCCCCATTGGTGCACGGACGCTTCTCCTGGTTATGGCCCTGCCCACGCGAGGACTCGGCACCGGAAATGGCCTCATTCATTTATTCGCCTCGTCACACGACTCAACTCTGACTTTAACTTGGGGAGAGAGTATCTGATGGTGCTCTCCGACCACGAATATGTGCTGGACACCAAATGGGAGCCGTAATCGAGCGGAGAGCTAGGACTATCCATGCGATGTTGAACGGATTGTAGTGCACATTTGCGCTTCAAACTACATGCCAGAACGTCCCAAGCACAAGCATCTGTAGTGGTAGTTGCATGCATTGTTCCCCAACATCTCCAAAGGGCAGTGGTGGGCGTTCGTGGTGGTGACTGTGGTTGCGACAATCGTAGCGGTGAGTTATGAAGTGGTGATTGAGGTGTCGTAGTGGTGGGTTTGTGATGGAGGTGGTTGTGGCGGTTGTTGGCGAAGGTAAGCGAGCTTGGATTGATGTCGGGATCTTTATAAAGGCATTGTGGTGGTTGTGGAGATGTTGTAGCGTTGTGGTCCGAGTCTGGAGAAGGTCTAAGGTGAGCATCTGTTTGGTAATGGTGCAAGGTTTGAATGCATAAGGGCGTGCGTATGCAAATGAACTGCCTGTTGTGATCTGCATGCTTGCGTGGAAGAAAGGAGGGGTCATGTGTGCGAAGTAAAATAAGTACCTCAAGGATAAAGAAAACAGAATGGGAATAAAGACCTGCGAAAAGCCCTCGCAACACATTTTATCCCATAAACCCACAAGACATAAGGGAAGGGCTATCTAACATGGATACGAATGAAACAACTGTCTCGGGACCACTTGCTATATGTTGTGTGCCGTTGCTTTGGGGAGTGACAGTTTCACATGACCGCAACATTATCATAAACTATGAAATGCCATGAAAGTATCGCTCTCCCTATTCTACCTTTAATCAGGTCACATGCTATTTAAATCTACACCTGTAAGATTCCACCCAGCTGGAGCTCAATCCACAACACGGTGCACTTCAGACACCTAACGTGAATGTGCCATCGTTTTATTGTGTTGCCTTCTTTTATCTTGCTTTCTTTGTCACCTGCCAAGCTTGCATCTCAAATCACACGACGGAGTAGCTGGTTGTGATTTTCATAAAAATGAATTTTAGAAAGTAAGGGGAGGGGAGTCTGGTCTGCATGAGTAAGGGAAGAGTCTATGAGGATGAGTAAAGGGGAGTCTTCAGTCTGATAGAATGAGTGAGTCCAGGGAGTCTGGTAGGTCTTCAGTCTAATAGGAATGAGTCAGTCCGGGGAGTCTGGTAGGTATGAGGTATTCGTGACACTATGGCTGTAGTTTTCCCAACAGGTGAATGTTGGGTTAGTTATCCTAAAATCATTACTGTATAATGCCATTTTGAGTATCATATTGTTTCCCAACTTACCAGGCAACCACATTTAATCAAGGTTCCTTGGTCAAACAGCTAATGATTTCCTTCCAATAAGCAAACACCATTTCTCAACTCCAAACACCTTCTCTCAAAACATCATGGCATCTTTACAATCATTTCAAACACACACCGGCACACCACCCTGGGTGTGTGATGTGAAACGATCAAGTTTTTGCTCTTGTCAACTGGGTGTCTGGTGTTGCGCCAGTAGGGGGCGCTGCACAGCGAAGCACGCCGTTAAGTTTGCCGTCACGTCTGGACGTTGTGAACACCTGGAGGTGTCCCTTAAATGATTTGGTCTTCAGACCTGTCTTTTTGATGTTGAACATCACCTGTAAATGATCTATCTTTTAAGCCGCTCAGATGGCCAGCAATGTGGCGTTAAAAAAAAAAGGTCTTCGACCGACTGTGACCTTTCCGATCTCAAAATTCCATGTATGAGTCAAGCGTACAGTTGGACACCTTGTGCTTGTTTACATATCGTACCCTCGTTGTTCCTTCAGATATGTTTGGTGTGAACGGATCTATCTTTTAATCCGCTCAGGTGGCTAGCAATGTGGCGTTAAAAAAAAAAGGTCTTCGACCGAGATACAATCGTCTGAGACACACCAACGTTTTTAAAATTTACTTTCAAAATCGAATGATGTCATTCACAAGAAAAACTCCAAAATCCCCAAAACTCCCAAAATCCAGGATCCAGTGCTCACCTCCACTCATTCGTTCCTCCTTTTTCCCCACCTGTGGAACCAAGTTCCACATCCTCTTCAAACTCATTCTTCCCTCCATGTCTTCAAGACAACTGTTCACAACCGTCGCAGGTCACCCTCAATCCACAACCATGATCTTTTCTACCCCGCTAACCCTCCCCAAGCCCAACTCTTTCCAAGTTTCCAGTTTTTCCATCTTGATCACCCCGTGGATCCTCTCCTTACCCTCGCTCTTCCCCACATCCCTTATTTATCCAAGTCTCCCTCTATTTTGCCCCTCGACCCTGCTGTTTGTGTGTCCCCTCCCCTCTTTCTTTTTCTACTGCTATTTTCGGTTCTGATATGTCCTGATTCGTTCTGTGTTCTAGCTTCTCCATGAGCCTCGACTCTGTAGGCTGTCCAAATAAAAAAATGTAGCACTTGTTTTTATGCCTTTTCCTGGACTATATTGCGAGGTCATGGAACTTGTTGAACATCACCGTAGTTGGCGCATTTTATTCTCTAACGATATGCATAACTTTGTCCAAAATAAAGTTGATAAATCTTATCAACTTGGAAACTTCCAACTGGTTGTTTGATTGGTTTGTTCGGAAAGCTTCATTTCAAAGTAGTTAAATAAGATGTGAGAGCAACGTTTGGCACGGACAGATCTCCTACATCGTGAATCAAAAGGTTCTTAAAAATTGGAAAACATTGCCAGATATTGAAATGGTCACCCACCCAGAAGGTCGACTTGAACACGAGCTTCACAGGGCCTGACCATCATCTGCAGATGAAGAAGTCCACACCAGCCCTCCCACCACCGATTCCCTCCTCAACCCCCTACCCAGCAACCACACTTAGCCAAACACCTGCCTCCGATGGTCGGACACTGCCTTTCTGTGAAGCCTCCATCTCCCTGGTTTGCACTGGCACGGGCCTTTGTTCACCCACTCTGGATTTCCGCCGCAACCCATTGTACGCGAGCCTTCGTTCTCAATGGCCCCACACGGCCACCGCTGCTCTCGGGCAATTCTGCCTGTCTCGAATTGCACAAAGAAAGCAGAAGCTTCAATGGAGGCGCGTTCGAGTCAAGCTGTAAGGAAATAAAGATCCATGTGTCCAGCTCTTGAAAAGGATACGATATTCCTTCGTGTTCGAAGGCAATGGGACTGCTCTAATCTCATGGAGGTCCAGCGTTCAAACCCTTTACTCCTGCTGGTGGCTCTGCTTGAACCCTATTCAATCATTGTACAACATCGCCGTTGCCTTTTCTGCTGCCTGCACCACCCAGTGAATGAGACCGGCTGGTGTGGCACTCGCATTTGAAGATGCTTGTGAGATGAAGTGTAATTAAAGTCGCATGAAGACACGGTTGAGAGCCAAGTGATAATGCAAAGACAGATACCAATAAGGATGAGGACGATGATGAGAAATGCCTGTGACGTATGCTCCATCGCGGGAGGACTCAGACCCAGATTTGAGAGGGCCGAGCACCCAGGCCGAGCCGTGTGGACAGCTGTTTCCGAGCTTTTGATTAATGAGAGCTATTGGAGCATGGATAAGCTGCTTTAACAGGCAGACATTTGCCTGGCGTTCGACTCTTCTTGCCCATCCCCTGTTGCCCTTGTGGCTTGTTTGTCCGACCTTGCCATGACGATTCCTCGTGCCGCCCTGCCCTCCGTGTACCTGTGTCATGCAATCGGACACACGGATATTAACAGGGGATGTCGTCTGTCTGGACGTCTGTACATGAAACCAAAACAATACGACATATCATTTTCAAGGTGTCATTAGCATTCCGTTCACATTTAAACCGTGGGTCCTTAAACTCACACGGGGATGCTCAAAATCCCTTGGTGGCTCGCAAAAGGAGTAGACCCTAGTGTGCCTGTATCTGTATACCCTGTCCGAATTTCAAATGGCTTATGTTGGTCGTCCTTTCATGTAATACAATGGCAAACCAACCGGTCATTAACCCCTTGCCCAGAAGCTGGCCGCTTGGACAGGCTCCCCTCTCCTCTCGGAGAATGGCGCTTATTATAGATCAGATGACGTTCTTGCCTGGTCGTTTGTTGCACATCATGACCAATGGTCCAAACGTTTGTGTGACATCACAGCCAACGTTTGGTTTAACCCCTGAATTATTGGAAGAGGATAACGAAGCTTATTGAAGACCCTGCCATCTGTATGGAACAGAGCCTGCGTTGAAGACCTGTCCTCCGTATGAAGAACTTCTGTAGATGGAGAACGTATATACACCTGTACAATACTCTCTGTTGCAAACTCATCCTGCATGCGATCAACCATCGATAATAATACAACTCTGTCCGGCTCCCAATGTTTGCAACATCAACACCCGACTTCGCTCGAGCTCAAACATCAACAAAATTAGGAGAGACTTTGTGCATTCCGACCTGGCGATCTTCCGCGACTACGACACAGGTGGACACTTTTCCGTATTATGGACGTGGAGACTTTCAGACAGGTAAAGATAATTCCGCAGCCTTTGTTGGAGCCCGTTTCCTCTGACTTCGTTTGATATCGGCCTTCCTTTACACACGCATGTCTCTTACAGCAACATGTCAAATTCTCGAGACTAATTCCAACCAGACCATTGGCGCCCATGTGAGCTGGCGGCAATAACCACACATTGCGCATCAGAGCGGTCAACAAGCATATTCCTGGGGATGTCAAATATCTTAAAAGTATCACTCTCTGTATCGGCGTGTTGGTCCTCTTTTCGTTGGCAAGTTTTTATTCCATTCTATGTATTGACATCTGTCAAGAGGCCATTTTCTGCATCTTCTTTATTGCTTTGCAATCAGCCAACCAATCGTCCCTGCACTTCAGGAGTTCAGAAGAGGCTCAATTCAACCTGTTCAACTCAGGCGAGCAACAGACATTAAGGGATCGGCTTGAAGCCGCGAGGTAAGAGGCACGATCCGATCGATGAGGCTCTTGAACGCGGCGAGGCGCAATTCTCCTGGACGCCATACTGCTACGGCCTTGCCTCTCGGGAGAAGATTAGCGGCATGGGGAAGCGGCCTTGACGTCCCGCCGCTCCGGATGCCGAGCGTCCTGTCAGAACCTCGCCGGTGGCAGGCCTTTGCACTTCGGGTGAGTGCTTGGCCTCCATCACCGCCGCCTCGCAGATCTCGCTTGCCTGTCATGGCCTAAAAATTATAGTTTTGGCGCACTGGGGTTTTCACTCACAATCGCTTGGGTCTGCCAAGGTCGGCACGATGTTCTGTGCCTGGGCAGACAGTTGAAGAACGGTTGAGTTACCTCATTTGGCATGGTTGCTGCCAGGTCACCGAGGGTGCACTGTTAACTCGGCATAAGTATACTTCTCGTCTGCAAACCGTAATCACGCATGGTGGGCTTGAAATAAACGCCCCTTGCCACACGTGTACAAATATGTCGGATATTTTCACAAGTCCTTTACTCTCGTGTCTTTGTGTACCCACATATTATAGGAACGCACACAACCGATCACGCCATCCAAAGAACGCTTCGTTCACGGACAAATGAGACCAATTAATCATCAGAAGAACAACTTCAAGCCACCTGGGCCAGAAGAGCCGCTTCAGGGATGCGGTTTGGCATTCCCGCTTCTTACCGTCAATATCGATCGACACTGTTGTAGAACGATCATCCTGACCACCGAAGGCCCATATATTAGGATCCATCCTACCAAACCAATGGCCCTGAAGTTAGTTACTCATGCTATGTAGTGGAGAAGGAAGCTCGAGAGAGAGAGAGAGAGAGAGAG
>CM068967.1:18757349-18772556 GCA_035128595.1 Eptatretus atami | reverse complement strand
CACACACACACACACACACACACACACTGACATATTGTTGACACAAACACTTAACACAGCCACTAAGCTTGAAGGAAATACTCTGGGTCTATCAATATTACTCTGGAATACTCTGGGTCTATACTCTACCCCACAACCTGTTGAACGTGACGTCATAACAAAGGCGCCACTTTTCTCACCGCACTCGGAGGGGAATTTCCTCAGAAGCAATTTCCTCCTCCCCATGGATGCCAACCGATGGGGATTGTCCATGCTCTATCCTTTTAAATGCTGAACGTCAAGTAAGGAAGCAGCACGTACCATTTTAAAAGTCTTTGGTATGACTCGGGCAGGGTTTGAACCACAACAAAGAGAGCAGATCGGTTGAGGAGGGTCCAGGAGGGTCCAGCATCCAAATACTTAATTAAATTTAATGGGGATCCAGCATCCAAATCCCACTTTACCTTCCATCCATCCATTGGGACCATACTCTGTGCAGAGTGTTGTTGTTGCCTAAACAGTCTCCTTGGCTATTGGGCACAATCCTGGACAGATCGCCACTCCAACACAGGATACCAGCAAGCTGGTACTCATTTTGCCGACCTCAGAAGGATGACAGGCAGAGTCAACCCCACCTGGTATTAATTCAACAGCCGAGTGGGATTTGAACTCAGGATCCTTGGATCCCAAGCCCACCACCCTAACCATTAAGCCAACACCAGGCATATACTTTACTTTGCCGGCAAATTAAACACTCCAGATAGGGAACTGTGCTTCCCAATGCGTAAACGATTCCAAGATATGACCCAGCATTACCGTAGGTTCACGCATTGGCTACCGACTACTCCTAATGGAACAGCTTGGAAGAACTCCCATCTGCAACACACTACATCAAACCAAAAGAAACTGACAACCGGACAGTTTGAATCCGGACAGTCAAGCAGTGTCTCGAATAGAAAATCCTAATCTATCCACATAATCCCCTTAATCAGTCAACTTAGCACACATAACAGAGGCACCACTCTCATTGCGGGAAAAAGAATATGAGCAAGAGAATAGACAGAAAGTGAGAGTGATGGGATGTGGGGTCAACCCCGCTCTTACCCGCACTGAACCAGTTGGTTTACGTATAACCGGAAGGGGTGTAATGTGGGTATGTGGAGGGGTGTGAAGGGTGAAGTGTGAGGGTGTCAGATGGAAGCGTGGGATGTATAAATGGCACATAGGCCTTGAAAGAGCCCTTGGCACTTTTGCTGATTGCTCTGTGCCTAAAGAGAACGATGGGTGAGATAGCTTGAGAAGGAAGAAAGTCTGTAAGGGTCAGGATGTATGTGGTGGTGACCACGCCGAGAAGCACTTTCTGGATGGGCCCCTCTGCCTCGAGCTGGTTCTCGTTCACCCCAGCTCACCCTCCAGGCACAAGCTTCCCACCAGGTTCCTTCAGTCTCGTGCTCACAGCTCCCAGACATGGCACACGTTCCGAACTCAAATTCAGCCTTTTATTATCCGCAATGTGTCTGCCACCACATCTGCTTGTCTTACAATCTGACCGCTTCCCCATCGGTGGTCTGTGTGATCCAGCAATGCTGATTGGTAAGTCCGGAGCTCGGCGGCATGGCTGGTGTTGCCACTCGGCACCATGCCGCCATGTGACTCTTTGCTCGCTGCTGTTTCGTTGCTGAATGTAGGCTTTTTAGGGGCTGCCATGTGGCTCTTTGTTCACTGCCGTTTCGTTACCAAATGCAAGCTTTTTCCATGCTGCCAATAAGCTATTTGTTCGTTGCCATTTTGACAGCGAATGCAGGCTTTCTCTTGTTTGTGGTGTGTAGTCATTGGTTTTGTGGCGTGGAGTCGTGTAAACCCTGTTGCAAAGTGTGGTGGATGTGTTTTCGAGAGAGAGAGAGAACAGAGAGACAGACAGAGGTTGCAAGGAGTTGAGATGGGGAAGGTGGATGGGTTTAAATACTTGGATCAACTGTCCAAAGTAACGGAGAGTGTGGTAGAGAAGTAAAAAGAGAGTGCAGGCAGGATGGAGTGGGTGAGAAGAGTTGCAGGAGTGATTTGTGACAGAAGGGTAGCTGCAAAAGTGAAGGGGAAAGTATATAAGACCAGCTATGTTGTATGGTTTGGAGGCGGTGGCGCTAACAAAAAGACAGGAAGCGGAGCTGGAGGTGACAGAGTTAAAGATGCTGCGATTCTCGTTGGGAGTGACGAGGATGGATAGGATAGAAATGAGTATATTAGGGACAGCGCAGGTATGACAGTTTGGAGACAAAGTGAGAGAGGCGAGATGAGATGGTTTGGACATGTGCACAGGAGGGAAGCGGAGTATATCGGGAGAAGGATGCTGAGGATGGAGCCGCCAGGTAGGAGGAGAAGAGGAAGGCCAAAGAAGAGGTTCATGGATGCGGTGAGGGCGGACATGCGGGTGGATGAGTGTCAATGGAAGATGGTGAGGATAGAGCGAAATGGAGACTGATGATCGCTGTGGCGACCCCTAACGGGAGCAGCCGAAAGAAGAAGAAAGAGACAGAGAGAGAGAGAGAGAGAGAGAGAGAGAGAGAAGAGAGGAGAGAGAGAAGAGAGTAGAGAGAGAGAGAGAGATAAAGAACTACAATGGGGCTGACGCTACTACAAGCACAATGCATATTACCTTCCCATACTGAATGCTGGATTCCCAAGATAGCTACACAAAATACACTGACATAACTGCACTAGTGTTTTACGTGCTTTGGTATGTCATCAAAAAAAAATTTGTGGATCATTTTATTCCAAGATGACTGTCAAAAATGTTCATACTGATTGTATGTGGCGTTCCACATATGCAATTATGACGTCATAACTAAGGCACCTACGACATCATAAAAAAAAATCACACTCATTCCCCATGAGGAGTATTTGCCAAGTGCCAAGTTTAAATTTTTTCCTCGGTGCAGTTTCAGAGATACAGGGGTCAAAATTTTTCCCTTTTTCCAACATGGCTGCCACACCACATGACATATGACATCATAATTATCAATAAAGCATTCCACATGAGTAGTTGCACCAATGGTGAAAATTTTGTCTCAATCCGACAAGCAGTAGCGGAGAAAAACACAAAAGTTCTGTGCGGACAGACAAACAGACCCAAATGCAATACCCTCTCCTTCAGCAAGGGTTAATAAAGTATGCGTATGCGTAAATCAGACACACCTCCTGACTGTTATGTTGAGCATCGCCACGGATTATGTTTCACTGTAAAATCGCATAATCCACACAGAATAACCAGCTGTCTGCCTCCCAGACGATTGTTCCTGCTAATGCAAACCATTCAACCAGAAGGCATGTGATGTCATCGGCAGGAAAATCATAACATGTGGAGTGTGATGAGCAATCCACCGATCCCCATTGGACACAGTCCACACCAAAGCGTCACCTCCAACACAGAGGCCTCAGCCCAGTCACTCCATCAAACAAACAAAGATTATATGGTCATCATCAGTTAAACAACAAACGGAACCACCAATCTGGATTTCAGGCTTATTTGCTCCTCATCAGGATGACATACCGATAAATATATCACCAATGATGACCACATTCGTCGTTTATACATCAGACGCACCTCCTGACACTCCACATGTTTCGATTTACCCACCGATCACATCACGTGCCTTCGGGTTGAATGGTTTGCATTAGCGGGAACAATCGTCTGGGTGGCAGACGAACGGTTGTTCTTTGCGGATTATGTGGTTTTACCGTGTGAGACATAATCTGTGGCGATGCTCACCATAACAGTATAAACGACGAATGTGGTCATCATTGGTTAGATATTTATTTGTATGCTATCATGATAAGGGTAAATTAGCCTGAGATCCAGATTGATGGTTCTGTTTGATACTCAACTGATGTTGATAATATAGTTTTTGTCTGTTTGACAGTCGCTGGGTTGAGGCCTCTGTATTGGAGATGATGTTTTGGTGTGAACTGTGTCCAATGGGGTTTGTTGGAGTGCTCATCACACTTCATATGTTTATATATATATTTGTTTTACTCTAATTGTGTACTTGTTCCTTTTTTATCACTGTATTTCATGACGCCAGTTTTTCCATTGCAAACACCAGACATATTTGACCTTTAATCAGTATAAGCATCTTAGCTCTTTTTGCAATGTTGCATGAATAACAACAAACAGCAAAAGAGCCACGATCACTGTGATGAGGTTGCTTCTGTGTGCCATTATTTTGTTCACTCTCTGCAATGGCCTTGTCAGAAGTTTCATTGGAGAAGGTGTCCTTGGACACAGGGCCATGACTGGAGCTGGACCGAGACCAGTATGCCACGACAAAGAAGCATGACCATCCAGGCATCGGTTCGAAGTGTGTGTGTGTAGGTGTGTGTGTGTGTGTGTGTAGGTGTGTGTGTGTGTGCCTTTAAAAACAGCGAAGATAATCAAGCTTTAGTACAACCCAGCTACTCCCTGAATACGTCTTTATGCAAGCGAGTGTCATGTCAACATTCACGTGATGTGCAGTACGCTGATCCGGGTCTGAATGGCAACACAACAAAGCAAAGGCAACACAAAGCTTACTCCTTTTACACAGCCACCTGTCTTCAACGACCACGTCGTTTCCGAAGAAATCATCTCAATTCGATTCCCGGTGTTGCCATGCGCACACGTCACATGGTTTAAGGAGTAAAAGAGTCAGGAGGTACCGTATGCACGTAAAACTAAGAGTTTGGTGATTTGGGAAGCCAATACACCATCCTGTTCGGTTTATTCACTTTCACATCAATAATAAATGCCTCTTCATCGAGATAAGCACAACGAAAGACGTCGGATACAGGCAAACTGGCTTTTGTAATCACATGCGACCCTCAAAAAATGTGACCCTGGGTCTCTCCTGAAACAGCTTGGTTCATGCGAACAGACATTCAAGAACACGCAAAGTGTGTACTGAAACAGAGCGATGTGCTGCATCGTGATTCGTGCGTCTCACCCATTCCGTCGCACGTCTGAGATCGTCCGCGCGTGACAGGGGGACTACGTCCCATCACACTTAATCTCTCGCGCGATTGCAACTAAACCGACACTTAATTGTCATGTTAATAGGGATCGATGAAAATTCAGGCTGAAATCCACGAAATATTATCACATAAGGGTCTTAAAAAATTAAATTAAATAAAATTAAATAAATATATATGTATATATTTCAACAAATCGATTTATCCCAGACAAGTAGCAAAAATACACCATCACCCATTGTAAATAAAAACCTATTGTGACGTCACTGCCCGTCACCAGCGAGGTCACACGCTGATGCCTAATGATTAAAACATCTCCTAACGAAGACGTCATCATGTAACTTATGACGGTTTGAGGAAGAGAGACGCGAAATGGAGGACACTCAGAAGTTCCATTGGGTTGCAGCCCAACGGGCGGCCGGGGAGTGGCCCGGGGGGTAGCTGTCGGGGCGCAGCAGCCCTGCGGGACGCTGTTTACCTTCGCCTGCACGTAGTCCGTTCAGAGTTTTTTGTTTTCATTCTGTTAGGCTTGCAATTTGCAGGTTCAAAGTTCACGTGACCCAATTCTTACCTCCTGGTTGTTGTGTGTGTGGTGTGATGTTGTGTGTGTGTGTGTGTGTGTGTGTGTTGTGTGTGTGTGTGTGTGTGTTGTGTGTGTGTGTGTGTGTGTGTGTGTGTGTGTGTGTGTGGTGTGGTGTGTGTGTGTGTGTGTTTGTGTGTGTGTGTGTGTGTGTGTGTGTGTGTGTGTGTGTGTGTGTGTGTGTGTGTGTGTGTTGATATGAGATTTTTTTTCATCCCAAACAATCATTATACATTGTCGTTTTGTTTATTGCTCTGTGATGTTGACCCATGGAGACCTTCCCACGACTGACCGCAGGGCACAGTTGATGCCAGCATGGCAAGAAGGTCATTGGCATTACCCGTGGGTTATCGGCATTCCATCAACTTGGCGAATCGAAGTGATCATTTGACTTTCTGTGCTGTACTGACTCGAACGTACTGTTCGCTCTTTGATACCAGCTCTTGTTGTTTGGTATCTGTAGCACCCAAGATGGACCGAGGTTATATTTTCACCTCTGTTTGTCTGTGAGTAGGATATCTCAAAAAGTTATGCACAGATTCGGACGAAACTTGGTGGACAGGTTGGATGCATGACGAGGACGAATTGATGAGGTTTTGGTTCAGGTCCGAATCCCGATCCGGCCTATCAGTGGGATACAAAACGTAAACTGTTCAGCCTGGCGGAGGTGTGCGCTCTGCCGAGTGTCGTTCTAGTTTCCTTCTGTGGATCTTGGAACACCTTTAGTGCTTTTATTATTTATTTTCGATGCACAGTTATTGGTAGAAAGTTTTTTTTTGTACTTCTTGACAGCAGGTGAACCTTGCTGTGTCGTTCGTTTCGGTGGTTGAATGGGTTGAACTTTGTTGCGTTGACTTCAACGGAGTGGGTTCCATTCCAATGGACGCTTGGCAGGAATCTCTACCTACCACCTGCGATGGAGTGTTGACTTCTAAACAAGATTGGTTCTTTGCCACAGAAAAATGGGCACCCTGCCGACGGTGCCATGAGTGTTGGGGTCCACATCACCACATAACTCTGACAATCATGTGTTGCCGTGGGTTCGAATCCCTCTTCTTCGAAACGACTCTTGTGGAGCGGTTACACGCAAGAGTTCTTGGTGGGTGACCTCAAGTAAGTCAGGTGAGGAATTCTTGAGGATGTTCCTTGAACTTTTGGGACAAAATTAAAATTGAGAACATTTTGTCCCTTTGGCTGTGGGAACAGACCCTTCAATGAAAACCATTTGAGTTACAGCCTGCTTGGCCTCCATAAACTTCTAACTCCGACTTTCACGTTCTGCTTATAACTCTCGGCCGAACAGCCAGGGGATGATAACAACAACAGCAACAAAAACAATCTTCTTTTCCCCCTGATTCTGATTCTGCAGGAAGCTTTTCTTATTTGAAAAATTATGGGGAATTCACTGAACGCACATATTCTGCTGATAGCTTGTTATTCTTCTTTTAGTTCATGGGTTTGATTCCGCTTTTATATAAACTTCTGCTTTTCCTACTTCTCTCTAATCCCTTATTATTGATTATTTTAGGGTTAGGGTGTAAATGTGTGTGTGGCGGTTGTTGTGTGTGTAGTTAGGGGTTTAGTGATGGTGTTAGGGTTAGGGTTAGGTGTGAATTGTTAGGGTTAGGGTGTATATGTGTTAGGGTAGCTTAGGTGTAGGTTAGTTAGGTGTATATTGTGTGTGTAGTTAGTTAGGGTTAAGGTGGTGTATGTTGTGTGTGTTAGGTGGTTATGTGTGTTGTAGGTTAGGTAGGGGTAATTTAGGGTAGGTATATGTGTTAGGTTAGCGTTAGGGTGTATGTGTTTAGGGTTAGGGTGATATGTTAGTGTTAGGGTAGGGTGTATATGTTGGTGTGTTAGGGTTACGGTGTATATGTAGGTTAGGGTTAGGTGTATATGTGTTAGGGTTAGGGGTTTATGTGTTGTGTTAGGGTTAGGTGTATATGTTTAGTATGTTTATGTGTATATGTTAGGTTAGGTAGGTATATGTGTTGGTTAGGGGTTTATGATTGTGGTGTTAGGGTTAGGTAATATATGAGTTAGGGTTAACGTGTTGTTATGTTAGTTAGGGGATAGTTTAGGTTAGGGTTTCAGTGTGGTGTTAGGTTAGGATGAATACTTGAGATTATAATATTCGAGTTTTATGGAATTTATTTCCAACTCTCGTCTGCTCGCACCCATGGGAGAAAACATGCATACCCTTTATTGCGCGCAGCTGACGCAAAACGCTTGTGACAAAAACGGGCGAAATCCACACCAAACGCACACTTCCTGGCATGGAATTCCAACATCCGGGCAGCGCAGGAAGAGCACTACCAATGCTGGAGCCGAGGGTTGTGTTTTTGTGTATATGTAAAAATCCTATCTTAAAATAATCCACAGCGCCACTACACTAATTCCCATTAGACTAACAGAACCCTAACTAAACACACACTTAACCATATAACGAGCTATAAGACTCTGTCTGTTATGCATTAAGCTTCCAAATCTAACACAATCAAGCCACAACACTTTGCGACAAACTTTCACAACGAAACCACAAATGAAACGTGAAAAAATCAAAGGAAGGCAATGTAAAACAGATCTATTATACTGGCTCTCCATAAATGAACAGGGAGCCTATTTTAAAAGAAAACAACAAAAATTCTGCCAAAACCTGTGAAATATATTCAATCCCCCTCTCCCTCACCCCTTTTGTTTTTTCTTTTTCAAAAAAAAAACCGTTCACCACGATTAGAACCATTGAAGATTAAAACACATTGGATCATGAATCTGCTGTGTCTATTAAAAACCGTCCGTAATTCAACCCTCTTTATGTGTTACCTGTCATATTATAATTTTGAGTTGTTAAAAACCGTTCCAAAGTGTATCGACGAACAATCGACATTTACGTTGAGGGAATTGGATTCCTCCCCAAACCGCCGCACACCAAGACCATGAGGGTCATTACTATACGCCATACGCTATGAATGCGCTGTAGTCAGAGCAAGTACGCAATACATCAAACCAAGAGCACCATCTCAAATACACAAATTATGATAAAACTGCTTGCTGATGCTTCTCACTGATTTTAGTGTGAATAAGGCATGATTGAAATGACTGGACATTCTGTGCTGGACTTTCCCATCGAGCATCATCGATAGTCATTTTTTTGTTACCAAAATTTCTTGCGAGAGATTCTGCTGAACTTTTGTCTCCTTAATGAAGTTATGGGTTAGCTAGGGTGTATGGTTTAGTGTCAGGTATATGTTAGGGTTAGGTTAGTGTGTATATGTGTAGTTAGAGGCGTTAAACGAATCATGGTCGAGTTAGTTAGGGTGTAATTTAGTTAGGCTGTATATTGTAAGTTTTAAGAACTATTGTGTGTGTAGGTTAGGGTGTATATGTTAGGGTTAGGGTGTATATGTGTTAGGGTTAGGGGGTTTATGTATATGTGTTAGGGTTAGGGTGTATGTGTGTTAGGGTTAGGGTTAGCTGGCCCGTTCAATTGGCCCGGCCAGCGTGCAGGGTCTTGAAACATTTGGATCCACCAAGAAGGTGCGAATTATTGGGGACGTTCAAGAAGTAGTCGTAGATTTAATTATTATTATTATTATGATTCCCATCTCTTGTCACACATATCAGGACCCAGTAGTAGTTGTAATACAGTGCACTCATGCGGTTAACAAGACAAACAGTATTGATTCTGAGTGCAGACATGTTTGGTTCCATGTCGTTTTGTTTTACCTGTGACGGCGTTTCTTTGAGTAAGTCACAGGTTGGACGGAATGTAAATGTAACATTTCATCCGCACCTGTTCATGCGATATGGCACATGAGGTTTGGACACACCTGGGTGTGCCTCTGTACGGGATGCAATCCAGCATGGCGACGGGCTGGAAAACCACAGGTTTCACAAACCACAACTCTTCCGCACACTGTAGAGGTATGCCTTGTCCCGCAGAGTTTGGAGGCCCGGGAATCAAAACTCGCTCCAACTTTCCCAACTGCTTGCACTCCACAAACAAGTCGTTGCACTTCGCACAACGAGGTGAATGTAAGGAACCCACCTGCGCTCAATACACCCACATGGGCATTCCCACGAAATTGCACCACGTGGTAAGAAGCTAGCTCCCGTCTAAGCTTTGGGAATCCTCGACAGCGTCAGTCAACACAAGGGGATTCTGATGGGATCCGAAATTTTTCTTTTTCCTCCAACAATAAGCATGCTCAGTGTGCTCCGCAATGCAGCCCCTCCCTCTTGGCCGCAGCACGAGAGATGTTTATCGAAGTTACTGGAAACTACAACAGGCATCGTGCCAGGAATCAAAGTCGAAACTTGACAGCACACAGCACGTGACTGTTCCTCCTGCCCTGTACGTGTCCAAGAAAGGCTGAAGCGGAATATTGTATTGTTTGCAGACAGCGTTGTTGACAAAAATAGGGCTCGGGAGGGTATGCGCACTCTCGTCTCCAAGATATCTAGCCTGGGTTCGAATCCTGACACAGCGATAAAACTGTGTTTCACGGGCAGGGTGATTCATCAGTGTGTGTGTGTGTGTGTGTGTGTGTGTGTGTGTGTGTGTGTGTGTATGTAGGCCGTCCCTCTGATAGACGTTAACATGACGTCACATCTGCCGGAATTCGCTGGTGGACGTTAACGTTACCACGGTGTCCTTCGTGGAGAGTGGGCGAGCTATCGCCAGCACCGTGAACAAACTACAAATTGCTGTTCGAACTACTTACTCGAGCATCAGGCCTGGTCGGCCGGTTCGTGAAAGACTCGGGCCAAAAACCCCCCCCCCCCCGGCCAATCACCGCAAGACCGTGGGAATAACTTTAGCCCTTAAAGAGGAAGAAGAAGTAGTTGTTGCCAAAAATCAATGACAGATCTTCACGGTGACCTCCAAACCGGTTCACAGTCCAATCTGTCGTCGGTGTTTGTCGTCGTGTGCCATGATCGGTTGAATAACAATATTCTCCTTGGATTCTGGCATTAAACAACTCAACGGATATATATATATGTATATATTTTTAAACAATTAAATATTTGTTTATGTACCATGAAGTTAATATTCACACGAGTGCTCATCTTATTTGCTTCGGCATAATAAGGAGTTCATTCGTCTGAAGATAACTCGTCTCCGCAGAAGACTTAAAAGCCGGCTATCCTGTCTCAGCGGTTTTTGTCGATCGGAAAAATCCCAAGATATTGCACACATGACACGAGTGAGACAAAGTGAGCATTTGTTTGTCGGCACACCCAAGTGAAGACCGTATACCAAAATGACACCTGAATCATTCATAAGACTGTTTATCTAACGGTCATATTCCCACCTTCTTGTCGGTTCGGCCAAGCAAAGTATTTAGTCCGTGTCTTTCATGAATCGGCTGGATAAAGTCTTTTATAAAGATGGATAATGGATAAAGGCTGGATAAAGAAAGATAAAGATAAAGATAAAGTCTTTCATGAATAAAGCCTGTCGTTCGACTGAGCAGAAATTTGTTGCGAAGGACACCGTGAGATCTTTAACGTCCACCAATCAATACCAGCCGAGTGAACAGCCATTTTTAACGCCCATCCGAGGGACGGCGCACGCATAGATGAACCCCCCTGCCTGTAAGACATCAGGACGGTAGTTTGTAGCTGGGCCGAGATTCGAACCCAGGCTCTACAGCTTAGAAGCGAGTGGGAGGCTCCAGGGAAGTCTCACATATGTAGATCCGTAAGGCGTCACAATGACTAATATTGCGTCACAATTGCCATTGAGAGTGGATTCGTGGTGTAAACAGCCATGGGGATCTGCACTGTATGCACGAACGCATAAAACGCAATTAAATGGCGACATTTTACGCACAAGTGCAAGAGGCACACGTAGATCTTCGGGCAGTGGAAACAGTTATTATTTTATAATGGCCTAATAGCTGACCCAGGTCTTTCCTTTCAATAGTCAATACACACACAAGCAGCAGGTCGTGCTGAGTTGATAGAGCACCCTGCGAAGAACGACGTCACAATGTAAGCGGCCATAATCCAGAAGCCCTCCACTTGCAAGGCGGTGGTTCTGCGTAATCCAGAAGGGCAACAGCCACATTGGGATAGTTTTGATCAAGAAGCAGGCAGAAGCAATGGGCATTGAGCTCATATAAACCACGATCATCCATTCATTGATTGGTATACGTGTTGCCGTTCATCCGGAACACTCCTCCTCCCTCCATCCACCTCTCACCTCGCCGTGTCGGAGAGAAAGCAATTAAGAACGAATTCAATTTCGGTTCGAATTCATAAGTACAAATCCTCCATTGATGGCTTTCTTAGTGTAAGTGCTTGGGCTTGAATGCTGACATCTTTTGAATGAAAAGGACGAACAGGTGAATCAAACGTCGAGTAAAGATGGATATATTGTTCGGGTAGCGCCAGAGCGAGAGGCCTTTCAGATTAATCCTCCTTCTTCCAGCATCCATTGTGTGCCTCTGGTGAGGACTGAAGCCCAAGGGGGTGGGAATGGGGAGGGAGGGAAATCGAGAGATGGAGAGGATGTTTCCTATGGGTTTTGTTTCTGCCTCAAAGAGGTGCAAACAGGCCTGTGTAATACGAGTCGCTGTCCGAGGCCTCCTGGTCGCTCTGCCAGACCGCTTGGCCACTCAGGCTTGGGCCTTGCCTTGGCCACCAAAGGTTACCAGATAGCAGGCAGGATGCTGCTTTGTACCTGAGCTGTTTCTTTTTCTGGAGAGACAAAGACAGGCTTCAGGGCTGAAACAGATGGTGTCGGACATAATATCTGTATCCTGATTGTGAACAATTCAAAGCTTTTGTTGTGAACCCTGCACCCTATTGATGGTCATTGCATACAGTATTGCTGTGCACAGATTGTCCATCGATTTCTTAATCAATAAATTTATCTCTATAGATAGACAATATTAAACATCGGTTTAGCTCTAAGTGAGCTATAAACACGCAGAAGTATTTTAAATATGAATTACTAGCCGGGGTATTTGGCGTTACCCGGTGCTGTTCGAATCCTGTTGTCATTTTGAAAAAAAAATCAATTTGTTTTTTCTTCTATTTTTTTTTGTGGGTTCAAAAACACTTCCCGACATCGACTAAGGAATGGGGTCAGGGATCATTTAATATTACCTTTCACATAGCTACAAAGGGTTAGGCACTGTAGAGCGATTAAAAAAAAATACATATCCCCCCAAAATATATAATCGAACTTTTTTTTTTTTTCATTGTTTTTCAAAAAAAAAATGTGTTTTTTTTGGTCCAAAACACTTCCAGGCTCTCATGGTGGGTGAACCTCTAAGAGTTTGACGAAGATCCGACGCATAAACAAATGGCTCTTTCATAGTATAGAGGAGAGTTATATGAATCGGGTGATTCAGTACACAGTGGATAATCTATCTATAATTCCAGCAATCTGTGTGTGTGTGTGTGTGTGTGTGTGTGTGTGTGTGTGTGTGTGTGTGTGTGTGTGTGTGTGTGTGTGTGTGTGTGTGTGTGTGTGCGTGCGTGCGTGCGACCGCTGTTTCTCACAACCACTGGTCCGATCTCATTGAAACTTGCCAGGTATATTGCTGGGACCTGATATGTGCCTTTTCAAGGTTTGATATTAATCGGACAAGTGGTCCCAAGTTATGGCCATTTACTTAACAAACCAATGACAGGACACGGTGCTATGACTTCATGATTGACGTCACAATTCTTGTTCTTTTTTTATTTTTTTTTGCACATACGGCACGCACGTCGGCACGCATGTATGGGCACGTGAGAGCGAAGGAACGGCCTGTGTGGTTGTTGTTTCTGGCACGCGGTTTGAAAGTTTTTATTTTTTTGCACGTACGGCTACGCACGTACGGGCATGCACTAGTAATTAGAATGGAAATATTTTCTTATACATAATACGTACATATATATATATATATATATATATATATATATATATATATATATATATATATATATATGTATATATATTGGGTGGTCGCTAGAGTACCGTTTTCTCAGGTTTTCCGTCTGTCTGTTTGTATGTAATGGACAGCTCTGGAGGCCAGAGGAGTCAACCGATTTTGATGAAACTTCACTGGTAGGTTCATACCAGATCTAGTTGTATGCTTTTGAGCACCGTTGCTATGGACGCCACCGTTGCCTAGCAACGGGACTTTGAAATTTTTGAAAAAATCCGAAAAATATTTATAAATTTTTTTTTTTCGAAAATCAAAAATCGACTTCCGCGCTTTTATGCGCACTATAATAACCTCTTTGTCAAAAAAATTTCAGCCCGATCCGTCAAAAACTGTATGACTAGTATGCAATTATGTAGCGACCACCCATGTCACCTACCGGCTGTGTGTGTGATTTATATATATATATATATAAATTATATTTAATATACATATAATATATATATATATATATATTAGAATTGGAGGGGGTGACCTTGGTGTGTCTTGGACTATCGTGAGTACCTCGTCCGTTGAACGTTCGAATTACGCACATGCAATGCAATCCGCGGTGTGTAAGATCAGCCACATATACTTACTGTTTTGTCCACTCTGATTTCATCTGGCATTTTGAATAAAGGCTGTGATTATAATTGCATTGATACATGTTATTATAACGAGCCACATTCATATGTTATTTGTGTGATCTGTGCACGAACAGGTGACTCGATCAGCCTTGTAATAATCCCATGTGGAGACACCATGCAGAAACATGTGTTCCTGAGGATGACGGTTAAATACTTGGAAGAGTGGGGGGAAGGGTGGATCAACCCCCCCCCCCCCCCACCCACAATCTTCTTCAATAATAAATATTTGTCAACTGTCATTTTTTGCTTATTTATCTTTTTACTGTGATAAATAAAGGACACTGCGGCCTGCGTAATTCGAGATATAGACCGAATGGTCACCAAAATTCCCTGATACTCAACATGGAGGATTCTTTCTGGTCTCAAAAGTGTGACATTCTTTGAGCGAATGCCACCGAAGCTCAAACATAGTCTCACAAAGATGTACAAGACACTTCACACATGATCAAAGACGTTTTCAATAGACCCTTAAGGTCTTGGCGCAAATTGATTGGGTCTTTCAGCTTTAATGCTTAACCAACAACCAAAAACGTTCCACAAGGAAAGATTGTGTCAAAATTGTTAATTACCAAGTAATTGTCGTATTATCAATTTGTTAATAACCAAGTAATTGCAGTGATTATCAATTTGTTAATTACTAAGTACAGAGACATGACAGAAGTAAATAACACGATGATTTTAAAATAATTTATTTATTGAATATTTGAAGAACATTTGGTCCATTTTAATACATACACTAGTATTTGGTAGATTTGCCATTTGCAGATTTAAATGCTTTTACTCTTTCAGGCATAGAACTAACGAGTTCCGAAATGTTGTCTTGTGGGATTTCTGCCCAGGCTTCACACAAAGGGTTCAGCAATTCTGCCCGTGATGTTGGTTTCCTGGACTTTTTCCACACAGCTCGATCCAATATGGCCCAGAGGTGTTCAATGGGATTCATGTCCGGAGACTGACTTGGCCATGGAACTCACTTGATCCCATTTCTGTCCTGCCATACTTTGGTGTTTTTTGCAGTGTGACATGGAGCTCCATCTTCCATGAACAGGGTGTTGTTTTTGACCATCTTACCAGTGGA
>CM068967.1:18744794-18757339 GCA_035128595.1 Eptatretus atami | reverse complement strand
GCTGGTCTAAGAAGAGGTTTTCTCCAAGGTGCTCTCCCATAGTAGCCCAGTTGAAGAAGGCACTGCACGACAGTTCTTGAGCTAACTTGGACCTCCTCTGCAACATCTGCTGCCTTGCAACGGGGAGTTTTCTCAATGGACCGCTTGACAGCTCGAAGATACCTTTCTGAGGGCCCAGGTCGACCAGAACGGGAAGCTGTGGATTCCTTGCCTTCGCTGGTGAATTGCACAATCACCCGATTGACCGTAGAAAGCGGAATGCCAAAGTTCTGAGCTATCTGATGCTGGCTGACTCCACCTTCCAAATGGCCAACAATTCGTCGTCTTTGAAAATCAGAAAGTTTGTGTGCTTCCTGGGTTTGCGGCATAGTTAATTGTCATACAAGACCCAGGAATTCGTTTCTGCAAAGAAATAGTCAAATATTACTACAAATCGCTGAGTGAAACTGCGTTATACAGATGAAATGAATAAATTTAAGGTGTCTATTTACTTCTGTCATGTCTCTGTAATCACAGTGAATATCAATTTGTTAATTACTAAGTAATCGTAGTAATGATAGCACACTTTAAATATTGCATTTTGGGTCACATGACTTGCCATTTTTTTGGTCATCGTTTGATTAAGTTAATTATGAATATGCAAAATGTTTCATTTGTCTTTTTGTTTGCATATCATTCTAATGTAGTGCTCTTGAATATAAATCTCTCTCACACAAACCACATCATCAAATATATAAAGCTTTTACCTATTATGTCTGCACATAGGATATACCAGATTAGTCGTTTGCGGCGTGCAAGCATGCCCCACTGGTATATGTGTAAATGTATGGATGTATATATGTACATAAATGGAAAAACGAAGACCCACCCACATCTTTCACCTGTGAATGGAAGGAATAACCAATTATCTCCCACCTAATCAATTAAACCCAGATGGCTAGGATTATATAAATAAATCGACTCCTCCCATGCTCTTCCAGCCAAAGAAGCTGCATAAAGCAACCATGAAAGGCTACCCAAGTTAGCTCTTTTTTTTATCAAACCCTTCCCAGAGTTTCTCCACAGCTGTAAAGACATTCACAAATAGTACACACATGAGAATCCCAAAGCTACACACACCCTCAGCTGCCAAACCAGTTTCATCGCTTGTTGGTGAATCATCAGCGACAGCACAGACAGAAATGCATACCATCGAGGCTCCCAAGCACGTACCACGTGTGAATGTCAAAAGCAGGCAATGTATAAATGAAAAACGAAGATGTTGTCTTTCTGCGCTGTCGCTGATTCGCCAACAAGTGATGAAACCGGTCCAGCAGCTGAGGGGGTGTGTAGTATTGGGATTCTCATGTGTGTACTATTTGGAAACATCTTTACAGCTGTGGAGGAACTCTGGGAAGAGTTTCAAACAAAGGGCTTACCTTGGGTAGCCTTTCATGGTTGCTTTATGCAGCTTCTTCGGCAAGAAGAGCATCGGAGGAGTCAATACATACATATATATACATATATATATACATACATACACACATACATACGTACACAGGCAAACAAACATATGTACTGTATATGTGGGAAAATTATGCACCCAGACCAGGCCCTCTGGTGAACCATACCAGTGCTCCGCCATCTGAGCTATCTGGGTGACCCACCAGCAGGACAGAGGGCAGACACTCCCATGGACAGGCCGTCGCTGCTCCTATAGTTGACAGTGAGTGTCCTGGAAGCAGCGGGGGAAAGAGAGTGGCATCTCTATATGTAGGAGAATTGCGTACCCAGCCAATGGGTCACCCAGATAGCTCAGATGGTAGAGCACTGATATGATTTTACTTGAGGACCTGGGTGTGTAATTTTCCAACACACATTTTATATATATATATATATACACACAGTATGTAAATTAAGGTCTGTTTTGATCAATTGAGGTCACACAACACACACAGTATGTAAATTAAGGTCTGTTTGATTGTTTGTGATGTAAATGAGAAACCTTTTAAATTGTTAGCAGGATGGAAACTGCAATGGGATGTAACTTGGTCACATGACCGATTTTTGGACTAAAATGCTGCAGAGTCCTTCGAAGATTATTTACACCAAGAGCTACTGTATATCAGCACACGGGCTATTGCAGTGACCAGTCTCTGTTCCGGTTCCAACGTGTACAACCCCAGAATGTGTGGTACCGAATATAGATCATTTCATTCCGAGGAGGTTCAGTCATTGGTGTTGTTTTCACATTCTTGAAGTCCTTTTAATTTCATCCTCATCAACATTTGTTCCAGGAGCTAGCAGATCACGAGGGGCGACAAATTGGTGTTTCCTTCTGAACAAATATACCGGGTGGTGCCCACCTCCTGTCCAGCCCCGGGTCAGGGCAGGAAGTTGGGATTTGTTCAGGGTGTCGGTGATCACTCGCGTACTCTTCATCAGAAGACAACCAAGGGATCTTTAACGTCAAACAGCAATCAATGATTGAAGACGGAACTCCAGCGAAAGGTCCATGTGAGCGAAGGTGCACTCATCGATGCCCTGCCATAAACGTACCAGACCGTTTATAATCGGGTCAACAAATGAACCCAGGCTATATGCACATAAAAAGATTGGACCATCCCTTAAAATTCACGAGACCTTCATCGGTGACATTCGTCTTGGTTGTTCTTTCCAAAATTCTGTATCCACCCCTGAACCTCCCCCGCCCAATCCATTGTATCCGCCCCCCTGTGAACGTGTGTCCACAAGCATAGACAGGGCAGCTGGTTGATTGTCTTAAGGACAGAAATCCCAGGATGCTATTCACACAGGCACACCAGCGTTGTATATTATTGTTCATATTCTCTGTGCATTACAATCGATGGTGAATAATTCATGAAATAAACAATTATATTTCAAATATACTGTAATTCCATGCCATGTTCCCTTATGAAGATCATATTACGATATCCCCTCGAGGAAAGCAGGACTCGTGTTCCACAGACAATTGCATGTTATCATTATGTCGGTTTATAGTAAATGGTTGAATCAAAATCTCGGCCATGCCTGGTATTGTTGTCGTCTTATCAGGTTGAACAATGTGGAGCATAGGGGAGAAACACTACACATAAAACCGCCATCACCTTCTTCATCTCCTCCCCCCCCCCCCCTTCACCCTCCCTCCCCCTTCATCCCTCCCTCCCTTTTCATCTCCACCATGTAGTCTAGTTCAAGTGTTGTGTGTGTGTGTGTGTGTAACTACCAATGTATACCTGGGTTTGTTTGACAAGTACATAGCGGTTCAAATGCCACTCTTAAAATGGATTGCCCTTTAACCTCCGTATGCCGGCTGGCCAGCTCTGCATTCGAAGAATACACCCAGAAGAGCCTTGTTCTGGGAATAGGTCATTGACATTGGGAAGGCAAAAGAGTGATGTTAAAACGAAAGGTGGTGCGGGGAAGGAGTTCATGCTGAAAAGGTAACACAGTAAATGCTGCACGACCTGTTAGCAACAAGCCTCGTCGACCACACAAACATTCTCTCTGCCCTGCTGATCACCAGTGAGGAGGTGGGATTGTACTCAGGAATGATATATTAAACAAAAAGAGCAACACTGACCCGAGATGTGACATGACATGACGTCATGCACATAAATTATGCACAGACACATCACCTCCAAGCTAGGATGGCATCCAAGTGGCACTCAGGTCTTTGTAATTTTTCAGATCTGTTGCCGATCCAGATTTCCTCCTTGTTATGGGCTCATCAGGACGACCTACTGCAATTCATTTATTCGTGACCATTCCAAGCTGGTTAATATGCTGGTGTCATGTCACATCTAGGGTCAGTGTTGCACTTTTCGTTTAATTTAGTATTCCTGACTGCAAACCTCCTAACTGGTGATCAGCAGGGCAGAGACAATGTGTTCGTGTGGCAGACGATGCTTGTTGCTAACAGATCGTGCAGAAAGCGCTGTGACAGGACTCGATCTTTGCCCTGCTGCCTCGTCAAGTTAGGGGGTTCAACCTATATTTATTAACGAGCTTAGTGTGTCACGAATAAACGATTTGCAGTACGTCGTGCTGATGAGCCCACAGCAAGGACAAAATCTGGATCGGCAGCTATGCTTTCATTTATTTGTGGCAATAAATCTCAGTATGCAAAGACCTGAGTACCACAAGGACACCATCCTAGCTTGGAGGTGATGCGTCAACATAATGTACGTGCATGACGTCAGTACCATGTCACATCTAGGGTCAGTGTGCTCCTTTCGTATATATATATATGTATGTATGTATATATAATATATATTATTAGTATATATATATATATATATATATTGTTGCGGCCCGGGGATCGGTTGCGAGCACGACCGCTAGGTGGAGCAATAGGGTCGACTCTGCAAACACCCAGAATTTATAGGTCGTCACCCGGATAACTCCGGAGCCGACGGGTCCCTTATCGGACCGAAGATCGCCAATAGGTCGACTACGTGGGATAGGGTCGATTGCCAATTTCAATTTACCTAAATACCCACGTCGTCCAAACTAACTAGGGAAATTCACCCTCGGTAGGATCTACGCGATCCGGGCCGTTACTGAGCCGGATCCGAGCCATACCCCGAGCAGAGAGTACTAGAATCCTGCCAGGCCGATTGCACGATTACAGCAACAATGAAGCCTCCTAGTTCCCGTTCGCAGCGGGGGAAACCAATGATAGAAAACACAAAAACGAGCTGATGCATTTAACACATGGGTATTTATTTAAATTGGTGGGGAAGGAACACATAAGAGCAGAATTATCCGACTATAAGAGATGCAAGTATGTACAGCAAAGAGCACCTTAAGTACTACTTAAAGACAGGGTCCACAGACACACACACACACACACACACACCACACAACACACACACACACACACACACACATACCCAGAAGGACATGGACCTTCCTGCCTCGTGCGGTCTTCGACGAGACGAGTGACCCAGACCAGCGTCGCGATGCGGTCAGAAGAACCAGGCGCCGCAAGATGCGATCAAAGTCGAGAGGCAATGGAAGAACCAGGCGCCAGTGAGATGCGATCAAAGTCGAGAGGCAATAGAAGAACCATGCGCTAGCGAGACGCGAGCAGAGTCGAGAGCTCCGTTCAGCGCTCGTCCTGACAACCAAAACTCTCCTCTTGGTCTGATCGCGCCGCAACCTTATTCACCCTTGTCGGGGGGGGGACCCTCCTCCCCTCCCGCTCTCCCTCACTGGACGGTTTTGGCATGCAAAATGCGCTCGTCGCCCTGTCATTGGCCAAAACGGGCACCAAGGCCGTGATTGGACCGGGGGGGGGGCATGACGGCCGTCCGGCAGACCATCCTCCAAACAGGCAGAGGAACATTATCCTGCGTGGGCTGTGGTCATTGGACGACCGCTGAGGAACTCGTTTGCATCTCCCTGATTGGGCGAGAGTCGCGCCGAGACTCCTCCTTGAGTTTGTCTGCACGTGCTAATCTCCTGAACGGTGAAAGATAGGAGGAAACTTCTGCAACAAAAAATGTTGGGACGGGCCCCAGGAAGGTTATAGGTGAGGTGGCGAGGCCCCTCGGCCGGGGGGGGGGGGGCGATTTTAGATGGTAGTTTCTATTTAATGGGATTTTACGGCTGCGCCATCGTAATCAATTTCAACAGTGGCCTGAGTCGTCGCGCTATGAGTGCGAGCAGAGAGCCAATCTGAAGTTTCTTGCCAGCTTGAAAAACACCTTCCGAATCCTTCGCAATGCTGCAGCAAGTCTACGGGGAAGAAACGATGTCACGTCCACGTGCATTTGAATGGCACAAGAAGTTCAAAGAGGAACGGGAGGAGGTTGAAGACATTCCACGGTCTGAAAGACCTTCAACGAGCAGAACAGTGGACAACATTGAGCGTGTGAAGCAGATGGTGCGGATTATTGCTGAGGAATGTTCCATCAACAAGGACACTGGAGTATCATCACTGAAAATCTCGAAATGCGCAAGGTGTGCGCAAAGATGGTCCCCAAGCTGTTCGTCCGAGACCAGAAACAGCAAAGAGTCACTGTCTGTTCAAGACATTATCTGAGCACCTCGAGGATGACCAGACCTGCTCGGGAGAGTCATTACTGCCGATGAGATCGTGGATATTCGAAAATACAGATCCCGATACCAATGGCCAGAGTCGTCAGTGAAAGGCTGCATCACCAAGACAAAGAAGCAAGGATTGTCGAAGTCGAAGTCCAAGGGTGATGCTCATCGTGTTTTTGACATCAAGGATCGTCCACTTCGAGTCTACCACAGAAAACGTCAAACAGTGAATCAATATGTGTACAAGGAGATCCTCCAGCGCCTCATGAGATCAGTCCGGGACAAAAGGAGGGATCTGTGGGAGAACAACGAATGGGTGCTCCACCATGACAACGCCGCTGCTCACAGTGCCCTGAGCATCTGACAGTTTCTGGCGGAGAGGAACGTGCCAACGCTGGAACAAACCCCGTATTCACCAGACTTGGCCCCTTGTGATTTTTTCCTATTCCCCAAGCTCAAGGGGGTGATCAAGGGGACCCGATTTCCTGATGTGGAGGCCATCAAAGGGGCCGTGACGATGGAGCTCCGGAGGATTCCAGAAGAAGCCTTCCGGGGTTGCATCGAAGCGTGGAAGAAGAGGATGGACAAGTGTGTGAGACTGGAGGGAAACTATTTTGAAGGGGACAAGCTGTGATTTCAATATATTTTTTGGAATAAAATTTCTGTGAAGTCAGTCCGTTACTTTTTAGACAGACCTCGTACATATATATATATATATATATATATATAGATATATATATATATATATATATATTTAGTTATTTATATGTATATATCCTCCAATCATACCGTCTGGCTGGCTGTAATGATGAACATCAGCAACAGATTATGTCTCACCCAGTAAAACCCCATAATCCACAAAGAACAACAGTCTATCTGCCACTTAGGCAATTGTACCCGTTATTGCAAACCATGAAACCAGAAGGCATGTGTGATCGGCAGAGAAATCAACACGTGTGGAATGTGACGAATGCTCCCCTGATCTCCAATGGACGTAAATCCTGCGCAAGCGTACACCAAAGCGTCACCTCCAACCCAGAAGCATTGGCCCGGTCACTCATATATATATATATGTTCTAACTTCGTTCTTGATAAATGTGATTACCTGTCGATGAAAAAGACCACAATATATTAAATACTTTTGTTCATAATGTGTGATGACGTTATAGGTGACCAAATCCATGACAGTAAGCTATATAAACCATCCCAGTGTTTTATACTCTTAAAAGCTACTTTTCTGTAAAATCAGCCTGTTGAGAATCCACCTGATTCTACCTAAGAATTTCTGATGAAATATAAATATCAGTTTCTCTCCCAGCATGAATATCAATGCGAGCACAACTGATAAAACTTCACTGTGTGACGTCGTCGCACACAAATGACACATTTTAATTAGTATGAGGGAAACTTAGCGACGTGACGTGAGGCACCATCGGATGTAGACCCTGTGAAAGGTCTAGTTCGATCAATCCGTATGGGTTCCTTCCTGTCAGGTACTCGTTCAAATCGTCAGGTGGGACACGTGCAGCGAGTACGGATGTCCGACGTTGTGTCTGTGCAGCAGAGATAGACAATAACAAAGGGACAGAATATTCCACATTATTTGCGGTGCTACAAAGGTCCTCTCATCTTCTGCATACGGATTCGCACGCGGGAAGGATCCGGAGCCACCGTCCCATGACCGCACGGTTCACTGGTCCTGAACGGCGGCACTTCGGTCTCGGGCCGCGTCGTCATTTGTTTCTGACAAAACCAAACACCAATCAAATCGAAGGCTCATCTCAATGTTTTTACAGTCACATGACGCATGTGCAGGTGGAAGGGAAATGCTCGTTTCAGTCCATGGGGTTTTTTGGTGGTAAGTCTCATGCATGGTCTCGCGTGTCCTCCGAACCAACATCCTCCATCAAGCTACCAGCCTCTGTGACATAATAGGTAGTGCATCCGCTCTGAGTCTGAGAGGTCGGTGGTTCGAACCATGTCCGAGTCATACGAAAGACTTGAAAAAAATGGCGCGTACTGCTTACTTGCTTGATGCTCAGCATTTAAAAGGAAAGTGCATGAACAAACAACCACATGTTGGCAACCATTGCGCAGGCATGATGGGCCAAATGGCCTCCTCCTCACCTGTTACATCGCAGAAGGATGCGGCCAATCAAGCCTACGCTGCATCAACAACAGCTTGAACTGGAAGGGTACTCAGTAGGGCGCATCCCTGCGCCACGGTGATTAGTTTACGCTTTATATCCCACTGATGGGCCGGATCTGGATTTGGACCTGAATCAAAATCGAATGGGCTTGTTCTTGGTACCGAACCAACTCATCCACCAAGTTTCGTCCAAATATATCCACAAATTTTTGAAATGTGTTGTATATCGTTTTTGGCCCTATCTCTCAATGGTGAAGAAGCACTTAAAAATTCTAGCATCCCGATTCGGATCTTCACCAAAATCGAATCAATTCGTTCTTATCACACACCCAACCTATCCACCACAGTTCATTCAACAAATTAGTCCACAACCTGTTCAGATATTCTGCTCACATACACAGACAGACAGACAGACAGACAGAGACAGGGTGAAAACATAACCTCCGTCCACCTTCGGTGTGCGTCGGTAATAAATCCGTCAAGCTAAGAACTTCATTCAATATTGGGTGGGAGGAGGAGTGGGGATGAGAAAAGTGTGACAGGTTCAGGGGCTAAAAAACTTTTTTTCTTTAAATTTAAAGGCAAAACATTTTTTTTCTTTAAATCGGGGGGGGGGGGGGGGGGGGGGGGGAGGGGGTTGAATTAAAATATTGTATAAAAAATAAAATTAAAAAATATAAATCTAAGGATTTTTTCTTTAATCTTTTTTTGTATATACTAGTGCGTGCCAGTACGTGCGTGGCCGTATGTGCGTGGCCGTACGTGCAAAAAAAATTAAAATAACAACTTTCAAAACCGCGTGCCAGAAACAACAACCACACAGGCCTTCCTTCGCTCTCGCGTGCCCGTACGTGCGTGGACATACGTGCAAAAAAATAATAATAATAAATAATTTCAAACTGCGTGCCAGAAACAGCCACACAGGCCGTTCCTTCGCTCTCGCGTGCCCGTACGTGCAAAAAAAAAAAATCTTTCAAACCGCGTGCCAGAAAACAACACCACACACCAGGCCGTTCCTTCACTCTGCATGCCCATACATGCGTGGCCGTACGTGCAAAAAAAAAAATCTTTCAAACCGCGTGCCAGAAACAACAACCAACAGGCCGTTCCTTCACTCTCGCATGCCCATACGTGCGTGGCCGTACGTGCAAAAAAAAAAAATCTTTCAAACCGCGTGCCCGTACGTGCGTGGCCGTACGTGCGTGGCCGTACGTGCAAAAAATATATTTAAAAAAAACAAACTTTCAAACCGCGTGCCAGAAACAACAACCACACAGGCCGTTCCTTCACTCTCGCATGCCCGTACGTGCGTGGCCGTACGTGCAAAAAAAAAAACAAATCTTTCAAACCGCGTGCCCGTACGTGGTGGCCGTATGTGCATGGCCGTACGTGCAAAAAAAAAACTTTCAAACCGCGTGCCAGAAACAACAACCAACACGGGTCGTTCCTTCGCTCTCACGTGCCCGTACGTGCGTGGCCGTACATGCAAAAAATATATATATATATATAAAAAACTTTCAAACCGCGTGCCAGAAACAACCACACAGGCCATTCCTTCGCTCTCGCGTGACCATACGGTGCGTGCCCTTACGTGCAAAAAAAAAAAAACTTTTAACCGCGTGCCAGAAACAACCACACAGGCCATTCCTTCGCTCTCGCGTGACCGTACGTGCGTGCCCGTACGTGCAAAAAAAAAAACTTTTAAACCGCGTGCCAGAAACACAACCACACAGGCCATTCCTTCGCTCTCGTAAACGACGACTGGATTGGGGCATGTGTTTATCTATAAATGCGCATAAGAAATCGAGAAATTATTAGAATACAGTAAGTCATCACTATCCGGAAGTCCATCGTTGTAACCGTAATGGGGACGCGTGGCCACGCCTACGCAGCAACGTGTCCTGTCATTGGTTTGGTAAATAAATGGCCATAAGCCCATAACTTGGAAACCACTTGGCCGATTAATATCAAAGCTTGAAAAGGCACATACTCAGGTCCCCAGCAATATACCTGGCAAGTTTCAATTAGATCGGACCAATGGTTGGTGAGAAACAGCGGTCACAGACAGACAGACAACACACACACACACATTGCTGGAATTATAGATAGATAGTTGAGGCTCGTGGAAGAGTATTGGTAGACTGAACGGATCAGGAACAACAGGACAAAAGGAACACTTGAGAGAGGGGGGAAACACCAACAGCAGAGTTGAAGGCCAAGATAGAGGCAGACTTGGACAAACAATGGGTGTGGGGAGGAATGAGGGACAGGAGAGGATGAATGGGGTTGACAAGGTGGATACAGAAGGAAACTCTCAGGAGGGAAAACTAGAAATTTGGAAGGGGGAGGGATTCTGTGGGTTTGGGAGAGGGAGTTAATAAGGGTAGAAAAGATCATAGTTTTGGATTGGGGATGATCCGAGATGGTTGTGAACAGCTGTCTTGAACACATGGAGGGAAGAATGAGATTGAAGAGAATGTGGAAGTTGGTTCTACAGGCAGAAAAAAAGATGAACGAATGAATGTAGCTGAGCAGTGAACCTGGATTTAGGTAGTTTCCCCAGAAGGGGTTGAAGGTGGACTGTGTGTGCCCTGCAGAAACCTTGGGGGTACAAAGCACATAAAGAGCAGAGGGTGCAAGACCAGAAAGGAGGTGGTTGAAGACAGAGAGACCACAGACCTGTCTGAAATGGCAAAGTGATAGACCCAAAGCCTCCGCTTCATCATGGGAGATTCCAATAATCTTGAAGGCCTTGGTTTCCATGGTGTCAAGCTGAGCATGATGTGAGGCAGGGGAGCCAGCCCAGAGGGGAGAGCAGCACACCATCAAGCTGTGGATGAAGGCCTTGTAAGTAGATAGTCGTTCAAGAGTTCTAAGGAAGGACTTTTTACAATGGAGGATAAACAGTCGGCAGCGGGCTTTGGAGGCCAACTTTGAAATGTGTTTTGCCGGAGAAAGGTCATGGCTGAAAGTGAGACCCAGGAGTTTGAATGACTGAACCTCCTCAAGATGAATGATAAGAAAGCATATAGGGGTGGGGGGGGGGAGGTTGCCAGATGATCCTTTCAGAGAGAGAGAGAGAGTGAGAGTGTGAGATTTGTCAGAATTGAAGGACATTCCAAGTGTTTGGCCATCTTGTGATTCTTTTTTCAAGGTCCAAAGAGAGGGAGGAAGCTGCAGCCTGCCTGTCTGAAGGATGAGGGATGTCACGGCAGAAGGTGGAATCATCAGCATATAGATAAAGAGGATTTTCCAGAGAGTCATAGAGATGAATGATGAAGATCGGGAATAAGATGGTGCCAGAACACTGCCTTTGGGCACTCCAGCCTTCACAGGAGAGAGGAGATGAAAGGATTCTGTTGATAGCCACATGTTGGCTATGAGAGTAGAGGAAGTCAGTAAGTCATGTGTGGAATTGGCCTTGGATGTCATAGGCAAAGAGTTTGGAGCTGCTAGACAGATGCTCGGCAGGATGCTAGACTGTATCAAAAGCATGAGATATGTCCAGAGAGACGGCCCTGATCTCATGTCTGACATTGAGAGCCTCCATCCGTTGTTGGGTGAGTGGAAGCAGCATGTCCAAGGTGGGTTGACCTCATCTGAAACCAAATTGGTGATCTGAGATGAGGTTGTTGGAGAAAAGGAGCTTCATCTCAACAGCAATGATGGATTCCATGACCTTGCTGATGACTGGAAGTAAGCTGATAGGTTGATAGTTAAGGGGATCCGTTTTTGCACCTTTTTATGTAATGCAATGCAGTAATGTTGGCAGATTTCCAAGCAGATGGAAGATGATCTAGCACAAATGACAGGGTGAAAATGGCAGAAAGAAGATAGTGGACGAGCAGCAGCGCATATTTTTAGGACACGGGAGATGATGTCGTCCAGTCCAAAACTTAACGAGGCATCGCCATGTTTTAGAAGAGCGAGACAAGTTTGAAAGTTCATTCTTGAGGTTCGACAGATGTTGTTTTCTGACACTCCTGAAAGTGGACACACAGTCATTGTGGACTTTTAGGAATGCACTAAGGTTGCCTTCGGTTGGATTTGCCTTCCAGGAAGAGAAGGCAAGTTGTTTCAGAGCAACTGCCTCACCACAGGATTCAGTGTGTACCATGGGCAGGAAGAAGGGAAGGCGAACTGAAGACGAGATGGGATTAATCGATGCATGTGAGAGAGCAGGTTTCTTTGGAAGAATTCCAGCCTGATGTTAACATCAGGCTGAATGCCTAAACTCCATGTTTGCTTCTAAATCTTGTGTCCCAAACCCATCAGTTTCTGTACCCACCTTACCCAGTCGCACCCAGCTGTTCCTGGACTCTGTGTCCTTTTCTCCTGACAAGGT
>CM068967.1:18723338-18739711 GCA_035128595.1 Eptatretus atami | reverse complement strand
CTGATAAAGCCACATTTCCAAGCTGGCCTCCAAAGCCAGTCGCCGACTGAGCATCCTCCATCGTGCAAAATCCTTTCTTGGCACACCTGAGCTCCTGACCACATACAAAGCTTTCATCCACAGCCTGATGGAGTTACTGCTCTCCCCTCTGGGCTGGTGCTCCACAGCATCTCACCTTTCTCGGCTTCACGCTGTGGAAACCAAAGCATTTCGGAAAATTGGTATCTCCGCCATGAGGCTGAGTCTTTGGGTCTCTCACTCTCTCACCGTAGGCAGGTCGGTAGTCTTTCTGTCTTCTCCCCCTCTCCACTGTGGCCTCACCCCCCCCCCCGCTCCGTCTGAAATATGTACACCCCTCCATACTTCCGCAGGGTGTTCAAGGTCCGCCAGCACCCCTTTCTGGTAAAACTACCAAAATCACGAATCACTGCTCACCTTCAGTCTTCTTTCATTCCTCTTTTTCCCCACCTTTGGAACAAACTCCCACGCTCTCTTCAATCCCATTCTTCCCTCCAGGTCTTCCAAAACAGCTGTTCACCACCATCTCTTATCTTCCCCCATCAAAACCTCGATCTTTTCTACCCCCGCTAATCCACCCCAAACCAACCTCCTTCAAATTCCCTGCTTTCTTCCTGAAAGTCTCTGTCATGTAAGAGCCTGAAAGTCCCTGTAGTGTCCATCTTCTTTACCCTGGTACCCACCCCATCCCTCTCCCTTCCACAACTCCTCATGTCTCTGTTCCCCACTATTTTTCCCTTCCTCTCCCACCCCTCTTGTCTCCTGCTCCACTTGATGTATCTTCTGTGTGTTAGCTCTCATACGAGCCTCGACAGTTGTACTTCCCCCCCCCAAAAAAGTTAGATTAACAGAGAAAATCAGATGATTCTCAGTTACATAAGTATTGAAATACTTTTCCCAATTCACCCTAAATCACTTCAGAAGTAAATTATTCATTTGAAAAGTTACAAAATAAGTGTAATAGGTTTAACCTGTATGCATTCAGTGGTTTAACTTAAAAATTAATCTCCCCCACTTATCGAAGGAGATTTAAGGTACAACTCACTTGGTCAACCAACAAGGCAAACATGAAGACCAAGGAGCTTTCTAAAGAAGTCAAACATAAAGTGGTGGAGAAGCACCGTTCAGGAGAGGGTTAGAAGAAGATTTCAAAGTCACTCATTATCCCTTTGAGCACGGTGAAATCCATCATTAAGAACCGGAAGACGTATCATACCACCCAGACTCTACCCAGATAAGATCGCCCATCCAAACTCAGCAGCTGGGCAAGCAGCAAACTGGTTTGGGATGTCACTGTAAATCCAACAATTACTTTGAAAGATCTGCAAGACTCTATGTCCAAGATGGGGGTCAGTGTTCATCAATCAACAATATCTCATTCCCTTCACAAAGCTGGCCTCTATGAATAGGTGGCAAGAAAGAAGCCATTACTGAAAAAGATGCATCGAAAAGCTCATATGGAGTTTTGGAAAAACCATCTTAATGATACTGCAGGCATGTGGAGAAAAGTATTTTGGTCAGACGGGACACAAGTTGAACTTTTTGGTGTAAATTCAAAACGTTACGTCTGGTGCAAGCCGAACACTGAACATCACCGAGTCAACACCATCCCTACTGTCAAGCATGGTGGTGGCAGCATCGTGTTATGGGGCTGCTTTGCATCAGCTGGGAATGGCAAGCTTGTCAGGATAGAAGGGACAATGGATGATGCAAAGTACAGGAGAATCCTTGATGAAAACCTGCTTGAGTCGGCCATGAATCTGAAACTGGGTAGGAGATTCACATTTCAGCAGGACAATGATCCGAAGCACAAAGCTAAAGCCACACTGGAGTGGCTGAGCAAGAAGAAAATAAATGTTCTTGAGTGGCCCAGTCAAAGTCCTGACTTGAACCCAAATGAACAATTTTGGCAAAACTTGAAGATTGCAGTTCATCGACGATCCCCATCAAACTTGGCAGATCGAGAGCAATTTTCACGTGAAGAATGGGCAAAGATTTCACCATCTCACTGTGCACAGCTGGTAGAGGCCTTCCCCCAACAGATTCATATCAGTCAATGCTGAAAAACTTTCTTCCACCAAGTATTGACCTAAAGTGGAGTCATCACCGTTCGGAGGACGGTTCAAAACGCAGATGAACAAGAAGTGAGAGCAGAGAGGAAGTTGCAGCCTGAGGAACACCTGGGGTTTGGAGGTGTAAGATCAGTACATGGATTTAAAATATATACATTTATTGGGGGGTTGGTGAAGGTGGTTTTAAGGTGAAGAATGCACCACATCGATCGCACACTATTCCTTGATGAGACCCACTCAGACATGAAACTGCACAGATGCACACAATCACCCATCCATTCTCAAACTACCGACCACTTCTGCCAATATCCCCGTACTCCTCTATCTCCAATACCTCCAGGTACCCATCGAATTCCAATTTAAACTTATCTACCGTTTCTGCTGCCACTACCTTTCCAGGGAGACCATTCCATGCATTAACTACTCTCTGAGTAAAAAGACCCATGCCTTACTACCATCTTAACTCTCCTCTTCTTTACTCTCACACCATGGCCCCTGGTCCTATCACTGTCTGCTCTGCTGAATAATTCTTCTGCACTTGTTTTGTTTCTACCCTTCATTATCTGAAATATTTCTTTCATATCACCTTTGTAATCACCTCCTTTCTCATGTATAAAGTTCCTTGTAGTGAACTCATATTAGCTGATTGTACAACTGCGTCCCTGGTAGTGAACTCACCGATGTAAACAGTTGGATTACAAGCAACATGAATTGAAATCTGCTCCAAATTGCCGGTCTAATGATGTCGGTGCATGCAAAGGTGAGCCATCTTTGCCAGTGAAGCTTCAGCGGTATCGTTCGGAATAACAGAGCCGGATTGGGTGAGGCAAGTGCAAGACCCTTTAGTGGCCCGGTATGACCTTTCTCACGCCACTCTGTGGTCCTATCGTGACGTTGTAACAGAAGCCCTTATCCTATAAAACCGCAAGTGCTTGACAACGATCCCAGAAAACATAAACACTCGTATGAATCCAACTGGACGAGTTTTCACTTTGAATCCAACGACAAGCCAAAGGAGACGGACGATCGACCAAGCAATCCCGCGGTGCCCACTTCACACAATCACATGTTTTTGACACCACTCTTCATGGTTCAGTCTCATTGTGTACAGACGCCTAACAGATGCTAATGAAGTTAGTAGGATCACACACAAAGCCTGCTCTGAATCGACAGCAGATATTGGGCCAAATGCTCCAATTGTCTCAAGTGCACGAGGTCTGTTTTGTTTCCGCGAGCAATCTGCGTTGGGGGGGATATAAAACCCAACCCCCCCCCCCCCCTGAAACCTCCAAAACTCAGAGGTGGGGATGGGATGTGAGAATAAATGCACAAATTGATTTCATTCATGTGAATCGTCACAAATCACAGACACAATTCAACTGAAATTTGTGCAAGATTTTTCATACAAATGCGCACAAAAATTTCCCCCAAAATTGTAAATTTCCCCAAAAAATACAACCACTACCACGACGACTACTCATTTATTTGTTTCATATATGTAGCCTGTAACTGCTTGTTGCATCATTGCTGGGAGGGTGGCTGTGCTGTGCTGATGCAGTGCCCCTGTTTCCTGTAAGGTAGAACTTGATTTGCTGATCTCGAAAGGATGACAGGCTGACTCAACCCACCTAGTGTTCTCACAGCACGACAGGAGTTCAAACTCTAAACCCTAAGATCTTAAGCCACTCACCTTGACCGTTAGGCCAACACAAGGCTTTACTACTACTATTACAACTACTACTACTACTACTACTACTGTAGAATGTCTTGTTGGTGAAGATTAGCTTCAATCTGCATCAGAGGACAGATAGAACAGTGGATGAAATCGAGTGATGCTAACCACCGGAGGAAGCAAAGGCATGTTGACTATTGCTCTCTTTTTCCTCCGACGAAGGGTTCACGTGCGAAATGTCAGCTTCTCCTTGCTTCCCACGGTGGTTACCAATTCAATCAACATCAACACCATGTTGATTTAATCCATTTCACAACTTATACCACTGATCTGGCAATAATACCGTTTGCAATTTGTTCAGGGTGCCGGCGATAACTCACCTACTCTTCGTGAAAGACACTGTTGGACCTTTCACGTCCACCAATGACAAGTGCAAGCAGACGGCCCTTCCGGCTTAACGTCCTTCTCGCCGACATCGTGAATCCTCCTCCACACAAAACACAAGGATGACAGTTTATAGCTGGGTCAAGATTCAATCCCAGGCTAGATGCCTCAAAGGTGAGTCCGCATACCTGTAAATTTATCGGTTCAGGTCCAAATTTCCCCCAACAAGTCACAGAATATTCCAATAATTCACAACATGGTTCAAAAGGATTTTCCTTGAAAATTCATAAAAACTCAAGTCAATGAAGAGAAACACTATTTCACAATAAATCCATGCAATCATTTAGAGGAATTAAGGTTTAATTCACACTTACATCTTTGACAATTTGTAACAAAAAAATAAATTTAAAGGAAAATGTAATCCGAGTTCTATTGACAAGTGTCACGTCCTGTGTGTACCTGGCACCGTAGGAAGATTTGCTTTCGCATGAAGGACAGACATTCCTGATTTTGATGTTTATAGTGCAAAGTTCATCGACTCGTTCAGGTGTAGCATGAATACTTAGTTAAGTGTACCCTGATGGGAAGCTCGATCACTGGTAACTCGGTGCGTCCCATCCATGGTGCCCACTCAATGAAAGATCGATTGATGGGAAAACAGAGAAACTACAGGAACCATTTTAAATAGATTATTCAAACAAGACAATGTCATTTAACATGGGGTGTTAAATCTGAACAACAACAACAACAACCACAACCAGTCAGTCAGTTAGTAAACACATTGGTGTTAGAACACTCTGAAAAAATAAAATTACAGTCCAGGGAAATGTTCATGTTACATTACAAAATCTGAACATCAACAACCAGTCTTCAGCAGCTGTTTTCGGCTTTAGCCCTCATCAGCAAGACAAAGATGTGTGCAGCTACTGCAAGCACAAGCCAAGCTGCTCTCTCCATTGCAGAGTGGTTGTGCAACATTGATGGAGTTCGAATACAAAATACTGGAGAGAGAGAAGAGAGAGAGAAGTAGAGAGAGAGAGAGAGAAGAGAGAGAGAGAGAGAGAGAGAGAGAGAAGAGAGAGAGAGAGAGAGAGATATATGGGAAGAAAAAGGAGAGAGAGGGAGAAGGGGAAAGGAGAGAGGAAGAAAGAGAGAGAAGGGAGAGGGGAACAGAGTGGGGGAGAGGGGAACAGAGTGGGGGGGAGAGGGGACAGAGTGGTGGGGGGAGAGGGAGAGAGAGAGAGAGAGGAGCAGGGCAGAGAGAGGAGGGGCCGAGGGATAGAGAGCAGAGAGAGGGGGAGTGAGTGAGAGGCAGATTGTTTTAAAGGTGCCCTTGTTTGCATACAATCAAACATATGGTTGTCCTTTCTGACTTGGAGTACCAGTAGTGATGCCAAAAGACCATTGCCATCAAATGCTTGTTCCAGTGGGGTCATCGTTTGTGGTGCATTTTAATTTTCACAGCCAAAAACAAGACTTCCATTCCAATGACATCAGAAACACACAAACACACAGACACACACACTCACTCATCATTCATTTCTCTTCTTACAGTAACCCGAGACTCATGAAGGAGCTTGTACATGCAATGCACACAGGACGAAGATCACTGTGTACTTTAACATGAATTACTGTATACGGATATAAATGAACTGCACAGACCGTAGAACACCTTACGCCCGCCCGCACAGTCTTGAGAAAAAGGACATGGGAAGGGTCTTTTAAACTCTTACTTTCCATTTCCGAGTACAATCGATATTCCCCTCGAGCCACCATTTTGGTTGAATCTCGATATTCCCCAGACAGAGAGCGCGAGCGGCAAATCTGATTGGTCGAGATGGTGAAAAATGATGCACTGTAATATTTTTGTCCAAGTACTGCTAAACTGGAGATTTTTGGAAGTAGCAAGAAGGCGATTTGTGTTCTGCAGTGTTCAAGTATATAATTTAATTGAAATGAAATCAAGGTTTTAAAGAATTAAAGGCTGTAGAAAAAATTTTTTTTTTGAAGTTTACCGCGGTTGATGCACCGACTTTTACACCACCTTATTTAACACGTTGAATTAGTTCGTTGTGCCAGTTGTTTGTGTCCTTTGTGATGTCGCTAAAAACAATATGTTTCTGGTTTGATTTTGATTTCTGTTTGACTAAAAGGAGTAAAAAAAATATTTTTATCTCACTCCTCTCCGTGTATGCGCGATCGGGACGAGACTACATACGATTTGCCAAATTCAGAGCCAAAGTACTGCTAAACTGCAGGTTCGTGTTCCGATAAATGTTCCGATTCATGATCTACAATGCTCAATGCATGACATTCAATCGAAATGAAGCACTTCCTCGGTAATAGACCGAAGTGTGTAGACAGATACACAGAGTGATGTCTGTGGACACGTAACAACTTACAAACACAGGGTATATGGGATTCGAACCTGGGGTCTCTGTACCATAAGCCATCGGATTTCTCTGCGAAGTGGATGGAGGTTATGTGAAAGGATTTGAATGAAACTTGTTGGACAGGTTGGGTATGTGAGAAGGACCAATTGATTCGATTTTGGTTCAGGTCCAGATCCAGATCCGGCCTATCAGTGGGATACAAAATGTAAACTGTTCAGGCTGGTGGAGGTATGCACTCTACTGAGTGTCATTCTAGTTTCCCTCACCGGAGGAGAGGGTATTGCATTTGGGTCTGTTGGTTTGTCTGTTTGTCCGCACAGAACGTGAGTATGTGTATTAATTACATTAGACCCTTTAGAACCCTAAAACCCTCGAGGACCCCAAAGACCCTGTTAAAAACCCTTTAGAACCCTAACACCCTTTAAGACCCTGAAGAGCCTTTAAATTCCCAATGACCCTCTGGATCCTTTGACCTTTTAGACCCTTAAGACCCCCTAAGACCATTCAGATCCCTAAACCCTTTAGACCCTGTAGACCCCTAATATCCTCTAGACCCCTTAGACCTCCAACACACTTTTAGACCCTTGAGACCCCGTAAGGCCCTTTAAGACCTTATAGACCCCGATGACCCTTTAGAACCCTTAGACCTCTCAGACCCTTTAGATCCTCTGAGAGCCTTTCAAACAAAAAAAATACCCTTCAGGTCATTTTTACCCTTTAGGCCTTCACACCTGTCAGACCTTTTAATACCCTGCAGACCCCTTTGACCTTTAGACCATTTTTAGATGTCTGAAGACCCTTTAGACACTTTAGACCATTTCAGACCTTTCGACTTTTAGACCGTTTGACCTTTACAACTTTTCAGACCTTTGACCGTTACACATTTTCATTTGCAATCAACGACCTTTCATCCTTCCATTTAGTAAATCCTTCCATTTATTTACCACACAAAACAAGTCCTGGCGAGGGTCTGCAATCTCTCGTTGCTATTTCTTGGTAAGTATGTATTGGTCATTGGCTGCAAAGTGCCTAGAAAAGTACCAACTCCGCTGATTTTTTTCTGGGATGGGACCATAAATTCACGGCTGGTGTGGGGTTGGAAGGGGGTGAGGGAGTTTTTTTTTGACCCCCGTAAGTGGCTTAGTTCAGTTGAAAAAGCGGAAATACTGACTAAGGGTTGAATTACATGCATGCCGTGTGATGAACACGATTGTTTGCGGTTAGTTATGGTTTACGGAAATTATCATCTCAATCATGTTTGTTACCATCGTTATTAGTTACCAGGGTACAAGATGAAGGTGTGGAAGGTGGCAGTTCAAAAGGGTGAGTGGTGAATGACAGGATTACAATGGGTTTGTATTAGACAGGTCATTAGAGAAGTTTGTTCTTTTTTGTGTCTCTGTACCTCAAGGCATCTATATAATAAACTTCGATGAATCTGCCGGATTATCGAGTCAGTTGCTTCTCATTCAAATCAAGAGGCGCCTGAGCTGTTTCTGGCTTCACAGAAAAGCCTCCCCCCTCCCATTCTCCCTCTCCCCTCCCCTCTGCCTCCCCTTCCCCAGCCACTCTCCTTTGTCGTCACCCGCGGCCTCCGGTAAGAGACAAAGGCTCACCGGCTCATCAAACAAGTCATGTCGGGTGGGGTTTCACGAGGCCAATTGTGGATCCTGCTGGTCAGGCCTTGTGTAATCCACTGATTCCTGAATGATGGTCTAGCTGGTGGGAGAGCGAGCAGAGATGGTAGTTATATCATGGTGGCCTAGAGGTGGTTACACCATAGGTGTTGAACCTGCACTGGAACATGTAAAACGAGAAAAACACAGGGATGGAATTCCAACATGCACGACACATGTGCAGACCCCCTACCCCACCCGCAAGCACCATGACATGTACCATAAACAAACAAAATCCTGGACTCGTTGGACATAGACCAGCTGACATTGCTTTTCCACCTCTCAATGCGTCATCTGTGTGTCTGTGATAAAAAAAAGACGTCATGACGTAATTATCAGCGTGACTGTTCACCGAGCGGGTGGACACGCCGAGGCCAACGTCACGACATAATGGCGATGACGTCACAAACAGTCCTCGGTTTTGAACTGCAGGAGATGGCACGGACAAGTCCAAAGCAATCATTAGGTTCTCGGAGATTCCTCAGCACGACCGCAGGTGGGAACAAAGCAGTGACAGGTACTATGCACAGGTATATGTAGCCCACCACCCCTCCCCCACCCCATGTTTCTCGTCTGCAGCTCACCTGTTCATTGAGTTGCTCACTGAGAAAGCGGGTGAGTTCGCCCATGAGGTGAAGCTTTGGACCATGCTTGGGAAGGGTGTTTATGGATTCGATGAACAACGTTTTGAGCGTATAACAAACATGGCGGTTTTGCACATCCTTGGGAATTAATTTGTCATTCACAGCACAACACCATTAATTCGCCATGAATATCATCCGTCGAGTTTCATGTCAATTTGCTGAATACACATTCAATATCCAAACCTACCCACAGTATTTGCACTCCCAGGTAGAACCAATCCCCATCATGATCTTCTATATTCATTGAACGGAATCAGCGCAAAGGACGCCCCAGAGTGTGGCATTGTTTGACTCAACACAAGCAAAATCTCACTCTAATGCCAAGTGCCCTGCACCCAGACCAAAGCACGCAGCGACCTCATTCCACGAGCACCTTCCCAATAACCAGCCCTCCCCGACTTCGACCTCCCCACCAACGCTCCCTCTCACACCCTCCCACTGGTTCAGGAATTCCCGTTCAGTCTGCCTGGCCCTCAGCTTGTTTGTTTGGCAGATAAAAACAGACGCACCTCCAATAGGGCACACATCGTCGTACAGCTCAACGGCTCGGCCAGGGCTACCGCACTTTGGCCTAGCAAGACCTTTTCCATCTGCAGGTGGCTGACTCTTTGAGATTGTTAAGCCTTAAATATCCTGATATTTAATTTCGCAATCATATATATATAGATAGATATGAGATGATGAAATCAGCAAGCGGAATCATGAAACATGACAAACTAGAATCGGTGGTGTAATGGTTCGGGGTGTCCACCCTGAGTCTGGGAGGTCGTTGGTTCGAACCCTGACCGAGTCATCCCAAAGTCTAACAATGGTACGTGCTGCTTCCTTGCATGCTGTTCAGCATTTTAAAAGGATAAGAGCACAGACAAACAGCAATAGGTTGGCAACCATTGCGTAGGCTTGATTAGCCCTATTATATGGCCACTGTGCTCCTTGCAAATTAAAGTTCCCTGGAAAATGGAACTTGCATGTCATCAATCCAGTTCCGTCAGGTCGTGGCTGGCTTCTGGTGACATCTATGATCACAACCCATAGGTATGTAGGAGAAAATTTACAGGAAAAATCCTCGCTTACACTTACAAAGCGTCAAAGAATTCCTGATATGAACGAATTGTCTGACCCTCTGGCATTTCATTTATTTATTTCTTTTTCATCTCCCCACCTCCGTCCGCAAGACTGTGCACTTGCAGTTAGACAGTTGGAGAAGATGGCAAACAAACTGTGAAAATAAAAAACAAAGGGGGGGGGGGGGGACAAGTTTTTATTGCAAACGACCCCCAAAAGTTCTCAAATGGAGCGACTCAAATCTAACCTCATCAGGCCCACAAAATGGAGCGAATCAAGTCTAACCTCATCAAGCCACCAAGTGCTGTGCAGGGATCGTGGAGAAAATGGTTTCATCGGATCGGCATCTCCGCAGGAAAGTGCTAAACCGCTGGTGTTGTTTGCAAACTGGGAAAGAGCTAACCAGCTGCGGCACGTAGGCCAAAAGGAGGGACTTGCGGTCAGTGTTTGCCATCGGGTTTGGAATCCAGGCCTGAAATCCTCATGACCTTTGTGTGGACACCTGCCACCTTCAGGTCTACACCCGGTGCATCTCCTGCGATCCTCCTCCCTCTGAGCTCCTGCAACCTCCACCGTCACTCACACTCTTGAGGTTTAAAAAAATATTTTAAACACTAATTGTGAGACGTCAAAGAAAACCGCCCTCTGATGAAAGGAAACAAGTATTGCTTTGCCTGCGCTGCGTGCAAGGACCCTTTACAAGTGCAAATTGTTCACGCATTCCTTCTCCTCTCTGTTATACACTTCCTTCTGTCGACCATCGGGTCCTGTCTTGCGTGCGGCGTCTCTTACACGAACAGCCAATGAGCCCTGAGAAGGTGTTTGTGGGCGCAGGGTTTAGTCGTGGAAGGGATATTGTAAGTGGGATGTGCTGAAGTTCCTTAGCCAGCCAGCTATAACTGCACTGTCTTCTTCTCGGCAGCTGTTTCCCCTTGCACAGAGCCATAGCTAGAGCTAAGGAAATCTGGAAAAAGGGTTTTTCTACCCCCCCCCCTTTTCTTTCTTAAGAGAGCAGGGAGGGGTGCATCGCAGAGGTGGCACAGCGGAAAGGAAAGGCCGGGAGGGGAGGCGTTCTGGTGCAGAGGGCAGCAAGGGTGTGTGTGTGTGTGTGTGTGTGTGTGTGTGTGTAGGAGAGAGCATTGAGTGCGACCCCAGTGGACAACGTGATCTTAGCCTCAAGGGCATTTCTCCTTTGTGCCGTCAGGGCATCTCTTACGTCTTAAATCTGCGGCTTGTTGCATCTGCGGGCTCCTCCGCACTTTGCGATGCTTGCATTCCGACACACAGAGCACACTCGACTGCGGCCGGTCGCGAGGCCGATCGGCAAAAACACCGCACTGGGTTTCTCACTCATGATGGCGACGCCGATCGCGAAACGATGACATTCTGCCAACGCAACGCACACGAAGCCCCCACTCGCCGTGATATCATGGATTCAAGGCTGAAATTTAACAACCAAATGTCGATTTAAACACCGTACGCTCTCGACATCATGGACTCCACCTTCTCCTCCTCTATATTATAGTGGCCAGCACTCAATTGGAGACAGCCATCTGTACTGGAGAGCACTCAGAGCAACTCAAGAACTCCAAAAGGCCACTCCCTCCATGTTTGGTGCAGTTTTATACCGCCTACGGTGTCCACCCCATGACCTCACCCCGCACCTCGTGACGCGTTACCATGACCTCAGTATCTCATTGTGAAACTTTTGCAGATGTGATGCCTTCTCACAAGTATCCGTTCACTCGTGGAGTTGTCTTGTGCATGGTGTTTCATTGCATCATGTTGTTTCATTGCAATTGTTATCTCATCCTCGTTTTGACTTCAACAATTGCTTCACTTCACCGAGCACTCGAAAACAAGTCACTTCGACGTACGCCTCGTCTTGTGATTGTGCAAGAGGTCAGCCATCTTGCACAACAACATGTCAGGATGGCCTGGTGGGGAGGATTAACGAACCAACGCAATACGCAGCGACCATAGCCTGTGGTATCCCTCCGAGAAGCAGAAATCCATTGGAGAAATTCTGCATCGCACGCTGCCCGCTCCGCTTTCGACGTCCCTGACGCGGTGACGTAGGCCGCCGTGTGACGCAATCACGCCGCACGGGTTTTGCAAGGACAGCGTTCCTCTGTGCTGATGTTGTTGTCTCGCTGGCCTGAAAACAAAATGGCGACCGTGCAAAGTGACTACAAATCTCTTTTGGTAATTCTTTCAGCAAACCGCCATGATGTCATCACCTTTGACAGGTGCTGTGAGCAATGCAGGTATGATGTCCGTGTCAGCATCGACCGGGCGATGCCCTTACGTCCCTCCGAAGCCGCAGACACGCGATGAATTCATTCAGTGGTGCAAACCTAATAAAAAGGTGGAAAACATGGGAGATTAAAGCAAACGCGGTGTTTGAGTGAAATAATTCCACCCGTGACGTCAAAGCGCGCCAAAACTAAACAAATTTGATTTAATGCGCCCTGAGTAGACATTTTCTCCAATGTCCTACCACGTTCCCTTTTTTTGTCAGGGGGTTTCTGCACAGTCTCCACAATTTCACTCTGCTCACTGTTTCACTCTCTCGGTGAAGGAATGTTCCTGAGAGACTGCTGTCCACTGATCCTTCTGAAACCCACGTGACCTTCCACATTGACCCTGATGGGTGCTCTGTCAGATCGTGGCCCATGAGGTTCACAGTCCTCACGTCCTCGTCTTCTTCTTCTTCTTCATCTGCCTCTCTGGTTCCCCTACCAGCCGTAGCCAACCGCAAGAGGCGATAATCATGGCTGTGCCATTTTCACCTCCAACTACGGACCCGCTGGTCTACGGCATGGTCTGAAGCATGGCTGGGATACAATAAGTCAATAACTACAACAACAGCAACAACAACAACAACAACACAAACGGCAATACAATTGCATGCTGAACCTGGTGCGATGTTTCTTTTTTTCAGAATCCCGTTCATTTTGGTTCCTTGAAGCCCAAACCGCCATGACGTCGTCTGGACCAGTGAAGATTGAAACGTGGGATTTTCAAAGAGTAAACCGATGAAGTGTTTACCGTAAACCGATAAAGATCTTCATTCTCTTCAAATACAGTTCCTCGTTCTTTCTCTTCCTTTTCTGTGCATACATGTAATGATGTGAAGTTTACTTTTTCTCTTTTGCATCTTTCTTTCTTTCAAGTTCCATTCCTCTGGAATCTTCTTCCTTTGCTCTTCTTCTTCTTCTTCTTTGCGTCTTCTTCTTCTCCTTCTTCTTCTTCTTCCTTTGCCTCTTCTTCTTCTCCTTCTTCTTCTTCTTCCTTTGCCTCTTCTTCTTCTTCTTCTTCTCTCTTGCGCTTCTTCTCTTCTTCATTTTCCTCTCTTCTTCTTCTCTCTTCTTCTTCCTTTGCTCTTCTTCTTCTTCCTTGCCTCTTTCTTCTTCCTGCCTCTTCTTTCTCTTCTCTTCTTCTTCTGCCTCTCTTCTTCTTTCTATCTGCCTCTTCTTCTTCATCTTCTTCTTCTGCCTCTTCTTCTTCGCCTTCTTCTTCTTCTCTCTTCTACCTGCCATTTTTATTTTTTGATGTTTCTTTCTTGTCCCATTTGTTTTTGTTTTCAATCTCACCCTTTTGATATCGACCTTCTCTTGGCGGGAACTTTCTTACACGAGGATGAAATTAATTAATTGCAGCTTTACATATTGCATGTATAAATCCTTGCTGGTGGTGCTGGTGGTGGTGGTGCTGGTGGTGCTGGTGGTGTGGTGGTGTGTGTGGTGGTGGTCCAAACTTAACAGGGCAAGTCATTTACAATTCTAGTCCTGGATAGGGCCGTGAGCTCATGAGGAGCCATGGAATCGAACCCACACCAGTAAGGACAATGCACGAGCCTTGTACCCACTCAACCTTCAAGCCACTTTCACCACGCAATGCGATTATCCCCTTTCATCACATCAATTCGTCAATTCATCACATCTTACATGAAGACCCTCGAGCCTGGATCTCGTCCTCGTGTAAAGCGAGTTCACAGCCCACGTCAATCACCGCCACCAGCACCCCGTGTATAGTTCGATGAAATGAAAGACAATTTCGCAATAACGGGTCAAAATGTCCGAACAACAAGAGCGAATCGCCTTTGCACAACAGGCCGGTGCTCGTGGAAATCTGGAAGTTTGAACGTTCGAGACAAGAGAGAGAGAGACGACAACAGAGACAGAGCAATTGGTGAGGACAGTGGGAAGAAAGAACCCCCCCCCCCCCCTCGAGGGATTACCCATTGAATTAAAACTCGTTCAGGAACGGCCATTACAAGTTGTGCTGTTTTTCTAGGTCAAGAGCACAGTGTATGTGTGTGTGTGTGTGTGTTTGTGTGTGTGTCAGTGTCGGTGTGTAACCTGCTGTACCTTTACGAGCCCTTGGATTGCAACCAGGTGCAATTTCCCTGCCATTGGCCGAAGGTCCATGAATACCTGCGTTTGGCAAAACGTCTCGCACGATGACACACGATCAGATGATTTCATCCAGCTGTCCGTGTAGTCTGTCTCTCTAGTTTATATTTGTGGTGTGTGTGTGTGTGTGTAGTGTGTGTGTGTGTGTGTGTGTATGTATGTGTGTGTGTATGTATGTGTGTGTGTATGTATGTGTGTGTGTATGTGTGTGTATGTTATGTATGTGTGTGTGTATGTGTGTGTGTATGTATGTATGTGTGTGATGTGTGTGTGTATGTGTATGTATGTGTGTGGTATGTGTATGTGTTGTATGTAGCGTCTTTGTCGATACACCCCTCCCCCAACCCTCCGTCCCCTCTCCTTGAAACGCCTCCTCCCTCTCCCTGATTCATCATGCCATGACACCGATTGCAGAAAGAAGGGAAAGGGTGAGGAAATGGAGGAAAATGTACGGTATGGTGGGTATTTTAAGGAAGCGTTAAAAATTTGAGGAGAACCATGTCGATGAAAGGGGGAGAGGAAGGGAAGGAGAATGTTTGGAGAGAGGAGAGGAGAGAGAAGAGAGAAAGACAGAGAGAGAGAAGAGGGAGAGGAGAGAGAGAGAGAGAGAGAAGACAGAGAGAGAGAGAGAGGAAGAGAGAAAGAGAGAGAGAGAGAGAGGAGAGAGGAGCAGAGAGACAGAGAGACAGAAGACAGAGAGACAGAGAGACAGAGAGACAGAGAGAGAGAGAGAGAGAGAGAGAGAGAGAGAGAGAGAGAGTTCTTCCTTCAAGGTGTTCAAGACAGCTGTTAACCACCATCTCAGATCATCCCCCTTCCAAAACCATGATCTTTTCTACCCCCGTTAAGCCCCCAAGCCCTCCTTCCAAATTTCCAGTTTTTCCTTCCTCAGAGTTTCCTTCCCTATCCATCTTGTCCACCGCTCTTCCCCTACCCCCCATTCCTCCCCACACCCATTGTTTGTCCAAGTCTCCCTCTATTTTGTCCTTCAACCCTGCTATTGGTGTTTCTCCCTTCTCTTTCTACTGTTCCTTTTGTTCAGTTGCGTCCTGATCCGTTCAGTGTTCCGGCTCTTCCATGAGCCTCGACCTTGTGTACAAAAAGGTGGCAGATTGTAAAAACATAGCAATATGAGAAAATAAGAGAAAATGTAATATATGATGAACCACCACCCCCACAACAGGGGATGGGTGTTCAAAGATCACATGGATATACATATATTACACACAAAGGAGCAAGTGGGACAGAGAGATCTGTCTAAAGGGAACTACTACTCATAAGCGAAGGCGTGCTTGTGGGGCAGAGAGATCTCTCTGAAGGCAACAACTACTCAGAAGGGAAGATGTTCAAGTGAGGCAGAGAGAATTCAAAAGGCAACAACTACTCAGAAGGGATGCTGTGCAAGTGGGACAGAGAGATCTCAAAAGGCAACTACTACTCATTAGGGAAGATGTTCAAGTGAGGCAGAGAGATCTCTCTCAAGGCAACTACTACTCATAAGGGAAAGTGTGCAAGTGGGACAGAGAGATTTCCAAAGACAACTCCTACTCATAATGGGAGCTGTGCAAGTGGGGCACAGAGATATCTCTAAAGGCAACTTATACTCATCAGGGAAGTTGTGTAAGTGCGGCATGTCAGGTCAGGTCAGATATGGGAGCATGCACCAGAGCAGCGCGTCGCTGCGTCCACTTTCCGCCGGAACTCCAGGGGCCTCTGTCTGGCCATCCCCCTGGCAGATGTCTGGCCCATTCCCATCTCCTTGAGATGCTGATCAACTTGCTGCAACCATGAGGCATGTGGATGGTCCATTGGCCTCCTCCACTCATGAGACTCCCTCGTTGAGAGAATCTGGTGAGCAGGATCAGTGTCAGGAAAACGAGCCACATGTCTGTACAGCCGCAACTGACGCTCACAGACTATGCAGGTAACAAATCTCATTTGAGTCTCTCTCAGCAACAGCTCGTTGGACACATAGTCCGACCAGCGAGAGCCAAGGATTCTCCGAAGAGACCTGGTACCAAAGGAATTAAG
>CM068967.1:18686649-18706109 GCA_035128595.1 Eptatretus atami | reverse complement strand
CCGCAGGAGCAATCGTATGCGTCGCCGCGATTCATCGACTTAGCACTCGCGAACCACTAGAACCGAGTCAGACACTAGAGCAAGTAAGACGCCTCTCGCATTCTATTAAACGCTGACTCGCCTCTGACATAAACTGCCACGTACCGATTATGCCCCGCTTGTTGGTCCGCGACTATACTCACCGACTCAACAATATCCCGTGCTTGCAGCCACAACGTACCTGTCACCCTTCAAAACGTTCCTGCTACACCATCACGTCTTACAGATCTATAAATCTATCTCGTATTGTCATCAATGCCCCGCACACGCTGGCCGCGCCCGCCATCTTCGCTACGCCTCGATCGCATATCTTGATGTAGGTTGTGTCGATTCAAGCCTCACAGAACTGTCCGCCTTCTCGCCTGCCAGCCCGACCCCGTTGCCTTGCAGCATACAAGAACGTGGTATCCGAGACACCTAGCGTCCCGATACAAAACCACGATTCAATTAGCGAAATTATTTTCGGACGAACTTAACAACAGCCTCGGACGAATCTCTCACCACTGCCGCGCCCTACATACACTCCTGCCCGTTGCGTTAACTGCCTACGCTTTGCTGTGCGATCACCTCCTACCGAGGCTATAGATTTCTCCACAAGTGAAACCCTTTCTCACACACGACACGAATAAGCTCCCAGTGCAAGCCAGCTCCTTCCCTCTGGCAGATTTTAATTAAAAGATAACGGCAGCGCTTTCCCACCTAAGATGGTACTCTTACGCCAGATCGAATACCCAGCCCCTAAACAAAGCGCTCCCCACTAGGAGGCGCCTACGCCGGGTGTATATAGGCGCGATACTACGCAGGGATACAGTATAAAGACGGTAGGCCGCCACCGTCAAACGACTGAACTTGCGAACAGCGTCCTAGACACCCACTTATGAAATGCGCTCATGTTAGAACTCTACTATGCCTACTGCTGCAGCCTGATGACTCTGAGATTGTCTACAACCACCGAAGCCAACTGCCGTCCGTCATGACATGTTCAAGCAGCGACAACCATCTCGCCAATGCACGAACTACCAGTGCTACTATCCCTGTACGGGCCAAACCCCCACACAAACGCTATGTTTCCCAGCCCGAATCTGCTGAAAATTACGCCCTCACCTCGCGGTTGGGAAAACCCCCGCTCAAACTCAACCGACAGAGCGGGACAAAAGCCCGGAAGTAGCGGCCGTAGATTTATTGGGAACCGTGGCCCGGGTTGCACGGCGGCCGAGCGCAAGGTCCGTGCCGTGCAACGCACGAGGCCGCACGTGCTCGCTTGCGGGAGTGAAGCCCCGCGCTCCGGAAACGCCAGCGTGTGGATTTGCCGATCCCGTGACGGACAAAGTTTAGGCAGGATTATGGATTCGGACCGGACGGGTTTCTCCACGTGGGCGTCATCCACACGTGTGTTAAGCTCCAACGGGCAGAGCACATGTGTTCGCGTGTGGGAACCCCTCGAAAGTGCGAGGTTGCTTTTGTGGTGCGCACGGTGACGTCATGGAATGCACGTGTGGTTTGGAATCCGGCCAGGAGGGTGAATCCCTGCCCGGGATGTACTGTTCCAAAGAGGACGAGGAACGCTGCAGCTGCATTGACGTTCACAGGAAGGTTTTTGCCAAAGTGCGCGAGCTGCGAGTTGCCGCCGCTGGTGATGCGCCGCATTTAAAAAAAAAATAGGCCAAGCCTCTCTTTCGGGTGAATAGGATTCCCAGCGGCAAGGGTGGATGAATCCCCTTGGCCCGGGCACAGGAATGAACTAGTTACGGGATGGGTTAGTGGTTAGTTAGGACCGACTTCCATGGCCAGGGTAAGCCCTCATGGAGTCCCAAGGAATGGATTAGGTTAGAGGGAGTGTAGTCAGATTTAGGTTGGGGAAACTGAAATTCCTTTGATTATTTTGAAGACCCAGAGACAGACTGTGGATGTGTAGTCGGGGACGTAGCTTAGGCTACCATAGTGTTATAATGGAACGTGCATCAGTTGTAAGGGATGACGTGGGAGCACGAGTTAGTTAGGGGATTTATGTGAGCCAGGATGGCAGGATTCAGCCGGTGTGAGTGGAGAAGTATGGAATTGGAATTGTGCTTGGTGAGTGCAGTGAGGCCAGCGCGGTCTGAGTGTATGGAAGCTGATTGTGGAATTGCGCATGGTGCGATGACGATGATTGGGGGGAGGAGTGATTCCCGCCCAAGGGAACCCCGGGGTCAGGTGTTTTAGAGTGAGTTAGTGCGGCGTTAGCGAAATTGAAAAATGCGAGGTCGTTTTGCTGTTGGTGGCAGCTGTAGCGCTCGAACCCATTTTGGAGGGGTGCAGGAGCCCTGTTGACGGGGCTGCGGAGCGTGCGCTGCCGAAAGGTGAGTATCGCTTGAGTGGTAAACCCCCGGGCCACCGGCGCTTTAGTCGGCCGTGGCTAGGCCAAGGGCCCATGGGGGCCAGGATAGCGTAGGCGCACGGGTGCGACCCGCATGATGTGGCCCGGGCGCCGTTAAGCCGCGTGGCAGTGTGTGGGCACGGGTGACCCTCGAAAGCTGGGCCCGGGAAGCCAGCCTGCCACTATGAGGCGTTTCAGGGAGTCGCCAGGAAAGGCACTCCCCCGGTGTTTAGGAGCTTGGTAGCTCGGAGCAAGTCTGTAGTGCCCGGAGGTGCCATCGTTAGAGAATCGCAGAAGGGAAGTGCCTGCAAGGAGCACGTGCCCAGCCACGAGACCGTTGAGGGCACGGAAGAAAATATGGGGGGGGGGCTGCGCCCAGGAATTTGCGGATGGACACAACACAGGCGACGGGATTTTGGTTGCCTAGAACCCGATAGGGTTAAGCGGGGGCTTTGTTGAAAGCCCGGGGTAGTTTACATGTTAAATGGATAGGGAGATTAGAAGTGTCCCCTCCGCCACCATCCATCCCTCGCTCAACGTTGTGGCGCCGCTGGACCATTGGGTGAGATCGCTGAAGTTGGGGAGGCCATCCTGCAGCTTCGTTGGGCCTCGCACGGACGCTAGCTCTCCCTCATTCCCTCTTCGGGAAGGAACGTAGGGTTGGGAGAGGCTAGAGAAGACGATAGGTTAGCCGAACAGAGACAGTAAAGGGGGTTAGGGACATATTTAAGTCGGCAAGAGTAAAAAAAAAAAAAAAAAAAAAAAAAAAAGTTGGGCGAATTGGTTTTTGCAAATTAGGGAGTGGTAAATGGAACAGTGACATGCAAAGCATAGGTGGGAGGGAGAAGTAGGTAGGTCCGAGCCCGCTTCGTGTGGCCAGCACCACGCCACTCCCTCCACCAACCTGCACTGCACGGCAAGAGGCGGGCCAACTTCATCGGCTGGCTGTTTGCTTCAAGGCCTGTGCCGGCCAACTTCATCGGCTGGCTGTGTTTTGTGCTAAGGCTGTGCCGGCCGGATCATCTGCTGGTGTTTTTGCTTCAAGGCCTGTGCCGGTCGATCATCTGCCGGCTGTTTGCTACAGCGGCCTGTTTTGCCATGCCTTGCCTGCCTGCCTTTGCCATGATCCCATGCCTGCTGCCACGTTTCATTTTGCCCGTTCTGTTTTGATTTGCCCCCCCCCCCTTGTTCATTGCCATGTGCGCCAGGATCGTCGCGAAGCTGCAAAGGACTGTCCTGTGTGGCAGCTACAACACGGGCCTGCAGTGGCGGCCCGTTGCACCGGTTGGACTTTTGTTTTTCTGCCTGCAGAGTCCATTGATCCTGGGCCATGGTTTAGTGTTAAAATTTGTAAGTTAAGGTTAAGATGTACTGTACATATGGAGTGCGCCCCCGGCATGTCTTGTCTAGCGCCGGCAATTTTATTTAAGTCGTCTGTATGATGGGTTTGTTTAGTTAGTTACTCACCCTCAGGTTATTTATTTGGGGACACGAATACCATGAATGTCACCACTCAGGGATCGAAGGTAAAACGTACTAGGGAGAACTACACATGATGGCACACGAGAATTGACGACTCGGGACGAGGTCTGTAAAAAGGGGAGGGGTAGTGTTACGGCTGTGGAAATTCGCATTCACCATAAAGGGCCCGCAGGTGAGATATCTCGATAGGTACATGTGATAGTTAGCCCAAACCCGTTTGTATAGAGGGAATTTATGTGATCCACCGGGCTGCGACGCTTTGAGGTAGTCGTTTTTTCTTTCTCTATCTTTTTTATTTCAAACAAACAGCATCTCAACAACCACGCCATCCCCATCACAGCGCCAACCACACTACAACCACGCCACCGCCAACATCTATGCTACCACATCTTCGCCACTACGTCCGCTCCGAACGGCAAACAAAGGCGCCAAGGAAGGAACAGCGGAGCCTGCGCGGACTTTTCCCCGCCTGATTCCCCGCTTGATCTCCCGGCCTGATCTTCCCCGCCTTTGGAGTGGAGGAGGGGCGGATGCAGGTCAAAGGTCAGAGGTCATGTAAGGGAGGGTCTCATTTTGGGGGAATAATTCTCTGGCCCAGAGCCAAAAACTGACTCCCCGGCCCCCGCACGGGGCGGGGTGGAGGGAGAAGCGTGAGGGGACGCCCTTTTCGGGAACCTTCTCGAAGGAAGGTGGAGCGAAAACGGGCGGGCGAAGGCGGGGCCCCGCGCTACAAAAGGCGGACAGGACGGACCTTGTGAGTGGAGTTGGTTTTCCGAGGCTTCCTGTCTCCTGGGAGTTGAGTGGGTCTTCAGTGGTCTTCAGTGGTCTTCAGTTGGTCGAGTTGTACGAGAGTCTGGTTTTCGAGGGAAGAGGTCCTGCGCCCGCAGCTTGGCGAGCGGCCCTGTCACGAAGGCACGGACGGAAGACGCGGCAGCGCCCGTTGTGAGGTGGACCTGCGCGTCCGGACGGGGAGTGCCGGAGAGAGTTCGCCTGCCGCGAGAGAGGTCGGGGCCAGGCACGACCACGCTGATGGTCGGGAGAGGGACTCACCAGCCACAAAAAGGGAAGTCGCGACTTCCTTTCCTTTTCCTTTGCTTTTGTGTAAATGTGTGTTGGCGCCGTTCCGTCAAGTAGAACTGTTTAAGTGTTGCCGTGTGTACGCGTATTCGGTTTTAACCCTTCCTTTGCTTTATGTCATTTCGATTCTGTATGGCTGTATATACGTGCTTTCCGTGTGCCGCGGATAAAATCTGTTGTTGAACTGTGCCCTTTCGCTTCGTCTTTTCTCTGTTTGACTCTCCATCCTGCTTCACGTAAGGGGTTCGTAGTGGGTGCAACATCCGGTAATTAATCGGAACCGTCAAGCCGACGATAACATCGCTCGCGTTATCACTGTAGCACGGAACGGACCGCTTAAGCGGTTCGTGTCCGGAGTCGGCCTGTGGCATGGTACGATCGCCCGGTCGACCATTCGCGCAGGTACTTAGGTAGATCGAATTGTGCGAGCAACCCTATCCTGCACGGGTGGGCAATTGCCACGATCGTTGTGAGGTTAAACCCCCACCGTGACTAGCTCCCGGCGTTGTTCCGAGAGGGTCACACTGAATTGTGCCGTCCGGTGGGCGATGTGCCGCGATTCGAGTTACGTGGCCGTCCGCACGCCGGCGGGCACGAATTCGCAACAATACATAACAATGCGCGCACACACACACACACAAACCTCACTTTCACATCCATTTTTCATTTAAACATGTTGTTTATCCTTCTTCTTCTTCTTCTTCCTCTTACTCTTCGCTTCTTCTTCTTGTTCTTCGGAGGAAGCACAGTTTGAGTTCACAAGAATCATCATTTGTTATGCTCGTCTCGCACTTGTAGTCTCATAAACTCCGCCACTGAAGGTGAAGGAGGTTTGTTTTCACCCCTTTGTGTCTGTTTGTTTGTTTGTTTGTTTCTTTCTTTCTCTGTTTGTTATCTGCCAAACGCAGAGCGTTTTGCAAGATCTGTTTTTTCGTCGGTTTGTTGTGTATTTTTTTTTGTTACAATTGATTTTCAAGTTTCAACTAGCTCTGTAGATCACAGTTTTCGTGCAATCGCTCTCAAACTTGATCTCTATACTCGTGAGCGCAATAGCTTTCGACACACAAAATGTTGAAGGTCAAGGTCAAAGGTCAAGGTCACCAGAAGGTCAAACATCAAAATCAACGAAACCCTTAACTTTGAGTTAATTTTTATCGGATCATCTCCAAACTTGGTGGATATATAGTATATCGAATAGGAGCTCAGCTGATTAGTTTTTGGTGGCGATTGGCCTTGACCTTCATGGTTAGCGCCTAAGGTCGAAGTTGACGATCATGAAGGTCATTTTTAAATCTTTGACTAAAAATATCGAGTAGTACCTCAAATTGAAGCCAAAAGAGTGCTTTTCAGATATATAGCTATAATTGACGACAGAATCTTTTGCTGACGTCATTGACGATATAAATATTTTTGTTTTTGGCAAGATAACCTTCAGCCTATGGCTGAGGTTCATGCTAGTTTATTTGTTTGTCTGTGTACAGGATATCTCAAAAAGTTGTGAACAGATCCGGATGAAATTTTGGGGACAGGTTCGGTGTGTGACACTAACGAACTGATTAGATTTTAGTGAAGATCCGGATCCAGATCCGACTACTAGAATTTTTGAAGTGATTCTTCACCATATGAGAGATGGGGCTAAAATGATATATAGCACGGTATCTCAAAAAGTTTTGGATGGATTCGGATGAAACTTGGTGGACATGTTGGGTGGTGTGGAAAGGAAGAATTGTTTCAATTTGGTGAAGATCGGAATCCGGATCTGGATATGAGAATTATTTAATTTTTAAAGTGATTCTTCACTATTGAGAGATAGGGCCAAAAACGATATATATATATATATATAATATATATATATATATATAATTATATATATATATATATATATATATATCACGATATTTCAAAAATATAATGGGCTTGACATGTTCTCGTGGATCAGGCATTGCGAGGCGGAGGTCTGCGCTCCACCGAGCATCCATCTCGTTCTATCTACTAGTGCGTGCCTGTAGGTGCATGCACGTACTTGCGTGGCCATACGTGCAAACAAAAACAAAAACAAAACGTTCAACCACGTGCCAGAAACAACAACCACACAGGCCGTTCCTTCGCTCTCACGTGCCCGTATGTGCGTGCCCGTACGTGCGTGGGCGTACGTGCAAAAAAAAACTTTCAAACCGCGAGCAGAAACGACAACCACACAGGCTGTTCCTTCGCTCTCGCGACAACCACACTTACACACACACGAGTTAATTAAAATCCAAATTAAAATCAAGTTTATCTCCCTGTCTTTGCTAGCCATGACATTCGCTGCCATTGACCATTGCCACTCTTACGCCACGGTAACTAAGGTGCCCTTTCCCCATCGGCCACGCCTACGAAGCAGCGTGTCCTTTCATTGGTTTGGTAAATAAATGGCCATAACTTGGGAAGCATTTGTCCGATTAATATCAAACCTTGAAAAGGCACATCCTCGGGTCCCAGCAATATACCTGGCAAGTTTCAATTAGATCAGACCAGTGGTTGTCGAGAAACAGCGGTCACAGACACACAGAACATACAGACACACAACACACACACACAGATTGCTGGAATTATAGACAGACTAGTGCATGCCCGTAAGTGCGTGGCCGTACGTGCAAACCCCCCCCCCTCCCCCCCCCCCCGCAAAAAACTCAAACCGCGTGCCAAGAAACAACAACCACACAAGCCGTTCCTTCGCTTTCACGTGCCCGTACGTGCGTGGCTGTACGTGCAAAAAAAAAAAAAATATATATATATAACTTTAAAACCGCTTGCCAGAAACAACCACACAGGCCGTTCCTCGCTCTCACGTGGCCGTACGTGCGTGGCCGTACGTGCGTGTCCGTACGTGCGTGGCCGTACGTGCATGGCCGTACGTGCGTGGCCGTACATACAAAAAAAATAAAAAAAACTTTCAAACCGCATGCCCGAAACAACAACCACACAGGCCGTTCCTTCGCTCTCGCGTGCCCATATGTGCGTGGCCGTACATGCAAAAAAAAAAAACTTTAAAACAAACACACAGGCCATTCCTTGCTCTCATAAACGACGACTGGATTGGGGCATTGTGTTTATCTATAAATCGCGGATAAGAAATCGGAAATTATTAGACTACAGTAAGTCATCACTATCCAAAAGTAGTGCGTGGCCCGTACGGAATGTTCACATCATTCACGAATTATCGCTTGCATTGAAGTAACAACTGCTGTGATACTTACACACACAGAGTTAATTAAAATCAAGTTTACCTCCCTGTCTTTGCTTGCCATGACATTCGCTGCCATTTACCATTGGCACTCCTACCCCACGTAACTAAGCACCGATCGATCCCCAATCGTAACCAGCACGGCACGTGACGTCATCGTCGGCCGGCCGTGCACCGGCCTACGCAGCCACGCCCACGCAGCAATGTGTCCTGTGATTGGTAACTAAATGGCGCATCGGCCACGCCTACGCAGCACATGTCCTGTCATTGGTTGGTAAATAAATGGCCATAACTGGGAATCACTTGTCTGATTAATATCAAATCTTGAAAAGGCACATACTCAGGTCCCACAATATAGCTGGCAAGTTTCAATTAGATCGGACCAGTGGTTGTCAGGAAACAGCGGTCACAGACACAACACACACACACACACACACACACACAGACACACAGACACACAGACACACAGACACACAGACACAGACACACACACACACATTGCTGGAATTATAGATAGATGAAATGAGGTCAATGAGATGACAAATGAAGGGGTTGAATGCAGACTGCAGAGCAATGAGTAAGGAAACCCGTCGTTGTGAATCGTTTTTACCACCAAATTGAGATGTATTTCGTTGGCAAGCATGTTGAGTCGAGCTGAATTCCTTAACACTTCCAAAGGCCACAGCGTTTTGACAATTGGAAACAAAAAAAAGTTGTGCACTTTTTTTGATAAATTATTTTTGGAACAATTTTTCTTCAATAAATAAATAATAATAAAATCGTCTCCATGTACATTGTACACACCTTTATCTCGTTCGCACCTCTTCATAAACAACATCGCTGAGGAAACGGCGCTTCTTCTTTGTTCCTCGTCCAGGGCAAGAATACGGAGGCTGCTGGATCTGCCAACGTTTTGATAAATCATTAGTTTTAACCAATTATTCAATTAGCGCCAATGTATTTTGCCTTTTCGCAAGGAAAAATGAGAAGAGAAGAGAAGAGAAGAGAAGAGAAAGAGAGAAGAGAAGAAGAAGAGAAGAGAAGAGAAGAGAAGAGAGAAGAGAAGAAGAGAGAGAGAGAAGAGAAGAGAAGGGAAGGGAAGGGAAGGAAGGGAAGAGAGAGAAGAGAAGAAACCCGTAATGGCGAACGCGGCTGAGTTTCTCTTCCCCATCGACCACGGTTACGCAGCAACGCTTCCTGTCATTGGTTGATAAAAAATGGCCGCAGCAACGGTTCCTGTCATTGGTTGGTAAATAAATGGCCATAACTTGGAAGCACTCGTCCGATTAATATCAAACCTTGAAAAGGCACATCCTCAGGTCCCCAGAATATATCTGGCAAGTTCAATATTAGATCGGACCAGTGGTTGTCGAGAAATGGCGGTCACAGACACACACACACACACAGACACACACACACACACAGATTGCTGGAATTATGGACAGATGATGGTGGAGATCCATGACCTTCTTCGGGTCTTGGAGGTGTCATCATGGCGGTTCGATTGGCAAATTGATGTGATGGATCACGGTTTGCGACCAGGGCTGGTCCACCGAGCAGCAAGGCCAACTCAATTCACTGATTCCCACCGCACGAGTGAAAGTGAACTTCACAGCAAAGTAAATACTTCATTTACAGGTTTATTCGTGTCATTAGCCTCGCCCATCCTTAAGAAACTGGAATTAAAGCCATCGCAGTTGGAGGGTCTCCGCGAGGCAGATCTACTTTAAATATAGATCGTTCATTCGATCAGATCTACCGCTGTCTACGTGCTCCCCGGTCAATTGTACATCGTCGGGTCGACACAAAAGCAGGTGTCGGTCGATCGGTATTGTGAAACACCTGAAACAAACAACGTTTACAACGTTCCCGCCCCTGGCTGGTTTGGTGGGGACAAAAATAAAAAAAACATCATCAAACGGATTTAATAATCACCATTGAAACATAACATTGCATTGAGCATTTTATAGATAATACATGACAATGTAAGTCTGTCATTTGCATAATATGTTAAATACATGACAGACGATTCGTGAAGTGGGATGGAAGGTGTGTTGATCCCCCGTTCCTGCTGATGCTGTTTTGACGTTTTAACAATTGTGGATTTAAATGGTCTAGTTTAGCTAAAATTGGCTTTTCATGTGAATCATTAATTTCTTTATTTTTAGCTCAGTCTATCAGATCTGCAGGACAAGTTGTTGCATGAACCCTCCTGATTAATTCATCTGCAACTCTGCCGTGCATCAGTCTCTTTGGGATTTACCTGCTTGCATCCAGGGCCATTACCTGACTTATTGCAATTAAGGGAATGGCATCTCTCTTGTCTCATCCACCTTCCTTTTTAAGTTCCAGTTTTAATGAGATTTCTGTGTCCACATTTTCAGGACTATTGAATCATATGACCAGTGTGACCACTTCTTGGCTTTTTTTTCACAAGATCTTGGCTATTCGTTGTTCACCTTGGAGTCTTGGTTTTCTAGAGGTTTTCTATTATCATCGCTTTTCCGAAACCTTGTGAATTCTTGGCTTTTTTTCATTGGCTCACCTTGGCATTTATGAAAATGAGGAGTGGTCACACTGATCATATGACATGCTGACTTGTTGTTTGGCCGACACAAAGTGGGTTTTGGACTTCTCCCGAAGCCGTTCACACTCACACACGTGTAAGAAAGAATAGAGTTGGGATGAATCACATTTCACCGGAGAGATCCGAAGAATTCATTGAGCTTATTGACTGCCGGATGAAATGCTCATCCGGATGATCAGCTGGTACAGTCACTGTCCTTAAAACCTTCAGTCTGAAATTCGAGTTTCTGCCTCGAGATGTTCATCACCGTCTCAGATCACCACCTCCCATCCAATACCAATATCTCTTCTACCCACATTAATACCCCCACCCAGCCCACCTCTTTCCAAATTTCCAGTTTTACCTTCCTGGGAGTTTGTGGCTGTACTCATATTGTCCACCCATTGGTCGTCCCCCAACTCCTCATCCCTTATTTCTCCATCTATTTTGTCCCTCAACCTTGATGTTAGTGTGTCCTCCCCCATCCCCCCTCTCTTTCTGTTGTTCCTTTTGTTCTGTTCCGTCCTGATCCATTCTATGTTCCAGCTCCTCCACGAGACAGACTTTGTATACAAACAATTAATTTGAAAAAAAAACCCAACCGGTTACCCGTGATATCAGCTTGGATTCATCCGTCAATCTTCTGGGCAAGATATTGCAATTTTACCATCGTGCCCGGTATTCAATAACCAAGCCTATCTGAAGGTGAAGGACGGCGTACTCATTGATGCGACACCCTGCTTACGAAGCGCGGTGTTGACACATTTGTAGCCGGATCTGGAATCAAACCCAGTCTAGACAGCTCGAAAGTAAGTACACAAACTCTGAGCTATCTTATCAACCCACGACTGTGGTCAAGACGGCTCGGGTGAAAAAGTGGTGGAAATAAAAGTTTATAAAATCCTTCTATAAGGTGTGAAAAGAAAGTTGGGATAACGGGAATAAAACTCTTGACGCATGTTGAGAAAGATGCAGCGGAGGGTGAGATGTATGGAGTGTGGTTGGTTAATCATGTCAAGGGTTCGCATCACCTTGTCTTGTAAGCTGTTAACAGTAAGACTCGTTTTGAACCCCGACAACTCCAGCTCATTGGAAAGCCTCTCACCTCCATTGTTGCTTCCCGCAGCATCAGCAAAGTGACCATGTCCGCCATCAATTCTGTCTGACACTCTCCTTGGACATCTATCTCCATGATACGTCTTGGTCTTGGCTTTGCCAAGGCATACCGGTAGTTCCAGGTGGATAATCGGATGAAAGGAGCGCAGGTGATGGAGTGAGCACCATCTTGATCTGTGCAGGTGGCCTGGCAGATGTTGTTCGGTCTTCAGACGTTATCAAGGTCGGATAAAGCAAACACCCCATTGCAGTACAAAGAGGTTCCACCTCAAGCTGGGCTTCAATTTCAGGTGTCACAATTTCAGTGAGCAGTTTTGGGTGTCACAATTTCGGTGAGCAGTTTTGGGTGACACAATTTTGGTGAACAGTTTTGAGTGTCACAATTTCACTGAGCAGGTTTGAGTGTCACAATTTAGGTGAGCAGTTTTTGGTATCAATTTCGGTGAACAATTTTGGGTGTTACAATTTCGGTGAGCAGTTTTTAGTGACACTTTCTGTGAGCAGTTGTTGGTGTCTCCATTTAATAAGCAATCGGCGTGTCAATTTCGGTGAGCAATTTTAGTTGTCACAATTTCTGTGAGCAGTTTTGGTTGTCTCAATTTCGGTGAGCAGTTTTGGGTGTCACAATTTCAGTGAACAGTTTTTAGTGACACTTTCTGTGAGCAGTTGTAGGTGTCTCAATTTAATAAGCAATCTGCATGTCAATTTCGGTGAGCAATTTTAGTTGTCACAATTTCTGTCAGCAGTTTTGGTTGTCTCAATTTCGGTGAGTAATTCGGGTGTCAATTTTGGTGAGCAGTTTTGGGTGACAATTTCAGCGAGCAGTTTTGAGTATCACAATTTTGGTTAGAAATTTGGGTGTCACAATATTGGTGAGCAGTTTTAGGTGACAATTTCAGTGAGCAATTTTGAGTCACTATTTCGGTGAGTAGTTTTTGGTGTCAATTACGGTGAGCAATTTTTGAGTGTCACATTTCAGTGAGGAGTTTTGGGTGTCAATTCAGTGAGCAGTTTTGAGTGTCAGTTTCGGTGAGGATTTTGGATGTACAGTTTCATTGAGCAATTTTGGATGTCACAATTTCAGTGAGCAGATTTGGGTGTCACAACTCGGTGAGCAGTTTTTGGTGACAATTTTAGTGAGCAGATTTGGGTGTCACAATTTTAGTGAGCAGTTTGAGTGTCACAATTTTAGTGAGCAGTTTTGAGTGTCACAATTTAGGTGAGCATTTTTTGGTGACAATTTCGGTGAGCAGTTTTGAGTGTCACCATTTTGGTGAGCAATTTTGGATGTCAATTTCAGTGAGGAGATTTGGGTGTCACAACTTCGGTGAGCAGTTTAGATGACAATTTTGGTGAGCAATTTTGGATGTAAAAAATATAGGTGAGCAGTTTTGGGTGACAATTTCAGTGAGCAATCTTTGAGTCAGTGATTTTTGTGAGCAGTCTTGAGTACTATTTGGTGAGCAATTTTTAGTCACTATTTTGGTGAGCAGTTTTGAGTCACTATTTTGGTGAGCAGTTTTGAGTGTCACAATTTAGGTGAGCATTTTTTGGTGACAATTTCAGTGAGCAGTTTTTGGTGTCAATTTCGGTGAGCAGTTTTGAGTGTCACCGTTTTGGTGAGCAATTTTGGATGTCAATTTCAGTGAGCAGATTTGGGTGTCACAACTTCGGTGAGCAGTATGGTGACAATTTTGGTGAGCAATTTTGAGTCAGTATTTCGGTGAGCAGTTTTGAGTCACTATTTGGTGAGCAGTTTTGAGATGCTATTCGGTGAGCAGTTTTGAGTCACTATTTTGGTGAGCAGTTTTGAGTCTATTTTGGTGAGCAGTTTTGAGTCAGTATTTCGGTGAGCAGTTTTGAGTGTCACCGTTTTGGTGAGCAATTTTGGATGTCAATTTCAGTGAGGAGATTTGGGTGTCACAACTTCAGTGAGCAGTTTAGATGACAATTTTGGTGAGCAATTTTGGATGTAACAATATAGGTGAGCAGTTTTGGGTGACAATTTCGGTGAGCGTTTTGGTGTCAATTTCGGTGAGCAGTTTTGAGTGTCACCGTTTTGGTGAGCAATTTGGATGTCACAATTTCAGTGAGCAGATTTGGGTGTCACAACTTCGGTGAGCAGTTAAGGTGACAATTTTGGTGAGCAATTTTGAGTCAGTATTTTGGTGAGCAGTTTTGAGTCACTATTTTGGTGAGCAGTTTTGAGTCACTATTTTGGTGAGCAGTTTTGAGTCACTATTTTGGTGAGCGTTTTGAGTCAGTATTTCGGTGAGCAGTTTTGAGTCACTATTTTTGGTGAGCAGTTTTGAGTCACTATTTTGGTGAACAGTTTTGAGTGTCACAATTTCGGTCTGAGGCAGTTTGAGTGTCACAATTTCACTGAGCAGGTTTGAGTGTCACAATTTAGGTGAGCAGTTTTTGGTGTCAATTTCGGTGAACAATTTTGGGTGTTACAATTTTGGTGAGCAGTTTTTAGTGCACTTCTGTAGTGCAGTTGTAGGTGTCTCAATTTAATAAGCAATCTGCATGTCAATTTCGGTGAGCAATTTTAGTTGTCACAATTTCTGTCAGCAGTTTTGGTTGTCTCAATTTCGGTGAGTAATTCGGGTGTCAATTTGTGTTGGAGTGAGAGTATTTAATGGGTGACATTCATGAGCAGTTTTGGTAGTATCACAATTTTGGTTAGAAATTTGGTGTCACAATATTGGTGAGCAGTTTTAGGTGACAATTTCAGTGAGCAATTTGAGTCACTATTTCGGTGAGTAGTTTTTGGTGTCAATTACGGTGAGCAATTTTGAGTGTCACAGTTTCAGTGAGGAGTTTTGGGTGTCAATTTCAGTGAGCAGTTTTGTTAGTGTGTTTCGGTGAGAGTTTGGATGTCACAGTTTCATTGAGCAATTTTGGATGTCACAATTTCAGTGAGCAGATTTGGGTGTCACAACTCGGTGAGCAGTTTTTGGTGACAATTTTAGTGAGCAGATTTGGGTCACCATTTTGGTGAGCATTTGGATGTCAATTTCAGTGAGGAGATTTGGGTGTCACAACTTCGGTGAGCAGTTTAGGTGACAATTTTGGTGAGCAATTTTGGATGTAACAATATAGGTGAGCGAGTTTTGGGTGACAATTTCAGTGAGCAATTTTGAGTCAGTATTTGGTGAGCAGTTTTGAGTCACTATTTCTGGTGAGCAATTTTTAGTCACTATTTTGGTGAGCAGTTTTGAGTCACTATTTTGGTGAACAGTTTTGAGTGTCACAATTTAGGTGAGCATTTTTTGTGTGACAATTTCAGTGAGCAGTTTTTTGGTGTCAATTTCGGTGAGCAGTTTTGAGTGTCACCGTTTTGGTGAGCAATTTTGGATGTCACAATTTCAGTGAGCAGATTTGGGTGTCAAACTTCGGTGAGCAGTTTAGGTGACATTTTGGTGAGCAATTTTGAGTCAGTATTTCGGTGAGCAGTTTTGAGTCACTATTTTGGTGAGCAGTTTTGAGTCACTATTTTGGTGAGCAGTTTTGAGTCAGTATTTCGGTGAGCAGTTTTGAGTCACTATTTTGATGAGCAGTTTTGAGTCACTATTTGGTGAGCAGTTTGAGTCAGTATTTCAATGAGCAGTTTTGAGTAGTATTGTGAGCAGTTTTGAGTGTCACGTTTTGGTGAGCAATTTTGGATGTCAATTTCAGTGAGGAGATTTGGGTGTCACAACTTCAGTGAGCAGTTTAGGTGACAATTTTGGTGAGCAATTTTGGATGTAAAATATAGTGAGAGTTGTTGGGTGACAATTTCATTGAGCAATTTTGAGTCAGTATTTCGGTGAGCAGTTTTGAGTCACTATTTTGGTGAGCAGTTTTGAGATGTCACAATTTAGGTGAGCATTTTTTGGTGACAATTTCGGTGAGCAGTTTTGAGTCACTATTTTGGTGAGCAGTTTTGAGTCACATTTTTGTGAGCAGTTTTGAGTCAGTATTTTGGTGAGCAGTTTTGAGTCACTATTTTGGTGAGCAGTTTTGAGTCACTATTTTGGTGAGTAGTTTTGAGTCAGTATTTCGGTGAGCAGTTTGAGTCACTATTTTGGTGAGCAGTTTTGAGTCAGTATTTCTAGTGAGCAGTTTTGAGTCACTATTTTTGGTGAGCAGTTTTGAGTCACTATTTTGTGTGAACAGTTTTTGAGTGTCACAATTTCGGTGAGCAGTTTTGAGTGTCACAATTTCACTGAGCAGGTTTGAGTGTCAATTTAGGTGAGCAGTTTTTGGTGTCAATTCTCGGTGAACAATTTTGGGTGTTACAATTTTGGTGAGCAGTTTTTAGTGACACTTTCTGTGAGCAGTTGTAGGTGTCTCAATTTAATAAGCAATCTGCATGTCAATTTCGGTGAGCAATTTTAGTTGTCACAATTTCTGTCAGCAGTTTTGGTTGTCTCAATTTCGGTGAGTAATTCGGGTGTCAATTTTGGTGAGCAGTTTTGGGTGACAATTTCAGCGAGCAGTTTGAGTATCACAATTTTGGTTAGAAATTTGGGTGTCACAATATTGGTGAGCAGTTTTAGGTGACAATTCAGTGAGCAATTTTGAGTCACTATTTCGGTGAGTAGTTTTTGGTGTTAATTTCGGTGAGCAATTTTAGTGTCACAGTTTCAGTGAGGAGTTTTGGGTGTCAATTTCAGTGAGCAGTTTTGAGTGTCAGTTTCGGTGAGGAGTTTTGATGTCACAGTTTACATAGAGCAATTTGATGTCACAATTTCAGTGAGCAGAATTGGGTGTCACAACTCGTGTGAGCAGTTTTTGGTGACAATTTTAGTGAGCAGATTTGAGGTGTCAATTTTAGTGAGCAGTTTTTGAGTGTCACAATTTTAGTGAGCAGTTTTGAGTGTCACAATTAGGTGAGCATTTTTGGTGACAATTTCGGTGAGCAGTTTTGAGTGTCACCATTTTGGTGAGCAATTTTGGATGTCAATTTCAGTGAGGAGATTTGGGTGTCACAACTTCGGTGAGCAGTTTAGGTGACAATTTTGGTGAGCAATTTTGGATGTAACAATATAGGTGAGCAGTTTTGGGTACAATTTCAGTGAGCAATTTTGAGTCAGTATTTTGGTGAGCAGTTTTGAGTCACTATTTTGGTGAGCAATTTTTAGTCACTATTTTGGTGAGCAGTTTTGAGTCACTATTTTGGTGAGCAGTTTTGAGTGTCACAATTTAGGTGAGCATTTGTTGACAATTTCAGTGAGCAGTTTTTGGTGTCAATTTCGGTGAGCAGTTTTGAGTGTCACCGTTTTTTGTGAGCAATTTTGGATGTCAATTTCAGTGAGCAGATTTGGGTGTCACAACTTCGGTGAGCAGTTTGTGACAATTTTTGTGAGCAATTTTGAGTCAGTATTTCGGTGAGCAGTTTTGAGTCACTATGGTGAGCAGTTTTGAGCAGTATTTCGGTGAGCAGTTTGAGTCACTATTTTGGTGAGCAGTTTTGAGTCTATTTTGGTGAGCAGTTTTGAGTCAGTATTTCGGTGAGCAGTTTTGAGTGTCACCGTTTTGGTGAGCAATTTTGGATGTCAATTTCAGTGAGGAGATTTGGGTGTCACAACTTCAGTGAGCAGTTTAGATGACAATTTTGGTGAGCAATTTTGGATGTAACAATATAGGTGAGCAGTTTTGGGTGACAATTTCGGTGAGCAGTTTTTGGTGTCAATTTCGGTGAGCAGTTTTGAGTGTCACCGTTTTGGTGAGCAATTTTGGATGTCACAATTTCAGTGAGCAGATTTGGGTGTCACAACTTCGGTGAGCAGTTAAGGTGACAATTTTGTGTGAGCAATTTTGAGTCAGTATTTTGGTGAGCAGTTTTGAGTCACTATTTTTGTGAGCAGTTTTGAGTCACTATTTTGGTGAGCAGTTTTGAGTCACTATTTCTGTTTTTTGGCGAGTTGAGCAGTTATTTGAGTCAGTTTTCGGTGAGCAGTTTTGAGTCACTATTTTTGGTAGCAGTTTTGAGTCACTATTTTGGTGAACAGTTTTGAGTGTCACAATTTCGGTTAGCAGTTTTGAGTGTCACAATTTCACTGAGCAGGTTTGAGTGTCACAATTAGGTGAGCAGTTTTTTGGTGTCAATTTCGGTGAACAATTTTGGGTGTTACAATTTTGGTGAGCAGTTTTTAGTGCACTTTCTGTGAGCAGTTGTAGGTGTCTCAATTTAATAAGCAATCTGCATGTCAATTTCGGTGAGCAATTTTAGTTGTCACAATCTGTCAGCAGTTTTGGTTGTCTCAATTTCGGTGAGTAATTCGGGTGTCAATTTTGGTGAGCAGTTTTGGGTGACAATTTCAGTGAGCAGTTTTGAGTATCACAATTTTGGTTAGAAATTTGGTGTCACAATATTGGTGAGCAGTTTTAGGTGACAATTTCAGTGAGCAATTTTGAGTCACTATTTCGGTGAGTAGTTTTTGTGTTCATGTCATACGGTGAGCAATTTGAGTGTCACAGTTTCATAGTGAGGAGTTTTGGGTGTCAATTTCAGTGAGCAGTTTTGAGTGTCAGTTTCGGTGAGGAGTTTTGGATGTCACAGTTTCATTGAGCAATTTTGGATGTCACAATTTCAGTGAGCAGATTTGGGTGTCACAACTCGGTGAGCAGTTTTTGGTGACAATTTTAGTGAGCAGATTTGGGTGTCACCATTTTGAGTGGAGCAATTTTGGATGTCAATTTCAGTGAGGAGATTTGGGTGTCACAACTTCGGTGAGCAGTTTAGATGACAATTTTGGTGAGCAATTTTGGATGTAAAAATATAGGTGAGCAGTTTTGGGTGACAATTTCGTTTTGAGTGCCACCGTTTGAGCAGTTTTGAGTCACTATTTTGGTGAGCAGTTTTGAGTCACTATTTTGGTGAGCAGTTTTGAGTCACCATTTTGGTGAGCAGTTTTGAGTCAGTATTTCGTTGAGCAGTTTTGAGTCACTATTTTGGTGAGCAGTTTTGAGTCTATTTTTGGTGAGCAGTTTTGAGTTAGTATTTCGGTGAGCAGTTTTCAGTCACTATTTTGGTGAGCAGTTTTGAGTCACTATGTTGGTGAGGAGTTTTGTGTGTCACTATTTTGGTGAGCAGTTTTGGGTGACAATTTTGGCTTCCTTGTTCCACGGTTCACAGGTCAAACACATACTGGTCTCTCATGCTGATCATACCCCTGGCAGGGTGTGTGACAAGCAGACATTGTCGTGCCCAAAGGAGAGTTCGAGCTCCTTTGGAAATGATCAGCAGGTTCTTAAAATACTCTCGGTATGGCCAATGGGGGTGGGTGAGTGAGGAGGTGGGTGGGGGGGGGGTTGTGATTGGGTTTTTTTAGCCGTAAAAAGAAAGGGAAACAAAGGCAGAAAGAGCGCTTGTCAAATACAGTGCATTCGTTACATTATACGTCACAAAGGGGCGAAAATGTGTCACTTGTGATGCAATACATTGACCTTCATTGAAGTCATTAAGCGGGTTGAAAGGCAATTAGTTGGACACTTGATCCACATCCCTTCACCGTGTTCTTACAACCAACCAAAGGGCGGTCGAACCAGACAGGTTACCACCACATGGTCGAACCAGACAGGTTACCACCACATGGTCGAACCAGACA
>CM068967.1:18671773-18686624 GCA_035128595.1 Eptatretus atami | reverse complement strand
CTCCCCTCACCTCATCGTACAGCCACCCCCCTCATCTCTCCCACTCAAATTTGTGTCTTCTCCCTTCTCTCTCACTCTCCTCTCTTTCCTCTCCTCTCCCTCCTCTCTCTTTCTTGCTCCTTTTCTCATAACCATCGGATGAAAGGGAACAAATTGAGGCGCACAGTGGCATGCAATAATCCCCGCTAGTAATAGAAATACTCGACATTAGCCATTGCCTGTTTATGGCTTTGACACCACGGCCGTCACGCCTGACACATTCATATCCCTTACGGGTTTGCCACTGTACGCAGTTAAACGGGTCCAGAGATATCAATCTTAAACCACAGATACTCGAACCATTGTGGTGGTAACCTGTCTGGTGTCGACCATGTGGTGGTAACCTGTCTGGTTCGACCATGTGGTGGTAACCTGTCTGGTTCGAACCATGTGGTGGTAACCTGTCTGGTTTCGACCGCCCTTTGGTTGGTTGTAAGAACACGGTGAAGGGATGTGGATCAAGTGTCCAACTAATTGCCTTTCAAACCCGCTTAATGACTTCAATGAAGGTCAATGTATTGCATCACAAGTGACACATTTTCGCCCTTTGTGACGTATAATGTAACGAATGCACTGTATTTGACAAGCGCTCTTTCTGCCTTTGTTTCCCTTTCTTTTACGCGCTAAAAAAACCATCACAACCCCCCCCCCACCCACCTCCTCACTCACCCACCCCCATTGGCCATACCGAGAGTATTTTAAGAACCTGCTGATCATTTCCAAAGGAGCTCGAACTCTCCTTTGGGCACAGACAATGTCTGCTTGTCACACACCCTGCAGGGGTATGATCAGCATGAGAGACCAGTATGTGTTTGACCTGTGAACCGTGGAACAAGGAAGCCAAAATTGTCAACCCAAAACTGCTCACCAAAATTATGTGACACACAAAACTCCTCACCAACATGTGACTCAAAACTGCTCACCAAAATAGTGACTGAAAACTGCTCACCGAAATACTAACTCAAAACTGCTCACCAAAAATGACTCAAAACTGCTCACCAAAATAGTGACTCAAAACTGCTCAACGAAATACTGACTCAAAACTGCTCACCAAAATGGTGACTCAAAAACTGCTCACCAAAATAGTGACTCAAAACTGCTCACCAAAATAGTGACTCAAAACTGCTCACCAAAATGTGACTCAAAACTGCTCACCAAAATAGTGACTCAAAACTGCTCACCAAAATACTGACTCAAAATTGCTCACCAAAATTGTCACCTTAACTGCTCTCACCGAAGTTGTGACACCCAAATCTGCTCACTGAAATTGGACATCCAAAATTGCTCACCAAAACGGTGACACTCAAAACTGCTCACCGAAATTGACACCAAAAACTGCTCACCGAAATTGTCACCCAAAACTGCTCACCTATATTGTTACATCCAAAATTGCTCACCAAAATTGTCACCTAAACTGCTCACTGAAGTTGTGACACCCAATCTCCTCACTGAAATTGACATCCAAAATTGCTCACCAAAACGGTGGCACTCAAAACTGCTCACCGAAATACTGACTCAAAACTGCTCACCAAAATAGACTCAAAACTGCTCACCAAAATAGTGACTCAAAACTGCTCACCGAAATACTGACTCAAAACTGCTCACCAAAATAGTGACTCAAAACTGCTCACCGAAATACTGACTCAAAATTGCTCACCAAAATTGTCACCTAAACTGCTCACCGAAGTTGTGACACCCAAATCTGCTCACTGAAATTGACATCCAAAATTGCTCACCAAAACGGTGACACTCAAAACTGCTCACCGAAATTGACACCAAAAACTGCTCACTGAAATTGTCACCAAAAAAATGCTCACCTAAATTGTGGACACTCAAAAACTGCTCACCAAAATAGTGACTCAAAACTGCTCACCAAAAATAGTGACTAAAATTGCGGAGGAGGAGGGTCATGGGATGAGAGAGGGAAGGCTGTAGAAAGCAGGAACACGTAGCTTGTGGAGGAGCAGGAATGATGGGGGAAGGGGAAAAGAAATGAGCCAGAAGGTTGCAGAGGAAGCCGAAAGGAAAGAGAATGAGAAAATAAGGAATTAAGGAAGAAGAAGAGGAGAAGAAGAGTCAGGATTAAAGTGAGGAAGAAGAGGAAGTTTTAGGAGAGGAGAGGAGACTATCACAGCTGCCAGCTGCTTACATAGAGCAAGGCAGGGGAGGGTGCTGGGAAAGGCAGAAATAAAGGCGCGAAAAGGGGTATTGCGGGGATGAAAAATAAAAAAATAGATTTATACTAAATATATATATATATATATATATATTACATACATGGCCAGCAACACGAGCCCAACACTCAAAAGGGGCGGTGTGCGCAACAGTGACGCGCGTTCGCAAAAGCTTAAATCAACAACCGGTCTTGCGCACAACTTTTGGACTCGACACGCACCCTCGTCGAGCGAGACCGAGATACATATAAAAAGGAATGTTGGCCTAAATGGCCTCATGGTCGGCCTGGTGCACGGCGTGGCCATTGCACGGGACGTGCACGCAAGCTGTGCGCGCGCGGGCGGGGCACGTACGTGCGCGCGGGAAGCACGCGGCGCGGCCTCGAGCCGGGGAGAACGTGCCGCCGCGCGCATCGCTCGCTGCCTTCGTCATCGCTCTGGTTATTTTTATGACTGATGTGTAAGTCGTTCGCTGATACAGTGTGCGCAGGAGGCGGCAAAAAAACAAATAATTAAATAAAGGGTTCGCCGAAGGCACATCCTCCCGCGGCCATGAGAAGAGAGCGGCTCAATTCAATGACCCTCGGTCGTCTGCAAAGGTCGTGGTGTATACGAACACCATAATAAGTGCACACTGCTGACTGCTGTGTGTACAAATTTTATAATTTTTTATTATTATATTGTCCCCCCCTCCCCCCACCACGACCGGTCCCCACAAGTACACAACTGCTTACAAGGTCCACGTTTTGTAGGATTGGCCGGGGGGAAGTTTTTGGCCAAAGCCTTTCATTCACGAATCAGCAGGCGAGGCCTGATGCTTGACGAGGTGGTTCGGGCAGGAATTTGTCATTTGTTGAGGGTGCCGGAGATGGCTCGCCTCCTCTTCGCGAAGGATACGATCCATCCATCCATCCGTTGGGACCATACTCTGTGCAGAGCGTTGGTGCTGCCGAAACAGTCTCCTTGGCTATTGGACACAATCCTGGACGGGTCGCCCCTCCGACACAGGATACCAGCAAGCTGGCACTCATTTTGCCGACCTCGGAAGGATGACAGGCAGAGTCAACCCCACCTGGTATTAATTCAACGGTAGGGCGGGATTTGAACTCAGGACCCTCGGATCCAAAGCCTGCCACCCTAACCATTAAGCCAACACCAGGCATGAAGGACACCATGGGGTCTTCAACGGCCGCCAACTAATGTCGGTAGACGGTATAACGTCCGTCCGAGGGACTGCGCACACATTGATGAACACCCTGCTTGTGTGAAACACCAGGATGGCAGTTTAGAGCTGGGTCGGGATTCGAACCCAGGCAAGCTTAACGCGGCGATATCTGAACGCAAATGGAAAAGCTCGAATGATTTCGAGCAAAGGCAAAAAATAAAATAGAAAATGTCACGATGTACGTTTTCCCGCGAAACACGCTCACAAGGTCGATCACGTGATGCACGTCACGTGATCGACAAGACAGTGAAGGCAATCTGCTCATTTTTTTTATTGTTCCCATCCTTTTGTCTTCTTCGGGTCACGAAGGTCTCGGAAGACCTCTTGGCTCCGCATGGTGCTCACACAACGCATCGCAGCCCTCTGTTGCACCCTCGCGTCTCCTCGCCAGGAATTCCATGAAGATTCGCTACAACCACGAGGTTGTGGTCATTCCCTCTTGAGAGTGTGGTTGAGGTCTTGCCGGCTTTACTTCTGGCTGGTTTTACTGCACTGTGTGTAAAAGTTGCAGGGTGAGGTCGGTGGGTGAGGAGTGGTTCCATGGTGGATGAACAAGTCGGTGTACTCCACCAATGAATAATTTCGGTTACCACTTTCACGTAGTTTGAAGTTCGTTCAAAAGTTTTAACGACTGAAGGAGGACGTGAGGGAGGAGACCTGCGTTAGGGATTCCCCGAAACACCTGTCGGGGTAAACCACCGTAAACGTGTCGATTCTTGAGGGGGTTCGGGCTTGCGACCCCAGGAATCATCCGGCGGGATTGTTGTGCCCTCTGACTCGGACGGCCTTCGGACTGAGCACTGTATAAACACTCAGAGTGGCCACTGTGTCTCCGTTAAACATTTTTGTCTGTCTCACTAACCGCACTGCATGACACGTATCCATCAGAGTGAGCGGTGCTCTGAGAGATGGTGAGAAGTGATGAGTCGCTATAACTGATCCCATTAGAAGATGCTGAAGTGGAGGTGAATGATGAAAGTGGAGGTGAATGATGAATAATTGGTGAGATGCTGAATCAAAGTGCTGACTTTGGTGTGTTTCTGTAAGATGTGGTGGTTATATTATGGGTGCTGCTGAGAAGTCAAGGAAAAATTGGTGAATGGTGGTGAGTTGAGATATGTGGTTAGGGTGGTGATGTTGTGAGTCCTCGTGAGACGTGATGAATTGGTAAGACATCTTAGTTGGTGAGACATGTGATGATGGTGGTGATGGTTTGAGTACTGGTAAGACGTGATTGGATTTGGTAAGATGTGGCGAGCCTGTGAGAGATGCGGTCATAATAATGATATTGTAAGTCCAGGTAAGACGTGAGGAATTGGTTAGACGTAGTGAGTTGGTGATGGCGGGAGTCCTGGTGAGATGTGGTGATGATAGCGTGAGTCCTGGTGAGATGTGGTGATGACAGCGTGAGTCTTGGTGAGATGTGATGATGGCGTGAGTCTTGTTAAGATGTGGTGATGATAGTGAGTCCTGATGAGATGTGCTGATGACAGCGTGAGTCCTGGTGAGATGTGGTGATGATAGTGAGTCTGATGAGATGTGCTGATGACAGCGTGAGTCCTGGTGAGATTGGTGATGATAGGTGAGTCCTGTGAGATGTGGTGATGAGAGCGTGAGTCTGGTGAGATGTGGTGATGAAGCGTGAGTCTGGTGAGATGGGTGATGACAGCGTGAGTCCTGGTGAGATGTGGTGAGACAGCGTGAGTCCTGGTGAGATGGGTGACGGTGGTCAGGTGATGTGATAAGCGTGAGTCCTGGTGAGATGTGGTGATAGCGTGAGTCCTGGTGAGATGTGATGACAGCGTGAGTCCTGGTCAGATGTGGTGATGATATGTGAGTCCTGGTGAGATGTGGTGATGATAGCCTGAGTCCTGATGAATGTGTGGATGAGAGCGTGAGTCCTGGTGAGATGTGTGATGAGAGGTGAGTCTGGTGAGATGCGGTGATGAAGCTGAGTCCTGGTGAGATGTGGTGATGAGAGCGTGAGTCCTGGTGAGATGTGGTGATGAGAGCGTGAGTCTCTGGTGAGATGTGGTGATGACAGCGTGAGTCCTGGTGAGATGTGGTGATGACGCGTGAGTCCTGGTGAGATGTGGTGATGATAGCGTGAGTGCTGGTGAGATATGGTGATGACAACGTGAGGCCTGGTGAGATGTGGTGATGATAGCGTGAGTCCTGGTGAGACGTGGTGATGATAGCGTCAGTCCTGGTGAGACGTGGTGATGATAGCGTGAGTCCTGGTGAGACGTGGTGATGATAGCGTGAGTCCTGGTGAGATGTGGTGATGATAGCGTGAGTCCTGGTGAGATGTGTGATGATAGCGTGAGTCCTGGTGAGATTTGGTGATGCTATGGTGAGTCTGGTGAGATGTGGTGATGATAGCGTGAGTCCTGGTGAGATGTGGTGATGATAGCGTGAGTCCTGGTGAGATTTGTGTGATGCTATGGTGAGTCCTGGTGAATGTGGTGATGAATAGCGTGAGTCCTGGTGAGATATCGTGATGAACCCTGAGGCCTGGTGAGATGTGGTGATGATAGCGTTAGTCCTGGTGAGACGTGGTGATGATAGCCTGAGTCCTGGTGAGACGTGGTGATGATAGCGTGAGTCATGGTGAGATGTGGTGATGAAGCGTGAGTCTGGTGAGACGTGGTGATGATACGTGAGTCTGGTGAGACGTGGTGATCATAGCGTCAGTCCTGGTGAGACGTGGTGATAATAGCGTGAGTCCTGGTGAGAGTTGGTGATGATAGTGAGTCCTGGTGAGATGTGGTGATGAATGCGTGAGTCCTGGTGAGACGTGGTGATGATGCGTGAGTCCTGGTGTGACGTGGTGATGATAGCGTGAGTCCTGGTGAGATGTGGTGATGACAACGTGAGTCCTGGTGAGATGTGGTGATGATAGCGTGAGTCCTGTGAGACGTGGTGATGATAGCGTGAGTCTGGTGAGACGTGTGATGAATAGCCTGAGTCCTGGTGAGATGTGGTGATGATATTGTGAGTCCTGGTGAGATGTGGTGATGATATTGTGAGTCCTGGTGAGACGTGGTAATGATAGCGTGAGTCTGGTGAGGCGTGGTGATGATTGGCGTGAGTCCTGGTGAGACGTGGTGATGATAGCGTGAGTCCTGGTGAGACGTGGTGATGATAGCGTGAGTCCTGGTGAGACGTGGTGATGATAGCGTGAGTCACAGTGAGATGTGGTGATGATACGTGAGTCCTGTGAGACGTGGTGATGATAGCGTGAGTCCTGGTGAGACGTGGTGATGATAGCGTGAGTCCTGGTGAGACGTGGTGATGACAGTTGAGTCCTGGTGAGTCCTGGTGATGATAGCGTGAGTCTCGGTGAGATGTTGTGATGATTGTGTGAGTCCGGGTGAGATGTGGTGATGATAGGATGAGTTCGGTGAGATGTGGTGATGATGGCGTGAGTCTGCTGAGATTTGGTGATGATAGAGTGAGTCCTGGTGAGATGTGGCGATGATAGTGTGAGTCCGGGTGAGATGTGGTGATGATAGGATGAGTCTCGGTGAGATGTGGTGATGATGGCGTGAGTCCTGCTGAGATTTGGTGATGATCGTGAGTCCTGGTGAGATGTGGCGATGATAGCGTGAGTCGTGGTGAGATATGGTGATGACAACGTGAGTCTGGTGAGATGTGGTGATGATAGTGTGAGTCTGGTGAGACGTGGTGATGATGCGTGAGTCCTGGTGAGACGTGGTGATGATAGCTGAGTCCTGTGAGATGTGGTGATGATAGCGTGAGTCCTGGTGAGATGTGGTGATGATAGCGTGAGTCCTGGTGAGATTTGGTGATGATATGGTGAGTCCGGTGAGATGTGGTGATGATAGCGTGAGTCCTGTGAGATATGGTGATGACAACGTGAGGCATGGTGAGACGTGGTTATGATAGCGTGAGTCTGGTGACGTCGTGATGATAGCGTGAGTCCTGGTGAGATGTGGTGATGATAGCGTGAGTCCTGGTGAGATGTGGTGATGATACGTGAGTCCTGGTGAGATTTTGTGATGCTATGGTGAGTCCTGGTGAGATGTTGTGATGATGCGTGAGTCCTGGTGAGATATGGTGATGATAGCCTGAGTCCTGGTAGACGTGGTGATGATAGCGTGAGTCATGGTGAGATGTGGTGATGATAGCCTGAGTCCTGGTGAGACGTGGTGATGATAGCGTGAGTCTGGTGAGATGTGGTGATGACAGCATGAGTCCTGGTGAGACGTGGTGATGATACGTGAGTCCTGGTGAGACGTGGTGATGATAGCGTCAGTCCTGGTGAGACGTGGTGATGATAGCGTGAGTCCTGGTGAGATGTGGTGATGATAGTGAGTCTGGTGAGATGTGGTGATGATAGCGTGAGTCCTGGTGAGACGTGGTGATGATAGCGTGAGTCCTGGTGTGACGTGGTGATGATAGCGTGAGTCCTGGTGAGATGTGGTGATGACAACGTGAGTCCTGGTGAGATGTGGTGATGATGTGAGTCCTGGTGAGATGTGGTGATGATAGCGTGAGTTCTGGTGAGACGTGGTGATGATAGCGTGAGTCCTGGTGAGACGTGGTGATGATAGCCTGAGTCCTGGTGAGATGTGGTGATGATATTGTGAGTCCTGGTGAATGTGTGATGAAGCGTGAGTCTGGTGAGACGTGGTGATGATACGTGAGTCCTGGTGAGATGTGGTGATGATAGAGTGAGTCCTGGTGAGATGTGGTGATGATAGCGTGAGTCATGGTGAGATGTGGTGATGACAGCGTGAGTCCTGGTGAGACGTGGTGATGAAACCTGAGTCCTGGTGAGATTGGGTGATGATAGTGTGAGTCCTGGGTGAGATGTGGTGATGATAGTGTGAGTCCTGATGAGACGTGTGATGATATGTGAGTCCTGGTGAATGTGGTGATGATAGGGAGTCATGGTGAGATGTGGTGATGACAACGTGAGTCCTGCTGAGACGTGGTGATGATACGTGAGTCCTGGTGAGATGTGGTGATGATCCGTGTGAGTCCTGGTGAGATGTGGTGAAAATAGCGTGAGTCCTAATGAGACGTGGTGATGATATGTGAGTCCTGGTGAGATGTGGTGATGATAGCGTGAGTATGGTGAGATGTTGGTGATGACAAATGAGTCCTGGTGAGACATGGGGATAATTAAAAGAGTCCTGGTGAGATGTGGTGATGATGGCGTGAATCCTGGTGAGATGTGGTGATGATAGCATGAGTCCTGATGAGACGTGGTGATGATACGTGAGTCCTGGTGAGATGTGGTGATAATAGCAAGAGTCCTGCTGAGACGTGGTGATGATAGGGTGAGTCTTGGTGAGACGTGGTGATGATATCGTGATCTCGGTGAGATGTGGTGATGATAGCTGAGTCCTGTGAGCATGTGTGATGATGAGCGTCGAGTCTGGTGAGATGTGGTGATGAAGCGTGAGTCCTGGTGAGATGTGGGTGATGACATGCGTGAGTCCTGGTGAGATGGTGGTGATGAGAGCGTGAGTCCTGGTGAGATGTGGTGATGAAGAAGCGTGAGTCCTGGTGAGATGTGGTGATGACAGCGTGAGTCCTGGTGAGATGTGGGTGATGAAGCGTGAGTCTGGTGAGAATTGGTGGATGATAGCGTGAGTCTGGTGAGATTGGTGATGACAACGTGAGCCTGGTGAGATGTGGGATGATAGCGTGAGTCCTGGTGAGAGTGTGATGATAGGTGAGTCCTGGTGGAAGATGGTGATGACAGCGTGAGTCCTGGTGAGAGTGGTGATGAAGCGTGAGTCTGGTGAGATGTGGTGATAGATAGCGTGAAGTCCTGGTGAGATGTGTGAGAAGCGTGAGTCCTGGTGAGATTGGTGATGACTAGCGTGAGTCCTGGTGAGATGTGGTGATGATAGCGTGAGTCCTGGTGAGATGGGTGATGAATAAGCGTGAGTCCTGGTGAGATTGTGGTGATGCTATGGTGAGTCCTGGTGGAATGTGGTGATGATATGCGTAGTCTGGTGAGGATATCGTGCATGAACTGAGGTGGTGAGATGTGGTGATGATCAGCGTAGTCTGGTGAGACGTGGTGATGATAGCCTGAGTCCTGGTGAGAGTGGTGATGATAGCGTGAGTCTGGTGAGATGTGTGATTGAAGCGTGAGTCTGGTGAGAGTTGGTGATGATAGTGAGTCCTGGTGAAGACGTGGTGATATAGGCGTCAGTCCTGGTGGAGCGTGGTGATAGATAGCGTGAGTCCCTGGTGAAGTGGTGATGATAGTGAGTCCTGGAGATGTGGTGAGATAGCGTGAGTCCTGGTGACGACGTGGTGATGATGCGTGAGTCCTGGTGTGAGTGGTGATGATAGCGTGAGTCCTGGATGAGACTGTGGTGATGACAACGTGAGTCCTGGTGAGATGTGGTGATGATAGCGTGAGTCCTGGTGAGACGTGGTGATGATAGCGTGAGTCTGGTGAGACGTGGTGATGAAAAGCCTGAGTCCTGTGAAGTGGTGATGATATTGTGAGTCCTGGTGAGATGTGGTGATGATATTGTGAGTCCTGGTGAGACGTGGTAATGAAGCGTGAGTCCTGGTGAGGCGTGGTGATGATTGCGTGAGTCCTGGTGAGAGTGGTGATGAATAGCGTGAGTCCTGTGAGACGTGGTGATGATGATAGCGTGAGTCCTGGTGAGACGTGGTGATGATAGCGTGAGTCCAGTAGATGTGGTGATGATACGTGAGTCCTGGTGAGACGTGGTGATGATAGCGTGAGATCTGGTGAGACGTGGTGATGATAGCGTGAGTCCTGGTGAGACGTGGTGATGACAGCGTGAGTCCTGGTGAGTCCTGGTGATGATAGCGTGAGTCTCGGTGAGATGTTGTGATGATTGTGTGAGTCCGGGAGATGTGTGATGATAGGATGAGTCTCGGTGAGATGTGGTGATGATGGCGTGAGTCCTGCTGAGATTTGGTGATGATAGTGAGTTCCTGGTGAGATGTGGCGATGATAGTGTGAGTCCGGGTGAGATGTGGTGATGATAGGATGAGTCTCGGTGAGATGTGGTGATGATGGCGTGAGTCCTCTTGAGATTTTGGTTGATGATCGTGAGTCCTGGTGAGATGTGGCGATGATAGCGTGAGTCGTGTGAGATATGGTGATGACAACGTGAGTCCTGGTGAGATGTGGTGATGATAGTGTGAGTCCTGCTGAGACGTGGTGATGATAGCGTGAGTCCTGGTGAGACGTGGTGATGATAGCATGAGTCCTGGTGAGATGTGGTGATGATAGCGTGAGTCCTGGTGAGATGTGGTGATGATAGCGTGAGTCCTGGTGAGATTTGTGATGAGATATGGTGAGTCCTGTGGAGATGTGGTGATGATAGCGTGAGTCCTGGTAGATATGGTGATGACAACGTGAGGCATGGTGAGACGTGGTTATGATAGCGTGAGTCTGGTGAGACGTCGTGATGATAGCGTGAGTCCTGGTGAGATGTGGTGATGATAGCGTGGGTCCTGGTGAGATGTGGTGATGATAGCGTGAGTCCTGGTGAGATTTTGTGATGCTATGGTGAGTCCTGGTGAGATTTTTGTGATGATAGCGTGAGTCCTGGTGAGATATGGTGATGATAGCCTGAGTCCTGGTGAGACGTGGTGATGATACGCGTGAGTCATGGTGAGATGTGGTGATGATAGCCTGAGTCCTGGTGAGACGTGGTGATGATAGCGTGAGTCATGGTGAGAATGTGGTGATGACAGCATGAGTCCTGGTGAGACGGTGGTGATGATACGTGAGTCCTGGTGAGACGTGGTGATGATAGCGTCAGTCCTGGTGAGACGTGGTGATGATGCGTGGTCCTGGTGAGATGTGGTGATGATAGTGAGTCCTGTGGTATGATGTGGTGATGATAGCGTGAGTCCTGGTGAGACGTGGTGATGATAGCGTGAGTCCTGGTGTGACGTGTGTGATGATAGCGTGAGTCCTGGTGAGATGTGCGTGATGAACAACGTGAGTCCTGGTGAGATGTGGTGATGATAGTGAGTCCTGGTGAGATGTTGGTGATGATAGCGTGAGTTCTGGTGAGACGCTGGTGTCGATAGCGTGAGTCCTGGTTGAGACGTGGTGATGATAGCCTGAGTCCTGGTGCAGATGTGGTGATGAATATTGTGACATCCTGGTGAGCATGTGGTGAGATAGCGTGAGTCTGGTGAGACGTGGTGATAGATCACGTGAGTCCTGGGTGAGATGTGGTGATGATAGAGTGAGTCCTGTAGAATGTGGTGATGATAGGCGTGAAGCTCTGGTAGATGTGGTATGAACAAGCGTGAGTCCCTGGTGAGACTGGTGATGATACCGTGAGTTCCTGGTGAGAATGTGGTGATGATAGTGTGAGTTCCTGGTGAGATGTGGTGATGAATAGTGGTGAGTCCTGATGAAGACGTGGTGATGATATGTGAGTCCTGGTGAGATGTGGTGTGATAGCGTGAGTCATGGTGAGATGTGGTGATGACAACGTGAAGTGCCTGCTGAGACGTGGTGATGTACGTGAGTCCTGGTGAGATGTGGTGATGATAGTGTGAGTCTCTGGTGAGATATGTGGTGAATAATAGCGTGAGTCCTAATGAGACGTGGTGATATATGTGAGTCTGGTGAAGATGTGGGTGATGAGGGTGAGTCCTGGTGAGATGTGTGTGATGACACACATGAAGTCCTGGTGAGACATGGGATAAATAAACAAGAGTCCTGGTGAGATGTGGTGATGAAGGCGTGAATCCTGGTGAGATGTGGTGATGATAGCATGAGTCCTGATGAAGACGTGGTGAGTATCGTGAGTCCTGGTGAGATGTGTGATAATAGCAAGAGTCCTCGCTGGACGTGGTGCATGATAGGGGGGAGTCTTGGTGAGACGTGGTGATGATAGGGGAATCCTGGTGAGATGTTGGTGATGATAGGATGAGTCCTGGTGAGACGTGGTGATGATAGGGTGAGTCCTGGTGAGACGTGGGGATGATACCTGAGTCCTTGGTGAGATGTGGTGATGATAGTGTGAGTCCTGGTGAGATGTGGTGATGATAGCGTGAGTCCTGGATGAGACGTGGGTGGATGATATGTGAGTCCTGGTGAGATGTGGTGTGATAGCGTGAAGTCATGGTGAGATGTGGTGGATGAACAGCGTGAGTCATGGTGGAACGTGGTGATGATACGTGAGTCCTGGTGGAAGTTGTGGTGATGAATAGTGTGAGTCCCCCCCCCCTGGTGGCTGTAGCGTGGATGTAGCGTAGTCCTAATGGAGACGTTGGTGATAGATATGTGAGTCCTGTGAGAATGTGGTGATGATAGCGTGAAGTCCTGGTGAGTATGTGGTGATGACACGTGAGTCCTGGTGAGCATCGGTGATATAGAAGAGTCCTCTGGTGAGATGTGGGTGATGGCGGAATCCTGGTGAGATGTGGTTGATGAATAGCATGAGTCCCGATGAGACGTGGGTGATGATACATGAGTCCTGGTAGAAGTGGTGATAATGCAAAGAGTCTGCTGAGAAGTGGGTGAGATAGGGTGAGTCTTGGTGAGACGTGGTGAGATAGGTGAGTCATGGTGAGATGTGGTGATGATAGGGTGAGTCTGGTGAGACGTGGGTGATGATAGGGTGAGGTCCTGGTGAGACGTGGTGATGATACGTGAGTCCTGGTGAGAATGTGGTGAATAAAGCAAGAGTCCGCTGAGACGTGTGATGATGGGTGAAGTCTTGGTGATACGTGTGATGTAGGGTTGAGTCCTGGTGAGCATGTGGTGATGATATGTGTGAGTCCTGGTGAGATGTGGTGATGACCACGTGAGTCCTGGTGAGATGTGGTGAGTTGAGATTTATCGAGTTCCGTTGAACGGTGATAATCGACGTGGTGAGCGTGTGCAGTGGGACGTGTGCGGGCGTTGCAGATGTTTCCTTTGTCAATCCATTGGTGTCTGTGACGTCTGACCGCTTGCGACCGACGTCATCATCCGTAACTCCTCCCTCCTCATTTATTTAATTAGTGCTGCACGATTCCGCACGTGTACCAAAACAGACGTCGAACATGACAAGAGAAGTGACGTCATACTTCGCCAACTACCAAACTACCACGTGATGCAAACGTCCATCGCACCACCCACAGTGCCAGGTGGTGATGTGGTGCATCCGACGCAGCAGCAGCAGCGATTGCTGGGAATGGAAAGCACGTGGTGAGTGCCGTGGAACGTTTGGGAGTGCTCTGGGGGGAATGGGTGGTGGTGAGGACGGGGTGCAGGAGGTACGGGGAGGGAGGGGGTGCAGGAGGTACGGGGAGGGAGGGGGTGCAGGAGGTCGGGAGGAGGTGCAGGAGTCGGGAGGAGGGGTGCAGGAGGTACGGGGAGGGAGGTGCAGGAGGTGCGGGGAGGGAGGGGTGCAGGCGGTGCGGGGAGGGTGCAGGATGTGCGGGGAGGGAGGGTGAGGAGTGCGGGGGGAGGAGTGCAGGAGGTGCGGGGAGGGGTGCAGGATGTGCGGGAGGAGGGTGCAGGAGGGTGAACCGGATAAAAGCGGTACACTCCATCGTCTGAAGGAACCACCATGTTTTGATCGTTTTGAGCCCTCATTACGTCGTGACACCTTTCAACGAAACAAAAAAAAAACGGCCACAACACACAGGTGGCCGCATAACACAGGTTTCCTGTAATCATAAAGGAATTCCCGTTTTCCGTCGGACGTCTCGTGAAATTGCAATAAAAAGGTTAACGCGCGAAGAGAGATCGCACAGATTGTGATTGTGCAGTTTGTTGAAACGTCGGTGCGGCAGAAACTGAGGAATGGTGAGGTGGGAGGGAGGGAGGGGGGAGAGGACCGTGAGGGCGTGCTGTGCGTGCTGTGCGTACACGCCTCGAGGGCAGCAGCAGCAGCAGCAGCAGCCTGTGTGTGTGTTGCAAGGGAGGGGGCGGAGCTCCAGGCTCCGCAGAACACGCTGATTGGTCGGCGCCCGCGGGACATCCGCGAATTCCTGCGATGGAGTACGAGTCGGATCCCGCCCGGCGGATCCATCCGCGACTTGGGACCGAACTTTCGCCGTGCAAGCAGCTTGAGCAGCCGCAAGCCGCACCGTCTTCAGGAGGCATCGGCGCCGAACGAACGAAGGACGACGAAACAACAGGGGGGTTTTGGCGCGACTGCCGCGGACGCTCCAGATCCCGGAATGGTGCGTCCGCGTTTTACCTCGTACCGAGTCGCTCACACATATATGCGTCTCCGCGAGTATGTCGCAGAGTTTGGGGGGTGCGGGCAGAGGTGGGAGCGAAACTGCAGCGAACAAAGCCCCCGCGGGTCGCTTTCTTGTGGTTAGAGTGCGAGGATAACCGGGCAGAAGCCGTACGGGAGCTTCTGTTCCGAGGCTGGGAAATCTTTTCCGCGTGGAGTTGGTAAGTCGAACACTTTGTTGG
>CM068967.1:18643537-18671261 GCA_035128595.1 Eptatretus atami | reverse complement strand
TTGTCTCGTGCCACAGGCATGGCTGAACCCATGATCATGCCTGTTAATAACCACGCCATATTCCCCGGAACCGCTGGTCCAGCTGCTTTATCGTATCCGTACCCACCGGCAAGGAGCCAGTTCTCCGGGAGACCGTACGGGCACGCGTGCCCGGTGAGCGGGCAGTACCCTTCCTGCCACCCTGGCACCGCCGGCCGGCTCTGCAAGCCCCACCATGGAGCCGTGGGGCAAGCCGCGGCCCTGGGACACGTCGCCGGGGCAATGCAATCCCACGGCCACCCACATCACCCTCATCCCCACCACCCGCACCACCACCCGCTTCCTCAGCACCACCAACACCCGGGGGCGTTCCTGAGCGGACAGGGCGGGCATCAGCACCCAGCTGGCCCCGTTTCCGCGACTCTGCAACAGCAAAAAATGGCCAGCTACCCTCTGGGTACTGTCTCTCCTTACGGGGGTGCGGGGCCTGCCATGCAGGGCTACTACCGCCCGATGTCCACCGGCCTTATGCTGCACCAAGCGACCGGCTTTCCCGGTACGCCGCACACGTTCGTGGCCTTCCCCAAGGCGGACTCTGTGGACGAGGAGCTCCTGATGTCTGTGGTGAGGGAACTTGGACTGGACCGGGTCCAGGAGCTTCCAGAACTGTGGTTAGGGCAGGATGAGGTGGATTTTTTGTCCGGAGCCTTTGTGTACGGACAATGAGAGGTGGTCCCTGACTTTTCGGAGCACGTGCCCAAGACCGGAACATTTGGGCTTTGGTGTTATTTTCTTATATAAAATAATTTTAATTGCCGCGATTAAATGAAGTGGGATTGAAATTTGTACAGAATGTGACATGCTTTTGCCCTAGGTGGACCTCAAAACCCATTTCCACATCTGACCCCTTCCGATTAACGGCAGGCTGTCAGCAGACGAGCGACCCCTGGTGTTCAAATCCCACGACGTTTCAACTTCCTGCCCTTGGCTTTGGAGGGTTTTTATTTTATCAGATCCAGAACTGGACGAGTATCCACGTAGGCAACACACGAGGGCGTGAATGTGACACGTGCCTTCCATAGAATACCACAACCACTGTAATGTTTGTTTTTACCGTTAGCGTCACTGTGCAGATCTTGTACCCGTTTTATCTACCCCGATTCTGGGTCTGTTCCCTTTTGAGCATGGAGACCCCGGGCATCTGTGCTCAGCGTAGCCCTTCCATTCCCTGCCTGTCACGTCCGTGTAGGTACTTTTATGAACCACTCGCCTACCTGTGGGTATGTAGCACGTAGATTGGATCTTAACCCAATGCTTTCTTTCCACTTCATAGGGTTTGTATTTAGTTTCTAAATTATGAACCACCTGACTGAATAAAGTCTTGATTTTGCACGTTTGTGATCCACTGTGTTATGGAGGCTTGGCAATTGGGAGGAGCAAAACCCTTACCTAACTGTTCAAGTTTGGATAATCTTTGACGTACTACCATACGGCACTGCTGAAGCCGTTTCTTGGCAAGGATTATCCTGGGTGGTTTACAATTGCCTTCCGCGCAATAGATAAGGGAAGAATTTGTAATTTTTTTCAATGCTAGCAATAGCTCACTTTTTCAGGAACAACACTGTAGGGTCTTTAATGTCCACAAACCAATGCCAGCACCCAGGATTCCCAATTTAACATACACTCAAGGGCTGGCACACATTGATGAATCTCCCTTCCTGGAAGACACTGGGATGGTAGTTTATAGCTGCATCAGAATTCCAACGCAGGTGAGACAGCTGAAGTGTGTGCACGTACATCTAGTCCGAGGCCATCCTGCCAGCCCAGATTTAAAGCCTTTGACATTTACTCATCCCAAACTGTTTTTTTCTAAAATTAACTTCCCATCGTTCGATTTAACAGCAGTTCTGAAAAAAAGACACGAAGCGATACCTTGAAAAGTACGAAGCGTTTATTTTGAAAACCAAAATTACTTTGTCCGACAAACCGAGGGATTCGTGAACCCTTCCACTGTGGCAAACACGGGTGCACCACACCCCGTAACTATTTTGAAAGGTCGAGCCTTCGGGCTGCGTTGCTTTGAAGGAAACCTGGAACAGTCTCATTTCCCACAAAACAAGCATTAATGTTCCTTCACGAATGGGATTCCAAAACAAGAAACACCAAACAACATGTAGTCAATGAAGGCTTTATTTCCTATTCAAAAGGAATCTGCTCCAGATGGAGCTCAGCCTGCTTGTTGTTGTTTAAGGGTAAGCCGCTTGTCCCTCTCTTCTGCGATTGTCAATCTGATTCCCTTCCCACGTGGGAGGGAAACCCATGCTTTCTGGGCCTGAAAAGAACAAAAAAAAACTTGAATCACAAGCCATTTTAAAGAATAACCGCTCATTCAGGGATGACAGGCAAAACAATCTCGCACGGTAATCAGACTGATGTAAAGTGCACGCACCCGAAACAGTCGGGCATGTCATTTCACACAATGTTGCCATCAAGCTGACAAGTAACAGCTCCCAGCGACCGTCGTGAAACATTACTTTTGGCTCTCATTTGACTGTAGGTGGGCACAAAGCTCACTCCAGCTTCGATTAAGGCCAACAACCAACTTCGATTACCTTGAAAATTCAAACCCCCCCCCAAAAAAAAATCCAACAACACCACTTTAACAAGGTTACTCTTGGATACAAAACCACCACCACAGAACACGCACCTTCCCGATGACAAAGATGTTCCCGAGACGGGTGGCAAACGTGTTTCCAGCCGAGTCCTTCACATGCACTACGTCAAAGGAGCCGGGGTGCCGTTCTCTGCTTGTAATGATACCGACTCGACCCAAATTGGCACCACCAGTCACCATGCACAGATTGCCTGTGAGGAAGAAGAGGGAAGGGTGGTGGGAGGGGCTGGAAGTCTTTCTTGAAGATATTTTCACGCAATACCGAAGTTCCGATAAAGTATTCCATGCCTCGATCTCAGCCCCATATCCGCAGAGTCATCCTACAGTCTCCATTGTAAAGTGACATCACAGACCGCTGAATGTATAATGAGCCACAGGTACCTTACCAGTCTCAAACTTTATGAAGTCTGTGATCTTGCCGTTAGCAAGGTCGACTTGGACAGTATCGTTCTCCTTAATGAGGGGGTCTGGGTAACGGATGGTGCGGGAATCATGGGTCACGACGAATGGGATTCCTTTGACGGCGACCCGACGCTTCCGAACCTTGCACAGCTTGTACTGAGAAGGAATGGGAGGACACAGGTAAATAAACAAACATTCATATAGAGGGTTAAATTTAAGGAAGAGAAAGAAGAAATTAGAAGAGTCTTCACCTGTACCACCATCCAGTTTTGCGGCACAACACGAGTGATTGGAAGTGAAGATGCACACTCACCTTCGCCTCTTCAGCAGTGATGCGGTGGATGGCAAAGCGTCCCTTCGTGTCATAGATCAAACGGAAGTTCTCACTTGTCTTGTCGATGGTGATAACGTCTGCAACGAGAGAGCAAAGTATCAGAACTGCTTGCCGCAAGGAGTTGGGGTGTATGATATTAAAATAAATAATTGAGTCTCAAAAAGTCCAATATGATGTCGGTTCATCATGTTACCAACAAGCCATGGGGTAAATTGGCATTTGGTGACGGTATCCGAATCATCTCTTTTGGCAACAAAAAATCTGCTCAGGACACAGGCAGCCCAGAACAGGCTTTGTGCAGCCATTTACAAAAGTTGCAGACTCGATAAATAAATAAATCCATGTGAACTCACAGCTCCCTACCCATGAATCCAGCAGGGTACGTGACGTCTGTACGAACTTTGCCGTCGACCTTGATAAGGCGCTGCATACAAATCTTCTTCACCTCGTTATAAGTCAGCGCATACCTGAGCCTGTTACGGAGGAAGATGATGAGCGGTAGGCATTCACGCAGCTTGTGTGGACCACAAGAGGGTCTTGGAGCCTGAAAGAAGACGGAAGCCAGACAATAAGCTAAAATATCCAGAAGGGTTAGTTGCGTGTCCATAGATATCTTTGCAGCGAACATTTGACACCTGCGAGCAAACATCAGCTTTATGTCAACATGTCAACTAACCAAATGTCAACACAGTCAACATCTCAATAACGACCACACCCTTCAAGTTCACAGCTCTACATCAACAATAAAAGAATAAGAGCAGAGATTGCAAACCCTTGCCAGGACTTTTGAGTGGTGTATTTTTGTAGGTTTTTGGGTAAATCCAATATGGCTGCCAAATCATGTGACCTATGACATCATGCGTGACCCTTTTGTTCCTCATGGATAGGCAGTCATCTGTGTAAAGTTTCACCTCAATTTTTTCAGCCATTTCAGAGAAGATATATATATATATATAAAAAAATAAATATGGCTGCAAATCACATGACGGACATCAAAAACATATTTGGTGGACCATTTTTATCCCTAGATAACCCTCAAAAACTTATACTGCTCGGATGTAGTTATACATATGCAATTATGACATCATAACGAAGGCACTTATGTCATTAAAAATACTACACTCCCCATGTGTACTTGCTATGTGCCACTTGTACATCCATGGCTTGGAGAACACTTGTGTGAAATTTCACCTCGAGTTGTCCAGCCCTTCTGGAGAATTTTTTTTTATAAGTTTTAGGGTAAATCCAATATGGCTGCCAAATCAAGTGACCGATGACATCAATAATTTTTTTTCTGTGGACCATTTTATCCCTACATGACCCTCAAAATTTTTCATACTGATCGGAAGTGTTATACATATGCAATGACGTCATTTATTTATTTTGTTAACCACATTCCCCATGAAGAGTACTTGCTGTGTACCAAGTTTCAATTAGTTTCCTTGGTGCGGTTTCAGAGATAGAGGTCCAAAGTTTTTTTCCCCAATATGGCTGCCACACCAAGCGACTTATGACGTCATAATTAAAACATTCTACACGAGTAGTCACACCAATGGTGAAAATTTTGCCTCGATCCGACAAGCGGTTGCAGAGAAAAACACACGAAAGTTCTGTGCGGACAGAAAGCGCCGGTGTCGCCGAAGCAGTCTCTTGGCAAAGGTCACGCTGGGCGGTTTGCCGTTACAAAGGCCAGCAGGCATCGGAGAAATTTGTAACGAGTTCACGATGGCAGTGATAACTCGCCTCTTCTTCGCAAAAAACACATCGAGATGTTCAACTTACACCCGACGAGTGGTTCAACGTACACATTAGGGACGGGCACGCACATCGGTGGCTCGACGTGCCTGTGAAACACCAGGGTGGCAGTTTATCGGCAGGTCCAGCTTCATACACCCAGGCTAGACACAGCTCAGAGGTGAGTGCACTAAACTACGGGGGCATCCTCTAAGCTCCTACCACCGATTACATCATCCAAAACACTTTTGAGAGGGACAACCCTTCGGTGTTTTTAAACACGATCATGCGTTTATCCGAAAGTATTAAAACGGCTAAACACTTGCAACATCAGTCATCACGTGCTCTTTTAAAAGCGAGTGACGATCATTCCCCACTCATCCACCCAGGATGTTACTCCTCAGCCGAAAACAGACTCCAGTCCTCCCACGATATGGGTCATTCCATGTCAAATCATCAAAGAATCTGCCGTCATCTCTCAGATTTTTGTAAAACTTTGGAACCAATTGTGGACCCATTGAAAAACGGCAAGAACTCAAATATTTTTGCTAACAGCCTCTTAATTAGTGAGATACAGACTAACGAACTTTGGACTAATTAGCACGACGTCGCGAATTCAAATGGCCATATCTCTAAAAGTATAACACCTAGAGAGCTGGTTTTGGTGTCATTTTAAAGGTATTTTCATGCCTTATGAATTTGTCTGGGCAACATTTTCCTACTCCAACCACAAAAAAGTTATCACAAAATATAAACTTCAATCGTGAATCCCAAAAAATGTATCCTTCAATTCAATCTCCAGAGGTACCTTATGATGTCAGAAGCTTCCACATAATTTTGTGATGGCACTCCAATAGTTTCTGAGATATGAGCAATAATGTACATGTACGTATGGCATATAGGTTCGAAAATCAGCATTTGTAATGTATTATACAATCATTCTAACTAGCCATGACAGGGAACACAGGGAACGACCATCAATTGCTTTGAAGTATCATATACTTTCATTTTCAACTGGGCCTGAGGGGAAGAAACAAGTGCTGCTGTTGCTGCATTGAAGAGGAAATTGAAAGCCTAAGTCAGGTTAGTGAACACTGTGTACTTGAACTCACTTATGATTGTATAATACATTACAAATGCTGATTTTCGAACCTATATGCCATACGTACATGTACATTTTGCTCATATCTCAGAAACTATTGGAGTGCCCATCACAAATTTATGTGAAGCTTCTTGACATCATAAGGTACCTCTGGGATGAATTTGAGGAAATTTGAAGGATACATTTTTGGGGATTCACGATTGAAGTTTTATATTTTGTGATAACTTTTTTGTGGTTGGAGGTAGGAAAATGTGCCCAGACAAATTCATAGGGCATGAAAATACCTTTAAAATGACACCAAACCATCTTCTAGGTGTTATACTTTTAGAGATATGGCCATTTGAATTCGCGACGTCGTGCTAATTAGTCCAAAGTTCGTTAGTCTGTATCTCATTAATTAAGAGGCTGTTAGCAAAAATATTTGAGTTCTTGCCGTTTTTCATGGGTCCCAATTGTTCCCAAAGTTTTAGCAAAAAATCTGAGAGATGACGGCAGATTCTTTGATGATTTGACATGGAATGGCCCATATCTCAGGTTACCTTGTGTGTCCAACCTTAAAACAACGCCTGGCACAGACAACACGTGTACCGAGCAAATACCAAAGGGGGAAAAAAAAAAGTTCATTTTGGACTCGTGCACTTTCCAAAGGTCATGAAGATCAATGAAACACGATTTGAGTCCGAGTTTTCTTTCATTCGTTCGTTCATTCATTCATTCACTAGGGCAAAAGATTACGTCTCATAAGATTATATTATAAACCAGCTCGCTTCATTCATCGTTCCAATAAGTCCAAGGAAAGGCTTGAGGTTCCGATCGACTCACAAAAACTCCGGTGAGCTTGTCCAGCATCCAGTGCTTGGGCGCAGCCAAGCGCTTCAAATGCTTCTTCGGGCCTCGGGCCTACACAAGGCAGGAGAGAGAGAAGATTTAAAAATACAAATTGATCGAAACGAGCACAAAGAGAGCTCGACGTGACACGAAGGTAATAAAACCGTGTGATTCCAACATCACCAATCGCGCTGCCACGTTGGCTCTCAAACCGAGGCGTCGAAAACAAGGCCCGACGTGATGAAACCATCGAAATAACACAAAACCATGTAAAAAAACATGGCATCCGTACACCTCACAACGAGATAACCCACAACCTACACAAGCGACGCTTAAAGCAGCGACTAATGAGTCGATGGAAGCGGATTGCGCGAGAGATCGGCGAGAACGCTCTCACCATGTCGACGCCCTGGGAAGGAAAGGGAGTTCGCTCTCCCACAATGCACCGCTTCACCGGAAATACGCGATAAATTCGCCACAAACATTTAGTCTCATTTGGAAAGCACATTTACCACAGATTTTTTTTTAAAAAAATTAATAATAACCGCAAAAAATATTAATTAATGCAACACTCGCGATTTTTCCTTTGAAACAGCGATAAATAAGACGTGCTACAAAATGCAACAAGACGAGGATGTGGCGTTTCATCGCCGTGTCCCAACGATGTTATTTCACTTGTTATTGTTCGGAGAACTTCGCTCTTTTTTGTGTGCTTAGATTTTATTCCACAATTTTGTACTGAAAACCTTTTTTTTTTTTTTTTGCCTAACGATGCGATTCACTTTATGGGCGGGCCTCGATTTGCGTGAGTGACAACTTCCGGTGAGCGGAGCGTTCAGCTGCAGTGGGCGGAATCTTATTAAAATGTGGGCGTGTCCTTCACTTCGGTCTTCAGTTGTGACGTGTCCGGCATCAGGCCATTCCAGTGCCCAGTGCCCAGTGCCCAGTGCCGTGCGCAGTGCCAGTGCGCAGTGCGCAGTGCGCAGTGCGCAGTGCGCAGTGCCAGTGCGCAGTGCGTGCGCAGTGCCAGCCAGTGCCGCAGTGCGCAGTGCCAGTGCAGTGCGCAGTGCGCAGTGCGCGCGCAGTGCGCAGTGCCTGCGAGTGCCGTGCCCAGTGCGCAGTGCGCAGTGCGCCAGTGCGCAGTGCCAGTGCGCAGTGCCCAGTGCGGCAGTGCGCAGTGCCCAAGTGCGGCAGTGCGCCAGTGCCAGGTGCACAGTGGCCAGTGCGCAGTGCGGCAGTGCCCAGTGGCGCAGTGCGCAGTGCCCAGTGCCCAGTGCGCAGTGCCGCAGTGCGCAGTGGGCCCAGTGCCCAGTGCGCAGTGCCCAGTGCGCGTCCAGTGCCGCAGTGCAGTGCCAGTGCCCAGTGCGCAGTGCCAGTGCGCAGTGCCCAGTGCCCAGTGCGCAGTGCACCGTGCGCCAGTCGCAGTGCCCAGTGCCAGTGCCCAGTGCGGCAGTGCCGCAGTGCCCAGTGCCTGCAGTGCCCAGTGCGCAGTGCCCATGCGCAGTGCGCAGTGCCGCAGTGCGCAGTGCGCCCAGTGGCCGAGCGAGTGCACAGTGCCACAGTGCCCAGTGCCCAGTGCGGCAGTGCGCGGCAGTGCCCGTGCCAGTGCGCAGTGCGCAGTGCGCAGTGCCCAGTGCCCAGTGCGCAGTGCCCAGTGCGCAGTGCCATGCCCCAGTGCGCAGTGCCAGTGCGCAGTGCGCAGTGCGGGCAGTGCCCCAGTGCGCAGTGCGCAGTGCGGCAGTGGCCAGTGCCCAGTGCGCAGTGCCCAGTGCGCAGTGCGGCAGTGCCCAGTGCGCAGTGCCGCAGTGCGCAGTGCCCAGTGCGCAGTGCCCAGTGGCGCCAGCAGTGCGAGTCCCAGTGCCCAGTGGCCGCAGTGCGCAGTGCCCAGTGCGCAACAGTGCGGCAGTGCCCAGTGCCCAGGCCCAGTGCGCAAGTGGCGCAGTGCCAGTGCGCAGTGCCCAGTGCGCAGTGCCCAGTGCCCATGCCCAGTGCCCAGTGCCCAGTGCGCAGTGCCCAGTGCCCAGTGGCCCAGTGCGGCAGTGCGCAGTGCCCGCAGTGCCCAGTGCGCATGGCCCAGTGCGCAGTGCCCAGTGCCATGCCAGTGCCAGTGCCCAGTGCCCAGTGCCAGTGCCAGTGCCCAGTGCGCAGCTGCGCAGGCAGTGCCCAGTGCCCAGTGCGCAGCTGCGCAGTGCGTGCCCAGTGCCCAGTGCGCAGTGCCGCAGTGCGCAGTGCGCAGTGCGCAGTGCGCAGTGCCGGCAGTGCGCAGTGCCCAGTGCGCAGTGCCAATGCGAGTGCCCAGTGCCCAGTGCGCAGTGCCCAGTGCGCAGTGCCAGTGCCCAGTGCCTAGTGCCCAGTGCCCAGTGCGCAGTGCGCAGTGCCCAGTGCCGCAGTGCCCAGTGCCCAGTGCGCAGTGCGCAGTGCCGCAGTCCGCAGTGCGGCAGTGCCCACGTGCGCAGTGCCCAGTGCCCAGTGCCGCAGTGCGCAGTGCCCAGTGCGGCAGTGCCCATTGTGCCCAGTGCGCAGTGGCAGTGCGCAGTGCCCAGTGCCGCAGTGCCCAGTTGCCATGCCGGCCAGTGCAGCCAAGCCAGCGCGCCACGCGGCACCCGCACGCAGGATGCGCCCAGGCGCCCCAGTTCAGGCCCCAGTGCGCAGTGCCAGTGCCAGCCAGTGCCGTGCAGGTTCGCGCAGGCCATGTTGCCCAGTGCGCAGTGCCTGCAGTGCCCAGGCCCAGTGCCGCCAGTGCGCGTGCCCAGTGGCCAGGAGTGCCCAGTGCCTGCAGTGCCCAGTGGCAGTGCCAGTGCCTCCAGTGCCCAGTCCGGCAGTGCCCATGCCAAAGCGCATGCCAGTCAGTGCCTGGCCAGTGGCGCAGTGCCAGGCAGCGATGCGCAGTGCCTGCGCAGTGCCCAGTGCCCAGTGGAGCGCGGCGAGTGCCGCAGTGCAGGCGCCAGTGCCCAGTGTGCGCAGCGTGCCCAGTGCGCAGTGCCGCAGTGCGCAGTATGCCCAGTGCCGCAGTGCCAGTGCCAGTCAGTGCGCAGTGCCCAGTGCCATGCCCTGTGCCAGTGCGGCAGTGCCCAGTGCCCAGTGCGCAGTGCCATGCCTTCGTGCGGCAGTGCTCAGTGCCTCAGTCCTCAGTGCCCAGTGCGCAGTGCCCATGCGCAGTGCCCAGTGCCAGTCAGTGCCGGCCAGTGCGCAGCCCAGTTGCTAGTGCCCAGTGCCGCAGTGCAGTGCCCAGTGGCTCAGTGGCCATGCCCCAGTGCCGCAGTGCCGCAGTGCCTCAGTGCCAGTGCCCAGTGCCCAGTGCGCAGTGCGCAGTTGCCAGTGCCCAGTGCGCAGGTGCCGCAGTGTAGCAGTGCAGTGCGCAGTCCAGTGCCAGTGCGCATGCCAGTGCGCAGTGCCCAGTGCGCAGTGCGCAGTGCCCAGTGCCAGCGGGGTGCCCAGTGCGCAGTGCGCAGGCCCAGTCGCGGCGGCCGCAGTGCCAGTCAGTGCGCATCAGTGCCGCAGGCTCGCGCCTCAGTGCGCAGTGCCTGCCAGTGCCCAGTTGCCAGTCGCAGTGCCCGTGCCCAGTGCAGGCCCAGTGCTCCAGTGCCACCCGTCCAGTGCTTTTGGGGAGGCCCCCAGTTTTTGTGGGCGCAGTTGCGCAGTCCTGCCCAGTGCCGCAGTGCCCCAGTGCCCAGTGTGCAGTGCCAGTCCTCAGTGCCATCAGTGCCCAGTTGCATGCCAGGCGCTAGTGCGCAGTGCGCAGTGCGCAGTGCGCAGTGCGCAGTGCGCAGTGCCGCCCAGTGCGCAGTGGCTGCATGCCAGTGCCCGTCAGGCCTGCCAGTGCAGGCCAGTGGCAGTGCGGGCAGTGCGGCCAGTGCCAGCCCAGTGCCAGGCGAGTGCGCAGTGCGCATGAGTGCGCGCATGCCAGGCGCAAGTGCGCAGTGCGCAGTGGCCCAGTGCCCATGCGCAGTGCGCAGTGCAGCTGCGCATGCGCAGTGGCAGTGCGCAGGCTGGCCCAGTGCCCGGAGTTGCGCAGTGTCGCGCCAGTGCGCAGGTGCCCAGGCGCAGTGGCATGCGCAGTGCGCAGTCTGCGCAAGTGCGCAGTTGCGCAGTTGCGGCAGTGCGCAGTCGCGAGTGCCCACTGCGCGTGCGCAGTGCGCCATCTGCGCAGGCTGGCAGGCCAGGCCAGTGCGCAGTGCCCATCTGTGCCAGTGCGCCAGTGCGGCAGTGCGCAGTGCGCACGCTAGTCCCAGTGCGCAGTGCCCAGTGCGTCCCAGTGCCCAGTGCCAGTGCCACGTGCGTCAGTGCCGCAGTGCCCGTGCGCAGTGCGCCAGTCCTTTGCCAGTCGCAGTGGCCGGCTGCCGCAGTGCCGCCAGTGCGAGCCTAGTGCGCCAGCCTGTGCGCAAAGTGCGCATGTGCGAAGCAGTGGCAGGCCATTGGAGAGTGCGCAGGCCAGTGCCAGTGCAAGGCGCAGTGCCCAGTGCCTGCAGTGCCCAGTCAGCGGGCAGTCCGCCAGCCGCATCGCTGCCAGCGCGAGTCGCCCTAGTGCGCCAGTGCGGCACCAGTGCCCAGTCGCCGCCTGCAGTGCGCAGTGCCCAGTGCGCCAGTGCGCAGCGTCGCAGTGGCCTGCCAGTGCGTGCAGTGCCAGTGCGCAGTGCCTAGTGCGCAGTGCGCAGTGCGCAGTCCGCAGTGCGCAGTGCCAGTGCGCGCCAGTCGGCGGCAGTGCCCAGTGCGCCAGTGGCAGCACAGTGCTGCCAGTGCGCAGTCCAGTGCCAGTGCCAGTCGCGCAGTGCCGTGCAGTGCCGTCAGTGCAGCCCAGTGCCAGTGCGCATGCCAGCAGTGCGCAGTCGCATTGGCTGCCTCGCAGGCATGTACCCTGGCAGTGCCCATGCTGCCTTCAGTGCGCAGCCAGTGCCCAGTGCGCATGCAGCGCACCGTGCCATGCAGTGCCCAGCGTGCCCGTCGAGCGCATGCCGTCATCGTCAGGCAGGCAGTGCGGGCCATGCCCGTGCGCGTCCCAGTGCCGTCAGTGCCCAGTGCGCAGTCGCAGTGCCAGGCCATGAGTGCAGTGCCAGTGCCGTCAGTGCGCAGATGCCAGTGCGCCGTGCCCAGTGCCCAGTAACCAGTGCGAGTGCCAGTGCCAGTGCCCAGCTGCCAGTGCGCACGTTGCGCAGCTCGCATGCAGTGCCGCCAGTGCCAGTGCCCATGCAGTGCGCAGTGCGCATGCGCAGTGCGCAGTGGCCTCAGTGCCCGTGCCCAGTGCCGTGCCCAGTGCGGCCAGTGCGCAGTGGAGTGCGCAGTGCGCAGTGCACAGTGCCCAGTGCCCATGCGCAGGTCGCATGCGCAGTTGCCGTGCCCAGTGCGCAGTGCGCAGTGGCGCAGTGCGCAGTGCGCAGTGCCAGCCAATGCGCAGGCCGCAGTGCCAGTGCCAGGCGCAGTGCCCCAGTGCGCAGTGCGCCAGTGCCAGTGCGCAGTGCCGTGCGCAGTGCGCAGATGCGCCAGGCCTGGCCAGTGCGTCCAGTGCGCAGTGCGCTCCTGCAGGCGGCAGTGCCTCAGTGGCCCATGCGGTCAGTGCCAGTGCGCAGTGCGCAGTGCCAAGTGCCGCGTGAGGCGCAGTGCGTCAGTGCCGCGCAGTGCGCACTGAGTGCGCAGTGCCAGTGCGCATGATCTCGGCGCGCAGTCGCGCCTGGCAGCCGTGCGCAGTGCGCAGGCCCAGTGCAGCCGCCACAGTGGCTGCGCAGGTGCCCAGCATGCGCAGTGCCGTGCTAGCCCAGTGCCAGTCATGATGTCGCACAGTGCGCAGGCAGTGCGCATGCGAGTGGCAGCCCGTGCCTCAGTCCAGTGCCCAGTGCAGTTGCCAGTGGCCCAGCAGTGCCCAGTGGCCCCAGTGCCTGGCAGTGCCTGCAGTGGCCAGTGCGCCAGTGCCCATGTGTCGCAGTGCGCGTGCAGTGCGCAGTGCGCAGTCGCTTGCAGCCAGTGCGCATCGATCCGTGCGTGCCCTAGTTGCCAGTGCCAGTGCCCGCCCAGTGCCGGCCAGATGCCCAGGCCATGCGCAGGAGTGCCAGCCAGTGCGTCATGCCTGCCGTGCGAGTGCGCAGTGCGCAGTGCCCGCCAGTGCTCGCAGTGCGCATGCGCAGGCCCAGTGCCCAGTGCCATGCAGTGCGTCCATCAGTGCCTGGAGTGCCCAGTAGTGCGCAGTGCGGAGTGCCAGTGCGCAGTGTCCCACGCCCCGGGTGCCAGCGCGCAAGGCGCATCGCGGCAGTGCGCCGCCAGACTGCAGGCCAGCCATGCGCAGGCTGGCGCAGTGCCATCGCGCAGTGCCAGTGCGCAGTGCGCAGCGCCCAGTGCGCAGTCGCAGCGCGCAGTGCCAGTGGCGCAGGCCAGTGCGCAGTGCCGCAGTGGCAGTGCACCATGGCCCAGTGGCGAGGCCGCCGGCCATGCGCAGTGCACAGTGCCCAGTGCCGAAGTGCAGTTGCCCACATGCCCAGTGCGCAGTGCGCTGCGAGTCCCAGTGCCCAGTGCGCAGTGCCGACAGTGCCAGTGCGCAGTGCCGCGAGTGCCGCAGTGCCGTCCAGTGCCAGTGCGCAGTGCAGTCAGTGCCCAGTGCGCAGGCCAGTGCGAGTGCGCATGCCGCAGTGCCAGTCGCAGTGACGGCAGTGCCGGGTGTGGCAGTGCCCAGTGCCAGTGCGGCAGTGCCCAGTGCGCATGCCCAGTGGAGTGCCCAGATGCGCAGTGCCCAGATGCGCAGTGCGCAGTGCCCAGTGCGCAGTGCCCAGTGCGCAGTGCTCGCAGTGCTCAGTGCGCAGTGCCCAGTGCGCAGTGCCAGTGCCGCAGTGCTGCAGTGCCAGATGCCCAGTGCCCAGTGGCGCAGTTGCCAGTGGCCCAGTGCCCAGGGCCGCCAGTGCGCAGTGCCCAGTGCCCACTGGCCCAGTGCCCAGTGCCCAAGTGCCAGTGCCCCAGTGCGCAGTGCGGCAGTGCCTCAGTGCGCAGTGCCCAGTGAGCAGTGGCGGGCAGTGCCGAGTGCCCAGTGCCCAGTGCCCAGTGCGCAGTGCCAGTGCCCAGTGCCGCAGTGGCGCGTAAGTGGCCGCAGTGCCCAGTGCCCAGTGCCCAGTGCGCAGTGGCCCAGTGGGCCTCAGTTTCCCAGTGCCCAGGGCAGTGCCCAAGTGCCCAGTGCCCAGTGCCGGCAGTGCGCAGTGACCAGTGCGCCCAGTGCCCAGTGCGCAGTGCGCAGTGCCCATGCCCAGTGCGCAGTGCCCAGTGCGCAGTGCCCAGTGCAGTGCGAGTGCGGCAGTGCCCAGTGCGTCAGTGCCGCAGTGCCCCAGCGCCAGTGCGCAGTGCGCAAGTGCGCAGTGCCCAGTGAATGCCGCAGTGCCGCAGTGCGAATGTCCCAGTGCCCAGTGCGCCAGTGCGCAGTGCCCAGTGCGCAGTGCCCAGTGCGCTAGTGGCCCAGTGCCCAGTGCGGCCAGTGCGCAGTGCCCAGTGCCGCATAGGTGCGCAGTGCGCAGTGCCGCAAGTGCCCAGTGCCCAGTGCCCTAGTGCCAGTGCCCAGTGCCCAGCGCGCAGTGGCCAGTGCCCAGTGAGCAGTGCCCAGTGCCAGTGCCCATGCGGGCAGTGCCCCCAGTGCTCAGCGCCCAGCGCGCAGTGCCAGTGGCAGTGGCCAGTGCCCAGCTGCCAGTGCCCATGCGCCAGTGGCGCGTGCCCAGTGCCAGCGCCCAGTGCGCAGTGCCCAGTGCCCAGCCGCCACAGTGCGCAGTGCCAGTGCGCCAAGCGCGCAAGTGCCCAGTGCCCAAGCCGCAGCGCGCAGGGCGCAGTTGGCCCAGTGCCCACAGCGCGCAGCGCGAGGGCGCAGTGCCCTAGTGCCCAGCGCGCAGCGCGCAGGGCCGGCAGTGCCCCAGTGCCCAGTGACCCAGCGCGCAGCGCTGCAGTGCCAGCAGTGCCCTAGTGCCGCAGTGCGCAACGCGCAGCGCGCAGTGCCAGTGCGCAGCGCGCAGCGGCGCAGTGCCCAGTTGCCCAGCGCGCAAGGGCGCAGGCTCAGCGCGCAGTGCCCAGTGCCAGCGCGCAGAGGCGCAGTCGCTCAGCGGCGCAGTGCCCAGTGCCCAGCCGCAGTGCCCAGGCCCTACAGTGCCGCAGCCGCGAGTGCTACAGCGCACAGCGCGCAGTGCCCAGCGCGGCAGCGCGCAGCGCGCAGTGCCAGCGCGCAGTGCCCATGCCCAGTGCGCAGTGCCGCAGTGCGCAGTGCCCAGTGCCTCAGCGCGCAAGTGCGCAGTGCCCAGCGCGCAGGCGCAGTGACCAAGTGCCAGTGCCCAGTGCCCAGTGCGGCAGTGCCCAGCGCTCCAGCGCGGCAGTGGCCCAGTTGGCCCAGTGCCCAGTGCGCCAGTGCGCAGTGCCGCAGCGCACCAGCGCGCAGGCCTTCAGCGCGCAGCGCGCAGTGCCAGTGCCCAGCGCCAGTGCCCAGTGCCCAGTGCCATAGCGCGCAGTGCGCTAGTGCCCAGTGCCCAGTGCCCAGTGCCAGCCAGCATGCCCAGTGCGCAGTGCGGCAGTGCGCGTGAGTGCAGTGCCCAGTGCGTCAGTGCGACAGTGCGCAGTGCGCAGTGCCGTAAGTGCCCAGTTGGCCGCAGTGCGCATGCCCAGTGCCATCGCAGTGCCCAGGCCCGCTGCCCAGGCCCAGTGCCCAAGTGTCCAGTGCGCAGTGCGGCAGTGCCCAGTGGGCCCAGTGCGCAGTGCCCAGTGCCGTCGCAGTGCCCGCAGTGCGCAGTGCCGCCCAGTGCGCAGTGCCGCAGTGCGGTCGTGCGCATTGGCAGTGCGCGTCGCGCCAGTGCCCAGTGCCAGCGAGGTGCCCAGTTGCCAGGCGCAGTGCGCAGTGCGCAGTGCGCGTCCATGTGCCAGTCGCAGTGCCGGCCAGTGCGCAAGTGCCCAGTGCGTGCCAGTGAGCCGCAGTGCCCGCGCATGTGCGCTCCATGGCCAGTGCCCAGTGCGCAGTGATGCCAGTGCCACGTGCGCAGTGCGCAGTGCGCAGGTGCCAGGTGCCCCAGTGCGCAGGCCAGTGCGCCAGTGCGCAGGCGCATCAGTGGCATGCCCCAGTGCGCAGTGGCCCAGTGCCCACGTGCGCAGTGCGCTGCATGCGCAGTGCCCAGTGCGCAGTCGCAGTGCGCAGTGCCCATGTGGCGCAGTGCCAGTGCGCAGTGCCGCAGTTGGCCCAGTTGCCAGGTGCGCGCAGTGCGCAGTGCCCAGTGCCCAGTGGCCGGCAGTGCCCAGTGCGCAAGTGCCCTAGTGCCCAGTGCCCAGTTGCGCAGTGCCGCCAGGACAGTGGCAGTGCGCAGTGCCCAGTGCGCAGTGCCGCGTGCCCAGTGTCCAGTGGCTGGCCAGTGCCCAGTGCCCGTGCTCCCAGATGCGCAGTGGCCGTCGGCCCAGTGTCCCGCAGTTGCCCAGTGCCCAGTGCCCAGCTGCGCAGTGCCGCCAGTGCGCCATGTGCCCAGTGCCCAGTGCGCATGCCGAGTGCCGAGTGCCGCAGTGCGCAGTGCGCAGTGGCCAGGTGCGCCAAGGCGCAGTGCCCAGTGGCCCAGTTGCGGCCAGTGCGTCAGTGCCAGTGCCCAGTGCGCAGGCCCAGTGCCCAGTGCCCAGAGGCGCGCAGTGCGCAGTGCCGCAGTGGCCCAGTGCCACTGTGCGCAGTGGCCAACGTGCGCAGTGCCGCAGTGCCCACTGTCGCACGTGCCACGTAGTGCGCCTCAGTGCCTGCAGTGCGCAGTGCCAGTGGCCTGCCAGTGGCATGCGCAGTGCGCAGTGCGTGCCACCGTGCCCAGTGCCAGTGCGCAGTGCGCAGGCCCAGTGCCCATAGTGCGCATGGTCGCCAGTGCCCAGTGCCCAGGTGCCCAGTCGAGCGCAAGTGCGCAGTGCGCAGTGCCCAGTGCCCGTGCCCAGTTGGCCATGTGCGCAGTGCCCAGTGCCAGTGCCGCCAAGTGCGCCAGTGCGGCAGTGCCGCAGTGCCCAGTGCCGCAGTGCGCGTGCGCAGGCAGTGCCAGCAGTGCCGCCAGTGCCGCAGGTGCGCAGTCGCAGTGCGCAGTCCCAGTGCGCAGTGCCCAGTGCCGGCGAGTGGCACAGTGCCAGTGCCCTAGTGCCCATGTGCGCAGTGCCCAGTGCCCAGTGCCAGTGCGCGAGTGCCATGCGCCATGTGCCCAGTTGCCAGTGCCGGCATGTGCCAGTGCGCAGTGCGCAGTGCCCAGTGCCCAGTCCCAGTGCCCAGGCCCCAGTGCCAAGTGGCGCAGTGCGGCAGTTCCAGTGCCCAGTTGCGAACAGTGCGCAGTGCCCAGTGCGCAGTGCCGGGGTGCCCAGTGCCAGTGCGCAGTGGCCAAGTGCCATGTGGCGAGGTGCCAGTGCTGCCACGAGTGCCGCAGTGCGCAGTGCCATCGGCAGTCCCTGCCCAGTGCGAGTACGCAGTGCCTGCCAGTGCCGCAGTGCGAACGTGCCCAGTGCCAGTGCAGTCCAGTGCGATTCCAGTGCCCAGTTGCGCGCCGCAGTGCAATGCCCAGTGCCCAGCAGTGCCAGCTGCGAGTGCCCCAGTGCCCAGTGCCATGTGCCCATGTTGCCCAGTGGCCCAGTGGCCCAGTGCGCAGTGGCGTGCCCAGTGCCAGTGCCCACGTGCCCAGTGCCCAGTGCCCAGTGCCCAGTGCGCAGTGCCATGCCAGTGCGCAGTGCCCAGTGCCAGCCCAGTGCGCAGTGCCCAGCATGCCCAGTGCGCAGTGCCAGTGCAGTGCCCATGCTGCGCAGTGCCCAGTGCCCAGTGCAGTGCCGCAGTGCGGCAGTGCCCAGTGCCGCAGTGCGCAAGTGCCCAGTGCCATCGCAGTGCGCAGGTCCCAGCGCCGCAGTGCGCCAGCGCCAGGCCAGTGCGGCGCCGCCCAGCACCAGCGCCAGTGCCAGTGCGCAGGCCCAGTGCCAGTCGCAGTGCCGCAGTGCGCAGTGCCCCCAGTGGGCCCAGTGCGCAGTGCCCAGTGCGAGGACACGTGCGCAGTGCCCAGTGCCCAGTGCAGTGGCGCAGTGCCCCCCCCCAGTGCGCAGTGCCTGGGCCAGTGCCAGTGCCCAGTGCCAGTGCGCAGTGCCGCAGTGCCAGTGCGCAGTGCCCAGTTGCCGGCCAGTGCCAGTGCCCAGTGCGCAGGTGCCCAGTGCGCAGTGCCCAGTGCCCAGTGGCAGGTGCGCATCCAGTGCGCAGTGCCCAGCCAGTGCGCAGTGCCCAGTGCGCAAGTGCCCAGCTGCGGCAGTGCCCAGTGCGCAGTGCCCATGCCCAGTGCGCAGTCCAGTTGCGCTCAGTGCCCAGTGCCTGCGTGCAGTGCCCAGTGCCAGTGCGCAGTTGCCCAGTGCGCAGCAGTGCCCAAGTGCGCAGGGCCCCAGTGCCCAATTGCCGTGCCCAGTGCGCAGTGCCCACGTGCTCAGTGCCCAGTGCCCAGTGCGACAGTGCCACAGTCCAGCCAGTGCGCCGTCGGAGTGCCCAGTGCGCCAGTGCCCAGTCGCAGTGCCCAGTGCCCATGCCGTGCCGCGGTGCCGCAGTGCGCAGTTGCCAGTGCCCAGTGCGCATGTGCCAGTGCCAGTGCCCAGTGCCGCAGTGCGCAGTGCCCAGTGCCCAGTTGCCCAGTGCCCAGTGCCAGTTGCCACCCAGCTGCCCAGTGCCAGTGCCCGTGCGCACGTGCGCAGTGCCCAGTGCACCAGTGCGCAGTGCGCAGTGCCAGTGCCAGTGACCAGTGCCAGGCGCCAGTGGCCAGTGCCCAGTGGCACAGTTGCGCGGCATGTGCCAGGCACGTGCCCAGTGCGCAGGCCAGTGCCAGTGCCCACGTGCTCAGTGCGCAGTGCCCAGTGCGCAATGCCCAGTGCGCGTGCACTGTGCGCATCGTGCGAGTTGCCCAGTGCGCAGTGCAGTGCCCAGTTGCGCAGTGCCCAGTGCGGCAGTGGCCCAGTGCCATGCGCCCAGTGCGCGCAAGTTATTGGCCGCAGTGCCACAGTGCGGCAGTGCGGCAGTCCCAGTGCCAGTGCCAGTGCGCAGTGCCCAGTGCCCATGTGCGCAGTGCGCAGTGCCGTGCCGACAGTTGCGCAGTCGTGCCCATTGCCTGCCCAGTGCAGTGCAGATTGCCCAGTGCCCAGTGCGCAGTGCGCAGTGGAGCCCAGATGCGGCAGTCCCAGTGCATGCCCAGTGGCCAGTGCCCAGTGCCAGGCAGTGCGTGCGGGCACGCAGTGCGCAGCAGTGCCGCAGCGCGCAGTGCGCACGTGCGCAGTGCGGCAGTGCCCAGTGCCCAGTGCCTCACACCTCCGTCCATGCGAGTGCGCCCGTGCCCAGTTTCCGGCGCAGCCGCAGTGCCCAGCCAGTGCCCCACGTGCGCAGAGTGCAGCCCAGTGCCCAGTCGCGTTGTACACAGGTGCGCAAGTGCGCAGTGCCCAGGGCCCTAGTGCGCAGTGCCCAGTGCCAAGTGCGCAGTGCCCAAGTGCGCAGTGGCAGTGCGCATGTGCGCGAGTGCCCAGTGCCAGTGCCAGTGCGCAGGCCAGTGCGCCTCCAGTGCCGTCCAGTGCCGCGAGTGCGCAGTGCCAGGCCACGTGCGCGTCGCAGTGCGCATGTGCGCGTGCCAGTTGCGCTGAGCATAGCGACGATCCAGGACGGACTGTGCGCAGTGCCTGCGCGTGCGAGTCCAAGTGCCGCCCAGTGCCAGGAGGCCAGTCCAGTGCCCAGTGCCAGTGGCGCAGTGCCCGTGATGTGCCCAGTGCCTCGCAGTGCCCAGTGCCCGTGCCAGTGCCCAGTGCCCAGTGCCAGCGGCAGTCAGTGCGCAGTGGACCAGTGCCCAGTGCCCCAGTGCCCGTGCCCAGTGCGCATGCCAGTGCCCAGTGCCAGCAAGTGCCGTCGAGTGCGCGAATGTGCGCAGTGCAGGCCAGTCAGGTGCGCACAGTGCCCCAGTGCGACAGTGCGCAGTGCGCATGCCGCAGTGCGCAGGTGAGTGCCAGTGCGCAGTGCGCAGTGCCCAGTATGCCAGTGCGGCCCAGTGGATGTGCGTGCGGCAGCAGGCCGATGCCAGCGCAAGTGCCCGTGTTCCCCCACAGTGCCGCAGTGCCGCAGTGCGGCAGTGCCCAGTGCGCAGCGGCGCAGTGCCGCAGTGCCCAGCCCTGCCAGTGCGAGTGCCAGTGCGCAAGCGCTGCCGGCCAGCAGTGCCCAGTGCGCTGCCACGTGCGCAGTGGCCGGCCCGTGCCCACGTTGCGCAGTGCCCAGTGCCCAGTGCCATGTGCAGTGCGCGCAGTGCCAGTCCACGCGTGCGCCAGTGCCCGAGTGCCCAGTGCCAGTGCCCAGTCGGGCCCAGTTGCCTGCCGTGCAGTGCGCAGTGCGCAGTGCGCAGTGCCGCTCAGTGCCCAGTGCCCAGTGCGCAGTGCCCATGCCCAGTGCCCAGTTGCCAGTCTGCCTCAGTGCCGGTCCCAGTGCGCCACAGTGCCCAGTGCCGGCCAGTGCGCCCAGTGCCCAGTGACCCAGTGCGCAGTGCGCAGTGCCCGTGCCAGTTGCCGGCGCGTGGCAGTGCCGGCCAGTTGCGCAGTGCCGCCTGCCAGGCTGCGTCGCCAGTGCGCAGTGCCCGAGATGCCCAGTGCGCAGTGCGCATGTTGCGCAGTGCCGTCGCAGTGCGGGCGGGGCCCAAAGTGGGCCGGTGCCCCAAAGTGCGCAGTGCCCACGTGCCGTGCCAAGTGCCAGTGCCGCATGCGCCGTGACCCAGTGCCCAGTGCGCGATGCCATGTGCGCGTGCGCTAGTGCCAGTGCGCAGTGCCGCAGTGCGCGTGCGCAGTGCCAGCCAGTTGCGCAGTGCTCGCAGTGCCCAGTGCCGGCATGTTTGCGCATGTGCGCAGTGCGGTCCCAGTGCGCAGTGCCCATGGCAGTGCGCAGTGCCCAGTGCGAGTGCCCAGTGCGCAGTGCGCAGTTGCGTCAGTGCCCAGTGCGCAGTGCCGCAGGCGAGTGCCAGGCAGTCGCCCATGCGCAGTGCCGTGCAGTGCGCAGTGCCCAGTTGCCTGCCAGTGCAGCACGTGCCAGTGCCCGGCAGTGCCCGTGCCAGTGGCCCAGTGCCGCCAGTGCCCAGTGCGGCAGTGCCGCCCAGTGCGCAGTGCCGCGGAGGCCGCCTAGGCATGCCCAGTGGCATGTTGCGCAGTGCCGCAGTCTGCCAGTGCGCAGGCCCAGTCGCAGTGCGCACGTGCCCAGTGCCGCAGTGCGCAGTGCCAGTGCGCAGTGCCCACGTGCGCAGTGGCAAGTGCGTCATTGTGCGCAGCTGCCACGTGCGCAGTGGCAGTGCCGCACGTGCCCTAGTGCGCAGTGCCCTGTCGCTACGCCCAGTGCCTAGTGCGCCAGTGTCCAGTGCGCAGTGCGCAGTGCCCAGTGCCAGTGCGCACAGTGCGCAGTTGCCCAGTGCCGTTGCAGTGCCAGTCCCAGTGCTGCCAGCTGCCCAGTGCCAGTTGCCAGTGCCCAGTGGCGCAGTGCCAGTCAGTGCCAGTGCCAGTGCCAGATGCGCAGTGCGCAGTTGCCCAGTGCCCAGTGGCGTGCGCCAGTGCCCATGTGCGCAGTGCGCAAGTGCCAGCAGTGAGTGCACAGTGCGCGTGCCCAGTGCCAGTGCCCAAAGTGCCAAGTCGCCCAGGGCAGTTGCCCAGTGCCCAGTGCGCACGTGCCCAGTGCGCTGCCCAGATGCCCAGTGCGCAGTGCCCAAGTGTTGTTTGGGCCGGGGGGGGGGGGGCCCCCCCAAGTGGGGCAGTGCGCAGTGCCCAGCGCGCAGTGCCGCAGTGCCCAGTGCGCAGTGCCCCATCCCAGTGCCCAGTGCCGCAGTGCCAGTGCCCAGCGCGCATGCCCAGTGCCCAGTGGCAAGTGCCAGTGCCCAGTGCCCAGTCGCAGTGCCCAGATGCCCAGCGCCCAGCGCGCAGCGCGCATGGCCAGTGCCCAGATGCCTCAGTGCCCAGCGCCCAGTGCGCAGTGCCCAGTGCCCAGCGGCCCAGTGCGCAGTGCCATTGCCCAGCGCCCAGTGCGCAGTGCCCAGTGCCCAGCGCGCAGGGTGCATCCAGTGCCCAGCGCGCAGCGCGCCAGGGCGCAGTGGCCAGTAGCCCAGACGCGCAGCGCGCAGGGCGCAGTGCCAGTGCCCAGCGCGCAGCGCGCAGGGCGAGTGCGGCAGTGCTGCAGCCCCACGTCGCAGCGCGCAGTGCCCAGTGCCCACAGTGCCGCAGTGCGGCAGCGGCAGCGCGCAGTGCCGCGTGCCCAGCGCGCAGGGCGGCGCGCTCAGCGCGCAGTTTGCCAGGCCGCAGCGCCGCAAGGGCCGCAGCGCTCCAGCGCGCAGTGCCACAGTGCCCAGCGCGCAGTGCCAGCGCCCGTGCCAGCGCGCAGTGCCAAGCGCCAGCGCGAGTGCCAGCAGCGCGCAGTGCCCAGTGCCCAGTGCGCAGTGCCAGTGCGCAGTGCCCAGTGCCCAGCGCTGCAGTGGCGCAGTGCCAGCGCGCAGTGCGCAGATGCCCAGTGCCCAGTGCCCCAGTGCCGCAGTGCGCAGTGCCCCCCAGCCGCCCAGCGCGCAGTGCAGTGCCCAGTGCCCAGTGCCCCCGTGCGCAGTGCCCAGCGCCGCAGCGCGCAGTGGCCCAGCGGCCAAGCGCGCAGTGCCAGTGCCCAGTGCCAGTGCGCCCAGTGCGCAGCGCCCAGTGCCAGTGCCGCAGTGCCCAGCGCGCAGTGCGCAGTGCCAGTGCCCACAGTGCCAGTGCCAGTGCGCAAGCGCCCAGTGCCGCATGCGCAAGTGGCCCAGTGCGCAGTGCGCAGTGCCATGGGGAGTACGCAAGTGCCGGACATGCGCAGTGCGCAGTGCGCAGTGCGCAGTGCCCAGTGCCCAGCGGCAGTGGCACGTGCCCAGTGCCCAGTGCCCATGCCCAGTGCGCAGCCGCCCAGTGCCCAGTGGCATGCCCAGTGGCAGTGGCGCAAGTGCCCCAGTCGCAGTGCGCAGTGCGCAGTGCGCAGTGCGCAGTGGCGCAGTGCCCAGTGCCCAGTGCGCAAGTGCCAGTGCCCAGTGCCCAGTGGCGCAGTGGCCCAGTGCCCAGTGCGCAGTGCGCAGTGCGCAGTGGCGCAGTGCCCAGTGCCCAGTGGCCAGTTGCCCAGTGCCCAGTGCGCAGTGCGCAGTGCCCAGTGCCCAGTGCCCAGTGCCCAGTGCCAGTGCCAGTGCGCAAGTGCGCAGTGCCCAGTGCCCAGTGCGCAGTGCCGCAGTGGCAAGTGCACCAGGCCCAGTGCCCAGTGCCCAGTGCGCAGTGCGCAGTGCCGCAGTGCCAGTGCCCAGTGCCCAGTGCGCAGTAGCCCGAGTGCGCAGTGCGCAGTGCGCAGTGCCCAGTGCCCAGTGCCCAGTGACCAGTGCCACAGTGCCAGTGCGCAGTGGCCAGTGCCCCAGTGGCCCAGTGCCCAGTGCGGAGTGGCCCAGTGCCCCGTGCCCGAGTGCGCAGTGCGCAGTGTCCGCAGTTTTGCCAGTGCGGCAGTGCGGGCAGTGTGCGGGCAGTGCCCAGTGCCCAGTGCGCAAGTGCGCAGTGCCCAGTGCGCAGTGCCCAGTGCGCAGTGCGGCAGTGCGCAGTGCGCAGTGCGGCAGTGCCCAATTGCCCAGTGCGCAGTGCCGCAGTGCGCAGTGCCAGTGCGCATGCGCAGAGGAAAGATACAAGTGCACAAGTGCCCAGTGCGGCAGTTGCGCAGTGCCCAGTTGCCCAGTGCGCAGTGCCCAGTGCCCAAGTGCCCAGTGCGCAGTGCCCAGTGCCCAGTGCCACAGTGCGCAGTGCGCAGTGCCAGTGCCCGTGCGCAGTGCCCCAGTGCCCAGTGCGCAGTGCGCAGTGCGCAGTGCCCATGCGCAGTGGCCAATGCGCAGTGCCCAGTGCCCAGTGCCCAGTGCGCATATGTGGCAGTGGCCCCAGTGCCCTAGTGCGCAGTGCCCAGTTGCCAAGTGCCCATGCCCCAAGTGCCCAGTGCCAGTGCCACAGTGCGCAGTGCGCAGTGCCCAGTGGCCCAGTGCGCAGGGCCCAGTGCGGCAGTGCGCAGTGCCCAAGTGACCAGTGCCCAGTGCGCAGTGCGCAGTGCCCAGTGCGCAGTGCCCAGTGCGCAGTGCCCAGTGGCGCAGATGCGCAGTGCCCGTGCGTCAGTGCCCACAGTGCCCAGTGCGCAAGTGCCCAGTGCCAGTGCCCAGTCCCAGTGCGCCAGTGCCCAGTGCCCCAGTGCCCAGTGCCAGTGCAGCGCAGTGCGCAGTGCCAGTGCGGGCAGTGCCATGCCAAGTGCCCTAGTGCCCAATCCCAGTGCGCAGTGCCTTTCAGGCCCCAGTGCGCAGTGCGCAGTGCCCAGTGCCCAGTGCGGCCAGTGCGCATGCCGCAGTGCGCAGTGCGCAGTGCCCAGTGCCCAGTGCCGCAAGTGGCCCATGCCCAGTGCGCAGTGCCCAGTGCCCAGTGCGCAAGTGCCCAGTGCCCAGTGCCCAGTGCGCAGTGCGCAGTGCCCAGTGCGCAGTGCGCAGTGCCCAGTGCCCAGTGCGGGCATGCGCAGTGCCATGCCCAGTGAAGCAGTGCGCAGTGCCCGTGGCAGTGCGCAGTGCCCAGTGCCCAGTGCGCATGCCCAGTGCGCAGTGCGACAGTGCCCAGTGCGCAGTGCGCAGTGCCCATGCGCAGTGGCGCAGTGCCAGTGCGCCAGTGCGGCAGTGCCGCAGTGCCGCAGTGCCCAGTGCGCAGTGCGCAAGTGCCAATGCCCAGTGGCGCAGTGCGCAGTGCGCAGTGCCCAGTGCGCAGGTGCGGCAGTGCGCAGTGCCGCTAGTGGCGCAGTGCGGCGTGCCAGTTGCCCAGTGCCCAGTGCGCAGTGCCCAGGGCGCCAGTGGCCAGTGCGCAGTGCCACAGGGCCCAGTGCCAGTGCGCAGTGCCCAGTGCCCGAGTGGCCCAGTGCCCTATGCCCAGTGGGCCCAGTGCGCAGTGCCCAGTTGGCCCAGTGCCCGGGGCCCATGCCCAGTGCGGCAGTGCCCCAGTGCGCAGTGCCAGTGCCCAGTGCCCAGTGCCCAGTGCGCAGGTGCCCACAGGGCCCAGTGCCAGCTGCCCCAGTGCCCAGTGCCCAGTGCCCCAGGGCGGCCAGTGTACCCAGTGCCAGTGCCCAGTGCCTAGTGCCCAGTGCCCAGTGCCCCAGTGCCAGTGCCCCAAGGGCGCCAGTGCCAGTGCCCAGTGCCCAGTGCCAGTGCCCCAGTGCCCAGGGCCCAGTGCCGCAGTGCCCGGGGGTGCGCAGTGCCCAGTGCCCAGTGCCCAGTGCCCAGGCAGTGCCCAGTGCCCAGTGACCCAGTGCCAGTGCCCAGTGGGGCAGTGCCCAGTGCGCAGGGCCCAGTGCGCAGTGCCTCAGTGCGCAGTGCGCAGGTGCAGTGCCCAGTGCCGCAGGGCCCAATGCGCAGTGCGAAGTGCGCAGTGCGGCAGTGCCCAGGTGGCAGGTGCCCAGGGCCCAAGTGCGCAGTGGCGGCAGTGCGGCATGCCCAGTGCGCAGTGGCCCCAGGGCCCAGTGCGCAGTGCGCAGTGCGCAGTGCCCAGTGCGCATGCCCAAGGCCCAGTGCGCAGTGGCCCAGTGCCCAGTGCGCAGTGCTCAGTGCCCAGGGCCCAGTGCGCATGTGGCCCAGTGCCCAGTGCCCAGTGCAGTGCCAGGGCCCAGTGCGCAGTGCCCAGTGCCCAGGCCCCAGTGCACAATAGACCAAAAGGCCCAGTGCGCAGTGGGCCCAGTGCGCAAGTGCCCAGGGCCCAGTGCGCAGTGCGCAGTGCGCAGTGCCCCAGTGCCCAGTGCGCAGTGCCATGCGCAGTGCGCAGTGCGCAGTGGGCGCAGTGCGCAGTGCGCAGTGCGCATGCGCAGTGCCAGTGCCAAGGGCCCAGTGGCGGCAGAAGCGCAGTGCGCAGTGCGCAGTGGCCCAGTGCCGCAGGCCCAGTGCGGCAGTGCGCAGTGCGCAGTGCGCAGTGGCGCAGTGCCCAGGGCCCAGTGCGCAGTTGCGCAGTGCGCAGTGCACAGTGCCGCAGTGCGCAGTCCAGGGCCCAGTGCGCAGTGCCCAGGGCCCAGGCGCAGTGCGCAGTGCCCAGTGCGCAGGTGAGCGCAGTGCGCAGTGCGCCAGTGGCCCAGGGCGCAGTGCGCAGTGCCCAGTGCGCAGTGCGCAGTGCCCAGTGCCCAGGGCCGCAGTGCGCAGTGCAGTTGGCGCAGTGCGAGTGCCCAGGGCCCAGGGCCCAGGGCCCATGCGCAGTGCGCAGTGCCCAGGGCCCAGGGCCAGGGCCCAGTGCCCAGTGCCCAGTGGCCAGGGCCAGTGCCCAGTGCCCAGTGGCCGCAGTGCGGGCAGTGCGCAGTCAGGGCCAGGGCCACCAGGGCCCAGTGCGCCAGTGCCGTGCCCAGGGCGCAGTGCCCAGTGCCCAGGGCCCAGTGCCCAGTGCCCAGGGCCTCAGGGCCCAGTGCCCAGTGCCAGGGCCCAGTGCCCAGTTGCCCAGGGCCCAGGGCCCAGGCCAGTGCCCAGTGCCCAGTGCGCCAGTGCCCAGGGCCAGTGCCCAGTGGCCCAGTGCCCAGGGCCCAGTGCCAGTGCCCAGTGCCAGTGCCAGTGCCCAGGGCCCAAAAAGGGCCCCCAGTTTTTGGGGGCCCCCCCCAGGGGGTTGCCAGTGCCCCAGTGCTCCAGTGCCACAGGGCCCAGGCCCATGCCCAGGGCCAGTGCCCAGTGGCCCAGTGCCAGTGCCCAGTGCCAGTGCCCATGGGGGGGGGGGGGGGGGCAGGGCCAGTGCCGCATGTGCCAGGGCCCAGTGCCCAAGTGCCCAGGGCCCGGGCCCAGTGCCCAGTGCCCAGGCCCAGGGCCCCAGGTGCACAAGTGCCCAGGGCCGCAGTGCCCAAGTGCCCAGTGCCCAGGCCCAGTGCCACAGTGACCCAGGGCCTCAGTGCGTCGCGTGGCCAGTGCCAGGGTGCCCAGTGCCAGTGCCAGTGCCCAGGGCCAAGTGCCCAGTGGCCAGTGCCAGTGCGCAGGGCCAGTGCCCAGGAGCCCCGTGCCAGTGCCCCAGTGCCCAGGGCGCCCAGTGCCCCAGTGCCCGAGTGCCCAGTGGTGACCAAGGCCCAGGCCCAGGGCCCAGTGCCCAGAGGCCGCAGTGCCGCAGTGCCCAGTGCCCAAGGGCCCAGTGCCAGTGCGCAGTGCCGCAGTGCCCAGGCAGTGGCCCAGTGCCCAGGTGCCCAGTGCCAGCAGTGCCCAGGGCCAGTGCCCTAGTGCCCAGTGGCCCAGCGCCCAGGGCCAGTGCCAGTGCCCAGTGCGCAGTGCCCAGTGCCGCAGCGCCCCTGTGCGCAGTGCCCAGTGCCCAGCGCCAGCGCCGACAGTGCCGCAGTGCCCAGGGCCCAGGGCCATTCCCCAGTGCCCCAGTGCCCAGTGCCCAGTGGGCCCCAGCCGCCCAGCGCCCAGCGCCCAGCGGCCCGTGCCGCAGTGCCCAGTGCCCAGTGCCAGCGCCCAGTGGCCCACAGTGCCCCAGCGCCAGCGCCCAGTGCCGCAGCGCGTTCAGCGCGCAGCGCGCAGCGCCAGCAGTGCCCAGTGCCCAGTGCCGCAGCGCCCAGTGCCGCCAGTGCCGCAGGCCCAGCGCCCAGTGCCCAGCGCCCGTGCCAGTGCCCGTGCCCAGCGCCCAGTGCGCAGTGCGTGCCCAGTGCCCAGTGCCAGTGCCCAGTGCGCATTGTGCCCGTGCGCAGTGC
>CM068967.1:18624100-18642537 GCA_035128595.1 Eptatretus atami | reverse complement strand
GGGCAACTGGCACTGGGCACTGGGCACTGGGCGGCACTGCGGCACCTGGGGCACTGCGCACTGCGCACTGGGCACTTGGGCGCACTGGGCACTGGCACTGGGCACTGCGCGGGGCGCTGGCGCTGCGCGCTGGCGCTGGGCACTGCGCACTGCGCGTCACGCGCACTGCGCGCACTGCGCATGCACTGCGCAGCTGGGCACTGCGCACGTGCGCACTGCGCACTGGGCATCGCGCGCACTGGGCAGCGCGCTCGGCGCGGCAGCTAGGGCACTGCGCTCACTGCGGCTGCGCACTGGGCACTGCGGCACTGCGCGCTGCGCACTGGGGCACGGGATGGCACTGCGCACTGCGCACTGGGCACTGGGCACCTGGGGCACTGGGCACGGCACTGGGCCGCACTGGGCACTGCGCAGCTGCTGCGCATGGGCACTGGGCCACTGGGCTAATGGCACTGGGCACTGCGCCACTGGGCCACTGGGGCAACTGCGCACTGGCACTGCGCACTGCGCACTGGGGGCACTGCGCACTGCGCATGTGCACGGCACTGCGCACCTGGGGCACTGCGCACTGCGCACTGTGCGGCGCACTGGTGGCACTGGCTGGCACTGGGCACTGGGCACTGGGCACTGCGCACTGCGCACTGCGCACTGGGTGGCACTGGGCGCACTGGGCACCTGGGACACTGGCGCACGTGCGCACTGCGCACTGGGCACTGGGGCACTGGGCACATGGGCACTGGGGCACTGCGGCGGCACTGCCGCACTGGCACGCACTGCTGGGCACTGGGGCACTGGGCACTGGGCCATCTGGGCACTGCGCACTGCGCACTGGCCCAGGCACTGGGCACTGGGCACTGCGCCACTGGGCACTGGGCACTGGGCACTGGCTGGCACTGGCATGGGCACTGCGCACTGGGCACTGGGCACTGGGCACTGGGCACTGGGGCACTGCGCACTGGGCACTGAGGCACTGGGCACTGCGCACTGGGCACTGGGGCACTGGCACTGCGCACTGCGCACTGCGCACTGCGCGATGGGCACTGCGCACTGGGCACTGCTCGCACTGCCGCACTGGGCACTGGGCGCACGGCACTGGGCAACTGGCGACTGCCACTGCGCACTGGGCACTGGGCACTCGGGGCCACTGCGCACTGGCACTGGTTCACTGCGCACTGGTACTGGCACTGCGCACTGCGCGCACTGCGCAACTGCGCACTGGCACTGGCACTGGCACTGCGCACCTGCACCTGGGCGCTGGGCGCTGCGCGCTGGGCGCTGGGCGCTGGGCCGCTGGGCGCTGCGCGCTGGCACTGCGCACTGCGCACTGCGCACTGGGCACTGCGCACTGGGCGCTGCGCGCTGCGCGCTGCGCGCTGCGCGCTGTGGTACTGGCACTGCGCGCTGGGCGCTGCGCGCTGCGCGCTGGGTACTGGCACTGCGCGCTGGGCGCTGCGCGCTGCGCGCTGGGTACTGGGCACTGCGCGCTGGGCGCTGCGCGCGGGCACTGGCACTGGGCACTGGGCACTGGGCACTGCGCACTGGGCACTGCGCACTGCGCACTGGGCACTGGGCACTGGGCATGGTCACTGGGCACTGCCGCACTGGGCACTGGGCACTGCGCAGCATGGTCACTGCGCACTGCGCACTGGTCACTGCCCACTGGGCACTGGCGCACTGCGCACTGCGCACTGGGCACTGCGCACTGGGCACTGCTCGCACTGGCGCACTGCGCACTGCGCACTGCGCACTGGGCACTGCGCACTGGGCCGGCACTGGGCACTGGGCACTGCGCACTGCGCACTGGGCACTGCGGGCACTGGGCACTGCGCAACGTGGCACGCACTGCGCACTGCGCACTGGCACTGGCACTGGGCACTGGGCACTGCGCACTGCGCACTGGGCACTGGGCATCTGCGCACTGCCGGCACTTGGGCACTGCGCACTGCGCACTGCGCACTGGGCACTGGGCACTGGGCACTGGCACTGGGCCGACCTGCGCACTGGCACTGCGCACTGGGCATGGGCACTGGGCACTGGGCACTGGGCACTGCGCACTGCGCACTGGGCAACTGGGCACTGGCACTGGGCACTGGCACTGCGGCACTGCGCACTGGGCACTGGGCACTGGGGCACTGGGCACTGGGCACTGCCGCACTGGCGCACTGGGCACTGGGCACTGCGCACTTGGGCACTGGCGCGCACTGGGCACTGGGCACGTGGCACTGGCACTGGGCACTGCGGCACTGGGCACTGGGCACTGGGCACTGCGCACATGGCACTGGGCACTGGGCACTGCGCACTGCGCACTGCGCACTGCGCACTGGGCACTGACAGCCACTGGGCACTCGGCACTGCGCACTGGGCACTGGGCCACTGGTCACTGCGCAACTGGGCCACTGGGCCACTGCGCACTGGGCATGCGCACTGGGCACTGCGCATGGCACTGGCACTGGTCACTGCGCACTGGTCACTGGGCAGCTGCGCACTGCGCACTGCGCACTGCGCACTGGGCACTGCGCACTGGGCACTGCGCACTGCGCCGCACTGGGCACTGCGTCACTGCGCACTGCGGCACTGCGCACTGGCACTGGTCACTGCGCACTGCGTCACTGCGCCTGCGCACTGGTACTGGGCCACTGGGGCACTGCGCCTGCGCACTGGTCACTGGGCACTGGGCACTGCGGCACTGCGCCTGGTCCTGGGCACTGGGCACTGCGCACTGCGCACTGGGGCACTGCGCACTGCGCACTGGACTGGCACTGGGCACTGGGCACTGCGCACTGGCACTGGGCACTGGTCATGGCACTGGGGCACTGTCCACTGCGCACTGGTCACTGGCACTGGCACTGCGCACTGGGCACTGGGCACTGCGCACTGGCACTGGACGTGCACTGCGCACTGGCACTGGGCACTGGTCACTGGCACTGGTCACTGCGCACTGCGCACTGGGCACTGCCGCAGCTGGCACTGGGCACTGGGCACTGGGGCACTGGGCACTGCGCGCACTGCGCTGCGCACCTGCGCACTGCGCACTGGGCACTGGGCACTGCGCACTCGCACTGGGCACTGCGCACTGCGCACTGCGCACTGCGGGCACTGGCACTGCGCACTGCGCATCTGCGCACTGGGCACTGTGGCACTGCGCACTGCGCACTGGCACTGGGCACTGGGCACTGCGCACTGGGCAGCCGCACTGCAGCACTTGGCACTGCGCACTCGGCACTGCGCACTGGGCACTGCGCACTGGCGCACTGCGCACTAGCGCATGCCGCACTTGGGCACTGCGCACTGCGCACTGGCACTGGGCACTGCGACTGGCACTGCGCACTGCGCGCACTGGGCACTGCGCACTGCCGCACTGGCCGGCACTGTCGCCTGCGCACTGGGTCACTGCGCCACTGCGCACTGCCGGCACTAGCGCACTTGCGCACTGGGTCACTGCGCACTGCGCACTGGCACTGCGGCACTGCGGGCCACTGGCACTGCGCACTGCGCACTGTGGCCTGCGCACTGGGACTCGGCACTGGGCGCACTGCGCACTGGGCACTGCCGCACTGGGCACTGGCCCACGCACTGCGCACTGGGGCACTGCCGCACTGCGGCACTGCGCACTGGCGCACTGCGCACTGGTACGGCAACTGGGCACTGCGCAACTGGCGCACTTGCGCACTGGGCACTGCGCACTGCGGCACTGCGGCACTGCCGCACTGGCACTGCGCACTGGCGCACTGGGCACTGCGCACTGGACTAGGGCACTGGGCGCACTGCGCACTGGGCACTGCGCAACTGGGGCACTGGCATGCGCGCACGCGCACTGCGCACTGGGACTGCGCACTGCGCACTGGCGCACTGCGCACTGGCACTGCCGCACTGGCACTGCGCACTGGGCACTGGGCGCACTGCGCACTGGGCGCACTGCGCACTGGGCACTGGCACTCTGGGCACTGCGCACTGGGCACTGCGCACTGCGGCACTTGGGCACTGCGCACTGGGGCACTGCGCAACTGGCGCACTGGGCACTGGCCGGGCACTGGGCACTGCGCACTGGGGCGCACTGCGCACTGCGCACTGCGCACTGCGCACTGCGCATGCACTCGCCTGGCACTGGGCACTGCGCACTGCGCCACTGCGCACTGCGCACTGCGCATGCGCACTGCGCCACCGCGCACGTGCGCGCCACATGCTGCACTGGCGCACTGCCGCACTGCGCACTGGCGCACTGCGCAACTGGGCACTGCGCAGCTGCATTGCGCACTGGGCACTGCGCACTGCGCACTGGGCACTGCGCCGCACTCAGCGCACTGGGCACTGCGCACCTGGTGGCACTGCACTGGCACTGCGGCACTGGGCACTGCGCACTGCGCACTGCGCACTGCGGCCACTGCGCACTGCGCACTGGGCACTGCGCACTGCGCACTGCGGCACTCTGCGCACTGGGCCACTGCGCACTGCGCACTTGCGCACTGCGCACTGGGCACTGCGCACTGCGCACTGCGCACGCGCACTGCGCCTGCGCACTGCGCGCACTGCCGCCACTGCGCACTGCGCACTGGGGCACTGCCGCACTGCGCACTGCCCGCACTAGCGCATGGGCACTGCGCACTGCGCACTGCGCACTGGCACTGCGCACTGGGCACTGGGCCACTGCGCACTGGGCACTAGGGCACTGTCGCACTGCGCACTGGGCACTGCGGGCACTGGGCACTGGGCACTGGGCACTGGGCACTGGGCACTGGCACTGGGCACTGGGCACTGCGCACTGGCACTGGCGGCACTGCGCACTGGCGGCGCACTGGGCACTGCGCACTGGGCACTGCGCACTGGCCGGCACTGGGCACTGCGGCACTGGGCACTGCGGCACTGGCGCACTGGCACTGGGCACTGGCACTGGGCACTGCGACACTGGGCACTGGGCACTGCGCCCACTCGCAACTGGGCACATGCCGCACTGAGGGCACTGGGCACTGGGCGCACTGGCTGGGCACTGCGCACTGGCACTGGGCACTGCGCACTGGGCACTGGCACTGGCACTGCCGCACTGGGCACGTGGCACTGCGCACTGGGCACTGGGCACTGGCGCACTGGGCACTGGGCACTGGGCACTGGCACTGGCACTGGGCACTGCGCACTGGGCACTGGGCCGGCACTGGGCACTGCGCACTGGGCACTGGCCTGCGCACTGGCACTCGGGCACTGCTGGCACTGGCACTGGCGCACGCGGCACTGCGGCACTGGGCACTGGGACTGGGGCACTGCGCACTGCGCACTGCGCATGCGCACTGCGGGCACTGGCACTGCGCAGCTGCGACTGCGGCACTGCGGCACTGCGCACTGCCTGCATGGGCACTGGGCACTGGCCGCACTGGGCACTGGGACTGCCGGGCACTGCGCACTGCGCACTGCTGGCACTTGCGCACTTGGGCACTGTGGCCACTGGGGCACTGGGCACTGGGCACTGCGCACTGGGCACTGGGCACTGGCACTGGCACTGGCACTGGACGCGCACTGGGCACTGGGCACTGGGCACTGGGCACTGGCACTGGGCACTGGGCACTGGGCGCACTGAGGCACTGCCACTGGGCACTGGGCACTGGGGCACTGGGCGCACTGGACTGGCACTGCGCACTGGGCCACTGGAACGTGGGCACTGGGCACTGGGCACTGGGCACTGACTGGCACTGGGCACTGGCGACACTGGGCACTGGCACTGGGCACTGGGCACTGGGCACTGGGCCTGCGCACTGGGCACTGGCGCACTGGGCACTGGGCACTGGGCACTGCGCACTGGGCACTGGGCACTGGGCACTGGGCACTGGGCACTGCGCACTGCGCACTGGGGCACTGTGGCACTGCCGCCAACTGGGGCACTGGGCACTGGGGCACTGCGCACTGGGCACTGGGCACTGGCCCACTGCGCACTGGGCACTGCGCACCTGGGCACTGCGCACTGCGCAACTGCGCACTGCGGCACTGGGCACTGGCACTGCGACTGGCACTGCGCCACTGGGCACTGCGCTGGGCACTGCGCAACTGGCGGCGCACTGGGCACTGTGCGGCACTGCGCACTGGGCACTGGGCACTGCGCACTGAGGCACTGGGCACTGGGCACTGGGCACTGGGCACTCTGCACGGCACTGCGACACTGGGCACTGCGGGCACTGCGCCACACTGGGCATCACTGGGGCACTGGCACTGGGCACTGCGCCTGCGTACTGCGCACCGCGCACTGGCACTCGCGTACTGCGCACTGCGCACTGGGGCACTTGGCACTGGCGCACTGGGCACTGGGCGCACTGGGCGCACTGCGCACGTGGGCACTGGGCACTGCGCACTGGCTGCGCACTGGGCACTGGGCATGTCGCACTGGGCACTGGGCACTGCGGCACTGGGCACTGCGCACTGGCGGCACACTGGGAGGCACTGGGCACTCTACTGCGCACTTGACTGCGCACTCGACGGCACTGGCCGCACTGGGCACTGGGCACTGGGCACTGGGCACTGCAGCACCGCACTGGGCACTGGCACTGGCCGCACTCGCGCACTGGGCACTGGCACTGGGCACCTGGTGGCACTGGGCACTGGGCACTGGGCACTGGGCACTGCGGGCACTGGGCACTGGGCACTGCGCACTGCGCAACTGGGCACTGGGCACTGCGCACTGCGCACTTGGCGCACTGCGCACTGCGCACTGGCACTGCCGCACTGGGCCGCACTGGGCACTGCGCACTGGGCACTGGCACTGGGCACTGGGCACTGGGCACTGGGCACTCTGCGCACTGCGCATGCGCACTCGCGCACTGGGCACTGCGCACTGGCGCACTGCGGCACTGGGCACTGCGGCACTGGGCACTGTGGCACTGCGCACTGGGCACTGAGCCGGCCACTGGGGCATGGCACTGGCACTGGGCACTTGGGCACTGGGCATGGCACTGCCGCCACTGGGCACTGGGCACTGGCACTGCGCACTGCGGCACTGGGGCACTGCGGCACTGGGCTACTGCGCACTGGGCACTGCCCGCGCACTGGGCACTGCGCACTGACGCACTGGGCACTGCGCACTGCGGCACTGGGCACTGCGCACAGTGCGCACTGCCGCACTGCGCACTGAGGCACTGCGCTGGGCACTGCGCACTGCGCACTTGGGCCACTGCGCACTGCGCACTGCGCACTGGCACTCCTGCACTGCGCACTGGGCACTGCGCACTGCGCACTGGGCACTGCGCACTGGGCACTGCGCACTGCGCACTGCTCGGCACTGCGCACTGGGCACTGCGCACTGGCCACTGGCACTGCGCACTGGGCACTGCGCGCACTGGGCATTGCGACTGGCACTGGCACTGCGCACTGCGCACTGGCACTGGGCACTGCGCCACTGCCGCACTTGCGCACTGGGCACTGCGCACTGGGCACTGGCACTGCGCACTGGGCACTGGCACTGGGCACTGCGCACTGGGCACTGGCACTGGGCACTGGGACTGCGCACATGGGCACTGCCAACTGTGGCACTGGGCACTGGCACTGGCACTGCACTGGCGCACTGGGCACTGGGCACTGCGCACTGGGCACTGCGCACTGCGGCGGCACGTGGCGCCGCACTGCGGCAACTGCGCACTGGGCACTGCGCACTGCATGCGCACTGCGCATGGCACTGGGACTGTGGCACTCGGGCACTGCGCACTGGGCACTGCGCCACTGGGCACTGGGCACTGGGCACTGGGCTGGGCACTGGGCACTGCGCATGCGCACTGGGCACTGGCACTGGCACTGGCGCACTGGGCGCACTGGGCACTGCCGCACTGCGCACTGGCACTGCGCACTGCGGCACTGGCACTGGGCGCACTGGGCACTGGGCACTGGGCACTGGCACTGGGCACTGGGCACTGGGCGCACTGCGCACTGGCGCGCGCACTGGGCACTCGCGCGCACTGGCACTGGGCACTGCGCACTGGTGCACTGGGCACTGGCACTATGGGCACTGCGGCCACTGGGCACTGCGCACTGCGCACTGGGCACTGCCGCACTGGGGCACTGGGCACTGGGCACTGGGCACTGACGGCACTGGGCACTATGCGCACTGCGCACTGCCGCACTGGCGCACTGGGCACTGGGCACTGCGCCACTGCGCGCACTGGGCACTGGGCACTTGCGCACTGGGCACTGGCACTGCGCACTGGGCACTGGGCACTGCGGCACTGGCACTGGGCACTGGGCACTGGGGCACTGGCGCACTCGCACTGGGCACTGGCGGCACTGCGCACTGGGCACTGCGGCACTTGCGCACTGGGCACTGGGGCACTGGGCACTGGGCACTGGCACTGGGGCACTGGGCACTGGGCACCTGGGCACTGGGCACTGCGCACTGGGCACTGGGCACTGGGCACTGGGCACTGCGCCACTGGCACTGGCACAATGGGCACTGGGCACTGGGCACTGCGCACTGGGCACTGGGCACTGGGCACTGGCACTGGGCACTGGGCACTGCGGCACTGGGCACTGGGCAACTGGGCACTGCGCACTGGGCACTGGGCACTGGGCAACTGGGCACTGCGCACTGGCACTGGGCACTGGGCAATGGGCACTGGGGCACTGCGCGCACTGCGCACTGCGCACTGGGCATGGGCCGCACTGCGCACTGCGCACTGGGCCACTGGCACTGCGCCACTGGGCACTGCGGCACTGGCACTGCGCACTGCGGCACTGGGCACTGGGCACTGCGCACTGGGCACTGCTGCGCACTGGGCACCTGCCGCACTGCGGCACTGCAGGGCACTGCGCACTTGGGCACTGGCACTGGCACTGCGCACTGCGCACTGGGCACTTGCGGCCACTGCCGCATGGGCACTGCGGCACTGGGGCACTGCGCACTGGGCACTGGGCACTGCGGCACTGGGCACTGGCACTGGGCATGGCCACTGGGCACTGCGCACTGCGCTTAATGGCACTCGCGCACTGGGGCATGCCTACTGCGGCACGTGCCGGCACTGGGCACTGGGCAACTGCGGTCACTGGGCACTGGGCACTGCGCACTGGGCACTGATGGCACTGGCCTTGCGCCACTGGGCACTTGCGCACTTGGGCAGACTGGACTGCCACTGCGCACTGGCACTGGGCACTTGCGCGGGCACTGCGCACGCACGGTGCACTGCGCATGGGCACTGCGCACTGGCACTGCGACGCACTGCGCATTGGGCACTGGCGCACTGGCACTGGCACGGGTCCACGGGCACTGGGCCAGGCCCGATGGGCACTGGGCACTGCGGCACTGGCACTGGGACTGCGGCACTGTGCGCGCACTGCCTGGCACTGGGCCACTTGGCACGACTGGCACTGGGCACTTGAACGGCACTGGGCACTGGGCACTGGGCACTGCGACGGCACTGGCACGGCACTGGGCACTGGGCACTCGGCACTGCGCACTGCGCACTGTCAGCGCACACTGTCAGCGCAGACTGGCATGGCTGCGCACGGCGCACCTGGGCACTGCACTGGCTGCGCACTGGGCCGCATGGCACTGGGCACTGCGCCTGGGCCACTGGGCACATGGCACGTGCGCACTGGGCACTGCGCACTGGGCACTGCGCACTGCGCACTGGCACTGGCACTAGGGCACTGCGCACTGGCGCACTGGCACTGGGCACTGCGCACTGCGGCCCTGGCACTGGGCACTGCCACGCCACTGCGCACTGCGCACTGCGGCACTGGGCACTGGGCACGGCACTGCGGCACTGCGCAACTGGACTTGCGTCACAGGGCACTGGGCACTGCGCACTGCGCACTGCGCACTGCGCAACCATGGGCCATGGGCACGGCACTGCGCCTGGGCACTGGGCAAACGCGCACTGGGCCATGGGCCACTGCCGGCATCTGCCACTGCGGCATGCGCATGCGCAATGGGCACTGGGCATGGCGCACTGGGCACTGGCCGGGCACTGCGCACTGCGCACTGGGGCACTGCGCACTGGGCACTGGACGGCATGCTCAGGCCTGGCGCGCACTGGCCGGCGGCACTCGCACTGCATCTGGGCAGCTCTGGGCACTGGCACGCACTGCGCACTGTGGGCACTGGGCTACTGCGATGGCCCTGAGGCACTTGGCACGGGCACTGGGCACTGCGCCTGGACGCGACGTGGGCATCGCTGGACTGGCACTGCAGGGCCTGGGCACTGGCGGCATGGCTTGCGCACTGGCACGGCACTGGGCACTGCGTGCACATGGGCTGGGCTGGTACGCCTGACGACAGGCTCCGCGCACTGGCAGCACTCGCACTGGCCACTGCACTGGGCACTGACGGGCACTGGGCACGCACTGGGCACTGCGGCACTGGCTGGCACTGGGCACTGGGCACTGCAGTGGCACTGCGCTGGCATCACTGGCAGCCTGCACCTGGCACTGCGCACTGGGCACTGGCTGGCACTGGGCAGCTGCGCGCACTGTGGCGCCACTGGCACTTGCCACTGCGCACTGGCACGGCACTGGTCACGGGCACTGAATGGCACTGGCACGGGCACGAGCTGGGCACTGGCTGCACTGGGCACTGCGCGGCATGGGCACTTGCGCAGCATTAGGCACGGCACTCGGCACTGCGACTGCGCACTGGGCACTGGGCCTCCGACCTGGGCATGCGCACTGCGCACTAGGCACATGGCGGCACGGCACTGGGCACTGCGGCAACTGGGCACTGACGCACTGCGCACTGGGCACTGCCGGCACGCCGCACTGGGCACGGGCACTGGGCACGGCACTGGGCACTGCGCACTGGGCACTGGCACTGGCACCACTGGCACTGGCATGCGCACTGACGCCCGCGACGGACTGCGCACTGGGGCAACTCGCGGCACTGGGCAATCACTGGGCACTGGACGCACGGCATCGCACTGGGCACTGTGCGCACTGTCCGGGCTCCACTGAGGCGCCGGCACTGCTGCACTGCGCCATCCACTGGGCACTGCCGCGCAACTTGCGCACTGGCAGCGCACTGCGCACATGCGCACTGGGCACTGGGCACTGGGCACTGGGGCACTGCGCACGTGGGGGCACTGCGCATCTGGCACTGCGCACTGACCGCACTGGGCACTGGGCACTGGGCACTGGGCACTGCGCCACTGGCACTGCGGCACTGCGCACTGGGCACTGGGCACTGGCACTGCGCACTGGCACTGGGCACTGGGCACTGGGCACTGGTCTCTCTCTTGTGTTTCCAGTACCCAGCGCGCAGCGCGCAGCGCCCAGCGCGCAGTGCCCAGTACCCAGCGCGCAGCGCGCAGCGCGCAGCGCGCAGCGCCCAGTGCGCAGTGCCCAGTGCGCAGTGCGCAGTGCGCAGTGCCCAGCGCGCAGCGCCCAGCGCCCAGCGCCCAGCGCCCAGCGCGCAGCGCCCAGCGCCCAGCGCCCAGCGCGCAGCGCCCAGCGCGCAGCGCGCAGCGCCCAGCGCCCAGCAGTGCGCAGTGCCCAGTGCGCAGTGCCCAGTGCGCAGTGCGCAGTGCCCAGCGCGCAGTGCGCAGTGCCCAGCGCCCAGCGCGCAGCGCCCAGCGCCCAGCGCCCAGCGCCCAGCGCCCAGCGCGCAGCGCCCAGCGCCCAGCACGCAGCGCCCAGCGCGCAGCGCCCAGCGCCCAGCGCGCAGTGCCCAGTGCCCAGTGCCCAGTGCCCAGTGCCCAGTGCGCAGTGCGCAGTGCCCAGTGCGCAGTGCGCAGTGCCCAGTGCCCAGTGCCCAGTGCGCAGTGCGCAGTGCCCAGTGCCCAGTACCCAGTGCCCAGTGCCCAGTGCTGTGCATTGGAGTTGATAATCTAATAAATAAATGTCATTTTCTGTCCGTCTGTGCGTCTGTCTGTGTGTGTGTGTGTCTGCCTGTCTGTGTGTGTGTGTCCGCCTGTCTGCGTGTGACACAAATCACGCCAAAACTACTGGGCCAATTGCCGCCAAACTTGGCACGTGGACCAAGTTCCACCTCGTGGTGAACATGAGCGACTTTGTTTCATCTGTAGTCGTGAGCGGAGGGACGAGGCAGGGGGTTGGTGGGAGTCTGGAGGGAGGGGAAGGGGCAGGAAGAAGGAGCAGCGTTGCCCGGCAACGCCAGGCACCCCCTGCTAGTTAGTAATATAATTATGACTCGGTAAATACGTCATCGATCACAACAAAGAGGGACAGATCGTTGAAAAGGCTTGTAACAATGCGTGACGTCACAACAATCTGGCTATGAAAATACACTGCGTTCCGCACTGTATTTAAAATATTATTGTGAAAAAATTGCAAACGTTCTATTATCTCGTGAAAATGGCGGGAAATGAGGTTGGCCCTTTAATGGATACGTTTGTAGATTTAGAAATAGTTCCAAACCGTATAAGGATTCATGCACTGAGTTCCTTTTGATAGCAAAGAACACGTTGTCCTGACCATCCCTGTCGTGTATTTATGGATAAGTGTTGTTCTGCTTGATAAGGAATTCTTCCCTTCAATGTGGCCCTGATCCCCAATATCCAGATCAGTTACTTAATAATGTCTACGTCATACATGTTAACATCTGCTCTTGCATGAGCCTTGATAACCGGATTAAAAAAAAATAAAAAAAATTAATAACACACTTTACTCTTGTGGATGATTTTGCAGAAAAAGCTTTTGGTTTGTCCAAATTAAAGTTTGAGAACTACACTTAGTTGTTCCGTTAGTGTTCCCATTTGAGCACTGCACACATTTAAAGTAAAGTTTGAGAACTTCGCAACAGCTGTTTCATGATGCTGGTACACCCAGGTTCATAATCCTGCATAATCTCCTTGACTACGAACTACTACTTCTCTGACGACCCCAGTCGATCCCACCTTCTTGTGAGATCGACTGGGGAGTGTTTTTGACTTGTCCTTCACAAACCATCAAACTGCAAATGACGGCCAAGATGGCCTCGAAATGCCAACTGACTGAGCTTTCATCCTTCGTCGTGCGAGGTCTTACCTTGGCCAATCCTAACTTTCAACAACATACATATATTTTTCAGCTTGATGGAGTGCTGCTCCCTCATTTTGGGTTGGAGCATCTGCCTCACACAATAGTTGCCATTCCTGATGCCATGGGAAGCGATGCCCTCAAAATCATTCAGATCTCCCAAGACTACGTAAGCTGAGTATCTAGGACAGTTACCTTTCACATGTTGGCGACCTCTGTATTATACCGCCTCCTTTTTGGTCTTGCACCCTCTGCCCTCTCTTGGCTCTGTGCCTCCCAGGTTTCTGCAGGGTGCACATGGTCTGTCAGTAACCCTCTTTTTGTTAAACTTCCAAAATCCTGGCTCACTGCTCACCTCCACTCATTTGTTCCTCTCTTCTCTCACCTGTGGAACCAACTTCCCCAGTCTGTTCAATCGCACTCTTTCCTCCGGCGCTTTAAGACAGCTTGTTCACCTCCACTTGTCCTTCTCCCCCTCTCCTTGATCTCACTCTCACTTATACTTTTCTGTTGGTGTTTCCCCCCTTTCTACTTTGCCCCCCTTACATTCTCCTCTAGCTCTTCCTCCACAAGCCTCAATTATGTACATACAAAACAAAGAAGAAGAAAACACCTGGCCAGGCCTGACGTTTGATCGAAGGTGATTTGGGCAGGAATGTGGAATTTGTTCAGGACATCCCACATAACTTGCCCTCTCTTCATTGAAGCACACCTGGGATCTCCAACGTCCATCAACTAATGCTAGCAGACTGGACACCCAGTTAAACGGCCATCCGACTGGTCAGTGCACACACCCTGCCTGCGAAACACCACTCCGAGTTTATTCCCGATATCGATGTAAAAAGTGCATTCATGGCTCACAGGTGTGTTGTTCCTGCTCTTCCATGAACCTGCTGCTGACTCTTCTGATATTTTTTGGGACGCAGTAAGTCCTCACTTAACATTGTCCCGGTTAATATTGTTTCGTTAGTCACTGATCTATTAGAGAACATACTCACTTAAAGTCGTTCGCCGTTCCGTTATAAAGTTGTTTTAACTTTTAATTTAGTACCAAGCTAATGGTTTTCCTCATTTTAATAAAGCTACAGTATGAACCATACCCGAAATACTGGTGTACAAACCCACCCAGAGTACTTACAGTATCGGCCTTGTATACACCGAACTGTGCATCGATAACATCGGTGGTTGTGTCACCCTCTCCGATCTCAGGTGTTTGACGAGTAGTGATCCACCTGACAAGCTGACACATGTTTATATGGAAAAATGATGGAAACATCCTCAAGTGCATCGATAACATCGGTGATTCCTGGGCTGAAGTTACTCAGGTGTGCATGAATGGTGTGTGTTGGAAGTCGTGGCCTCAATGTGTCAATGACTTGTAAGGATTTAAAGATGTTGTCCCTGCGATGAAAAAAGTTATCCTCGGCTTTGCCAATAAGTTGGTTTTGATGATGTGGAAGAAGCCGACGTTACGCAATGTCTGCAATCACATGGAGAAGAGCTAACCAACGAAGATCTGAAGCAACTGGAGATGATGAGAAAAAAAAGTAACGAGAGATGATGATGTTCAATTGTTTGTTTGTTTAAAATTATTTAACTATTATACTCGAGAATGTAAATAATATCTTTTATCTGATGAATATTTTTCCCTGGAACCTAACCCCTCTATTTACATTCATGTTTAAAATTATTTAACTATTATACTCGATATGTAAATAATCTTTTATCTGATGATAATATTTTTTTTTTCCTGGAACCTAACCCCCTCTATTTACATTCATGTTTAAAAATTATTTAACTATTATACTCGATATGTAAATATATTCTTTTATCTGATGATAATTTTTTTCCCTGGAACCTAACCCCCTCTATTTACATTCATGTTTAAAATATTTAACTATTATACTCGATAGTTAAATAATATCTTTTATCTGATGATAATTTTTTTTTCCCTGGAACCTAACCCCTCTATTTACATTCATGTTTAAAATTATTTAACTATTATACTCGATATGTATATATATCTTTTATCTGATGATAATTTTTTTTTCCTTGGAACCTAACCCCCTCTATTTACATTCATGTTTAAAATTATTTAACTATTATACTCGATATGTAATATAATTCTTTTATCTGATGAATAATTTTTTTTCCCTGGAACCTAACCCTCTATTTACATTCATGTTTAAAATTATTTAACTATTATACTCGATATGTATATATATCTTTTATCTGATGATATATTTTTTCCTTTGGAACCTAACCCCCTCTATTTACATTCATGTTTAAAATAATTTAACTATTATACTCGATATGTATATAATTCTTTTCGATGATAAATTTTTTCCTTTGAACCTAACCCCCTCTATTACATTCATGTTAAATTATTTAACTATTATTATACTCGATATGTAAATATCTTTTATCTGATGATAATTTTTTTTCCTGGAACCTAACCCCTCTATTTACATTCATGTTTAAAATTATTTAACTATTATACTCGATATGTAAATATCTCTTATCTGATGATATTTTTTTTTCCTGGAACCTAACCCCCTCGATTTACATTCATGTTTAAAATTATTTAACTATTATACTCGATATGTATATAATATTCTTTTATCTGATGATAATTTTTTTCCCTGGAACCTAACCCCCTCTATTTACATTCATGTTTAAAATTATTTAACTATTATACTCGATATGTAAATAATATCTTTTATCTGATGATAATTTTTTTTCCCTGGAACCTAACCCCCTCTATTTACATTCATGTTTAAAATTATTTAACTATTATATCCGATATGTAAATAATATCTTTTATCTGATGATAATTTTTTTTCCTTGGAACCTAACCCCCTCTATTTACATTCGTGTTTAAAATTATTTAACTATTATACTGATATGTAAATATCTTTTATTGATGATAATTTTTTTCCTTGGAACTAACCCCCTCTATTTACATTCATGTTTAAATTTATTTAACTATTATACTCGATATGTAAATAAATCTTTTATCTGATGATATTTTTTTTTCCCGGAACCTAACCCCCTCTATTTACATTCATGTTTAAAATTATTTAACTATTATACTCGATATGTAAATAATATCTTTTATCTGATGATAATTTTTTTTTCCTGGAACCTAACCCCCTCTATTTACATTCATGTTTAAAATTTTTAACTATTATACTCGATATGTAAATAATATCTTTTAGCTGATGATAATTTTTTTTCCTGGAACCTAACCCCTCTATTTACATCATGTTTAAATTATTTAACTATTATACTCGATATGTAAATAATATCTTTTATCTGATGATAATTTTTTTTTTCCTGGAACCTAACCCCCTCTATTTCCATTCATGTTTAAAATTATTTAACTATTAATTATACTCGATATGTAAATAATATCTTTTATCTGATGATAATTTTTTTTTCCTGGAACCTAAACCCCTCTATTTACATTCATTCTTATGGGGAAATTGGATTCGCTTAAAGTCGTTTCGGTTAAACTCGTTTCGTGTTTAAAAAGAGTCGACCTAATTAATCATCAGAACGTAACTACAACGTTAAGTAAGGAATGACTGCACTTTGATTGTTGCTAAAATAAAATTATTAACCCTTCCCCATTTTATTTCCCTGACGCGCGTCTCCAATGTATTTCATCGAGTGATGTCAAGAATGATTTCCTCAATTTCTACACATCATTCGTGTGTCTGTGGCCTGTTGGTGATGAACATTTGGGTTTGTCCAGGAAGGAGCAGGATGGAAGTTTCACTTTTAATTGCGCAACTTTGGAATGACTCGAATGACGTGGTCGGAAAATTCACACATCCTTCCCCAAATCGAATGCTTTGGATTTTGTTTTTATTTTCGCTTTTTCATGATCTCGTTTGTGAAATTTTCTTCCCATTTACGGGACGTTGATTCCTAAATTTAGACCTCTCTGGGAGAAAGCTTTGTGACGTGAATGAGTTCTGTGTTTTGAGCCTTTATATATTGAGAGTGAATACATCGGTTGACTTATATTAGAGGGTGGCAAGATAGCCCAGAGCTATGCACGCACACACCTCTGAGCTGCCTCACCTGGGTTCGAATCCTGACCCAGCTATAAACTTCCATCCTGGTGTTTTGCAAGCGGTGAGATTCATCAATGCTTGTGCCATCCCTTGGAAGGACTGTTTGCCAACACTCGACGTTGGTGGACATTAAAGACCTAGTTTGAGGACATTAAAGATCCCTGGGTGTCTTTCTTGAAGAGTAGGCGACTTTGTCCAGTCAACTGACAACTGACAGTCCAGTACAACATTGGTGCCGAAAGACCCACAAAAGAATGCACAACGCATTGTACATTGACACGAATGGGGTATGACGGTCGACGACCACACAGAGTTTCACTTCGTTCAGCAAAAAAACACAAGAACCTGTGGTTGCAGTGGGCTAAGGAATGAAAACACTGCCACTGGAGGAGTGGAAAAACATTGCCTGGTCTGATGAATCCCAGTTCCTGCTGTTTCACACTGATGGGAGAACTAGAGTATGGAGAAAACCACATGAGTACGTGCATGCATCATGCCGTGTGTCAACATCGCAGGCTGGTGGTGGTGGTGATGGTGTGATGATGGTGCAGGCTGTGTTTTCATGGCACACATTGGGCCCCTTCCTAAAAGTGGAGCAACGTTTGAATGCTAAAGGCTATCTGAACATCTTTGCAATCAGGTGCATCCCTTCATGGCAGCAGTGTATCTATCTGTGAATGGATTACTTCAGCAGGATAATTCCCCATGCCACAAGGCTAGGATTGTCCAAGAATGGTTCCACAAACATGACTGGAGTGGTTAGAATGAGCTTTTTTATATTAGATACACTATCGGGGGTATGCTTACACATTGTAAGGAATAACAAACCGTGCTTCCCCAGTGTCTCGGGCCACTCACCTGCATTTTTTAAATTTAATTTTTTTTTTCCTTCATTTATTTATATTTTCATTTATGGATGTTGTCCGACGATTCTGTGATTTTTTTTTCCAGTGTACCGGCTTCGATGTCCATCGGCACACAAAACTTCAGCTTTCTACGTCACCCGGAACGTACCGAACATGAATATCAGTGAGTGTCAGTGAGTGAGTCAGTGAGTGAGTAGTTAGAATGATTTTAATATATTAGATATACTGTAGCCTTAAGAATTATGTGTATATGTCGCCACCTGTCGATTTCATCTCGAGCTTTGATGTGCATCATGACAATTGTTGGGGAGGCATTGTTCACTAACTTTATACAAACAATTACAAATTACTGATTGTCAGTCGTCATTTTTTTATTTTATTCCATTGGAGGAACGTTATCTTCGTAGACATGGGTGAGGTCTGATCGAAGAACTCGTACTGTGACTGGCAGAAAATGAGGCTTTTTGAGTAGGTGGCCGTGTCAAACAAGGACCTATCTATCTATTACGTAAGCATGGTGGGGGAGAGGGGGAGAAAAGGGGTTGTGGTCGGAGGTGCG
>CM068967.1:18591573-18607834 GCA_035128595.1 Eptatretus atami | reverse complement strand
TTGAATTGGGCTGATTCTGCAATCTAGCAATTACACATTGCACCAATCTTTTATTGGCATAATTATATAAATGAAAACAACAAGCTTAAGGTTGTCAGGGAGGCTTAGGAATAAGTCATGTTCTCATTCTTCTTTCAAATGACACATTTGCATGAGTCATCCCCAATTAATCGCAATTCGCAACATACTTCACCTGCACTTTGAATGTGAACATGTTCCGGTCAACCTTGAAAACGTTTTCCGATGGAAGTCCAGTGGATTTGTCGGGGCCTGCTTGGTGATAAAGCAGCGCATTCAATACTCCAGCTCATATGGGACTTTTTTTTTCTCCCCAAAATGAATAACATTTCTCGGTCTGTGGACATTCGGTCTGTTATCGGACCCCCCCCCCCCCCCTCCCCCTTGCATCACGGCCTGGACTCTTACTTCAACAATCACTGAGCTACATTTTGAGATGGATTCTTCCATCATTTCTTGCATAATGCATCCTCTATCTCCTTCAAATTTAGTCGTTATTGAGCTCAATTGTTTCGATGTGACCCACAGACTTCTCTATCACGCGGAAAATATGGTTGTGGACTCTCATTGCTCCAGAAAACCTATTTCCACATCCCGAAGACATAGGATACCCATTTGTTGCACACCGGATAACTCCATGCATCACAGTCAAAACGATGGAAGGCCCGAGTGCAGCTGCTCGCCCATGTTATTGCACGGAATGCTCGACTCGAACTGTGCTGGTTCTTGCTCGACATCCAAATGAGTTGCCAAACTATTTTGTCGCATCATGGAGGATTTGACCACAGTTTTGATTCCCTGCAGTGTTGTACTTGATGATGACGTTCACCACGATTTATGGGCTTTGTGAGCATGATTGAAGTTGTCTTTATGGAGGTGCCAACTCTGTGGCAGTAGATTATCATTCCTTGTTGAAACTTGGAAAACTCCTCCTGAGACCACATATGATGAAGCTGCTTCCTTCTGTCTTCCTTCTTCTGTCTTTTTTCGTATGTAGCACAAGGATGTGGCATAGCGTCATTCTCTGAGGGTGTGGTTGTGCTGCTGATGCAGTGCCGTCTATACGTTGGGGCAAGAATTTGTAATTTGACCTTGTTGCCAGTGATAGCTTGCCTGCTCTTCACGAAGGACACCTTGGGATGTTTTAACGTCCACCAACTAATGTTGGCAGACAGGATTCCCCATTTAATGTCCATCTGAGAGACACCATGATTGATCACTCTGTCTGTGAAACACTGCGATGACAGTTTATAGCAAGGTCGGTATTCAAACCCAGACTAGACAGCTTGGAGGTGAGTGGGCGTACGTCTCGGGTGCTCAGCCTTTCTGCCAGTTCTGTAGCCCATAGCGGGGTTAAGCATTTGGTTCACTCTGTCTGTCTGACAGACATCAGTCGATGATTGAGGAACGACTTGATTTCAATTGAATTTTATATTTTTAACAATGGAACATTAATCGGAACATAAACCTGCAGCTTCGCAGTATCTTGGCTCTGAATTTGGTAAATTGTACAGAATCTCATCCTGAGTGTGCATGCGCACTTACTTTAGTCTGGTAGTTAAACAAGTTTGAAAATCATTCCAAACAGGAAACTTACTGTTTTTAGGGACATAATAAAGGACACAAACGGGCACGAAGAACTAATATGTAACATGTTAAATGGCCATTGCCTCATCGGCGGTGAACTTCTGAATAAATGTTTTTGTTTTTTTCCGACAGCCTTTAAAACATTAAACCAAATTTAAATTTAAATAAATATTTGAACAATGTGGAACACAAATCGCCTTGTTTGCACTCCCAAAAGCTTTCAGTGTCGCAGTACTGTAGTTGTTGGGGGGGGGGGGGAATTTACGCTGTCTTAACCAATCAAATTTGCTGCATGCTCTGATGGTGGAGTAACAGTGAGATTCAGACAAAATGGCGGTGGTGGCAATGCAACCACAGAGCTAACTTTGTTGAAAACATTTTTGTGTAAATGCATTGTTTTCTCAAAGATCGTTCCAAAATCGTCAGTTTCTCCAAAAAGTGTTGGCAGACGGTCCAGCTCTGTGCTGCTCCGTTTGATCCATTGGCTTTGTTCGGTTGCTATCGCGCCTATTATTTGAAGTTCTTGAACAAAGTTAATATAGATTGAGCTCGTAAATGCAAAGCAAGAGTTGAAAAGACCCTTCCCATGTCCTTTTTCTCAATAGTGCATGGGGTAAGGTGTTTGATGAACTCTTTAGTTTTTATTTTAATTGCCCCACCCCCCCTCCCCACCCCAATTACAAAAACCCTACACATGGACAACTGTTTTACATTTATAAAGACATGTCAGATAACTTTTCCAAGGATAAAGTGGAGTAAAGTTGGAGATGAGGCCATTCATGTCTCTGCACCGTCACTAGGAGGAGAATGTTGTGAGAGCACGTGAAGAGGAGGAGAAGCGCCGAGAGGTGACTGCTAACTTCCAGACCACGTTGGCAGAGATCCAGGCACAGATGGTCCAGCACAACGAGCGAAACACCAAACTGAAGCAGGAGAACATCGATTTGGCCGAGAAGCTCAAGAACATCGTGGAGCAGTATGAGCTGCGAGAGGAGGCGAGTATCGACCTTGTTGAGGAAGGGAACAGATAGATTGGCAGGGCCTCACATATACTGTATATCCCAATTATTTTCATTCTTAAACTCTCCAAGTAACAAAAGGTCAAAGTAAAAGTGTGCAGGGGTAGAGGATTAAAACTGTGTGCATGCGTGTGTACACAACTATCATCTGTATGTAAAGTGTACAGATCAAGGATTTTTTTTTTGTATACATCGACGAGGCTCGTGGAGGAGCTAGTACAAGTACACTGAATGAATCAGGATGCATCAGGAAAAAAAGGAACAGCAGATAAACGGGGGAAATTCTAACAGCAGAGCCGAAGGCTAAGACAGAGGGAGGTGGACAAACAGGAGAGGATGCACAAGGTGGACAAGATGGATACAAAATCATTCAAATAAGAACAGGAAATGTACTCTATCTTTCACAACTGAAAGTAGCATGTTGGAAGACATGGCAAGAGAAACATTCCAGTGGCAAACAAAAGTTGGAAGGGGAAAGAGAAAAGGCAAAGGGATCTGGGTCAAATATAAACTTTAATCATAGTATGAGTGATTCATTATAGTTTACAAACATCTCAGGTAGCAGTAAAATGCATTTGTCCAAGATCGGGTGCTCTGAGGGAAGAGAAAGCAGAAAATAACCAATAATTTACACAAGTAGTTCTTTTGAATCTCTCAGCAATGCTGGTTCAAGTTGTTTGCTTTCAGGTTGGCTGTCATTCCAACTTGAAATCAACAAGACTGAGCATTTGGCAATGCAGAGGCTTGCTGGGGTATATAGATGACAGTAGATCAAAACGAATGATCTGTAATAAAGTAGTTCTGTGCATTCGCACGCTCGCCTACACAACCTTTGGGAATGGATGAGATGAACACATAGGATATCTGCTTCCCTCTCCTTTTCTGACCCCAGCATGTTGATAAGGTGTTCCGACACAAGGACTTGCAGCAGCAGCTCATGGACGCAAAGCTGCAGCAAGCCACGGACCTTCTCAAGGCAAAAACGGAACAGCACGGCAAGGAAAAGGAGGTGGTAAGTGGTGATTCCAGATTGTCGGTGAGGCCACGCGCTCGCCCATTCCAAAGTCGTGAGATGCTTAAGACGTGTTATCTGTGCTTGTCACGCAGATGCTGAAAGAGGTTGTGGCCAGTCAGAGAAAATGTGAACTCATGAAGCAGCAAGAAGTCCAGCTAAAGCAACAAGTAGGTGCCTTTTTGACCGTAGGTCTCGTTTTGACATTTTGAAGGCACAAGGTGACCACTCCAATGACCTCATTATTTACCGCAGCTCTCTTTGTACACCGAGAAGTTTGAAGAATTCCAGAGCACATTGTCCAAAAGCAATGAAGTTTTCAACACTTTTCGTCAAGAAATGGAAAAGGTATGGTTATTTGCAGTAAATGATTCACGGGGCCAATCAGCGAGATCATTGGATTGACATCTTATAGGTCGAGTTCAAATCCATCCAAGGGGAGCACCATGAAAGATTTGGATTATAAGCTTTGAAAAACCAAATTTATTCTAAGGAGAATTATGGTGGGGGAGGGCTTTTTCTGGTCAGCTCTTAAATGTCTCAGGGAAATTTCCAATGGACCTAAAAAGGACAGTACCACCCAAAGTTCCAGAATCTAAGATCCCTGCTCTGACCTGTTGAACCCTTTACAGCAGCAGTAAGTCATATTTGTTTTGCGAAGATCAAAGGTTGCCAAAATGCTCTTTGTAATCAATCAGATGACAAAGAAAATCAAAAAGCTGGAGAAGGAAACGAGTGTTTGGCGAAACCGATGGGAGAGTAGCAACAAAGCATTGCTTGACATGGCGGAGGAGGTAAGGACGTTTTTATTTATTTATTTTTTAATCTTCTGACCTACAAGTCGAGCTACTGATGATGGAAAGGAATATACACATTGCTTTATGCACTTTAGGGCTGGCAGGATGACTTAGACTCTGAGGTACGAACACTCACCTCTAGGCTGTCTCGTTTCTGTTTGAATCCCGACCCAGCTGTAAGCTGTCATCCTGGTGTTTCACAGGCAGGGTGATTCATCAACGTGTGTGTACCGTCCCTCAGTTGGACGTTAAACTGGGCATCCCGTCTACCAGCATTTGTTGGTGGATATTAAAGATCCCACGGTGTCCTTCGCAAAGAGTAGGTGAGCTATCGCCGGCACCCTGACCAGATTACAAATTCCTGTTCTAACCTACAGAGGGCATCAACGGCACATCTGTGCCGTCAACCAATGATGCCACCTCGCAGCCTTGTACTGCATACGAAAAGATGATGCACTTTGTTCTGTTTAATTGAACTTCTTTTTCTTTTTGCAACTAAAACGCTTCCCATGTGTTGAGGGTCTTGCAGCATGCTTGACCAACGTCCAGATTATTGAATCATCGGACAATGGCTCTTGTTCTCTCAGAAATGTGAAAAGTTGTTTGCAAGTCACTTTAAAATTACACATCTCTCCACCGTTCTGCGAGAGATGAACATTTGCAAATATTGAGATGGGCGCAAATTAGTGATGTTGCTGCATGGACAACTAGAGGGGGAGCACTCAGTAGAGTGCAAAACCTCCGCCGCCAATACTGCTGGGTCACTTAAGTGAACCTGATATCCTATTCATTGTAGGTCAAAACGTATCAGACTCTACTGAACCACGATTGAATAAACTAAACTAGATTGACGCGCATGTAGAAATGCCAAAAAAAAATCGAAATTTATTTGAAAAAAAAGGTGCAAAATTTGTTTTTTTTTTCTCTAACATTTTTTTGGGGTTGGAAATCACTTAAAACATGTAGAAATGCAAAAAAAAAATTCAAATAAAATCGAAATTTTTTTGAAAAAAAGTTGCAAAATTTTTTTTTTCTCTAACAAATTTTTTTTTTTGGTTGGAAATCACTTAAACATGTAGAAATGCAAAAACATAAATTCAAATATTTTTTCAAAATGGCCACCATAGCGGCCATATGGACTTTGGACCAAGTCCAAAATCTAATGGCATGATTCTTGGACCATACCTAATCCCCCCACCAGTTTCGTCGAAATCCGTCCAGGAGTTTTTCCGTAATACTGTTCACAAAAACAAACAAAGAAACAAGCAGTCATAGACTGGTACTTACGAAATCGTCAACTTGACCTCTGACCTGTCTAATAAAAGCTGTCTCTAGAGAAGGTAGCGACGCAAACCAGAAGTTTATACGATGAATCTGTACCAAACCATCAAAAATCGTAACGTCGACCGAAGCAAAAATCTCCATTTCTCCACGCAATTATTTATATTATTTTTTCAGTCACAAAACCGTAATATTCGGCCATCCACCAACAATCTTTACATAATCCGACGGCTTAGCGAGTCAGGCATGCGACGATAACCTTTATTGGGATAAAAAATGACTTTAAACACCATCTTATCGAAAACCCTTCAGCACGCACACGGAAAACCATTACGTGACTCAACGCCGCCTCTGCTCGAGCCGCTGCACCACGTGACGACCCGTGACGCGGCGAGTGAAGTATTTTTTATACAATCTTAAAACGTCTCCAAAACATCCGATTTTTACCAGAATTTCGACAACCGAGTTTTAAGCGTCCTAAGCGATCGCAAAACCGAAGACAAAATTAAAATCGAAGTTAAAACAAACTCGTAACGTCGAGCGAAGCAAAAATCTCCATTTCTCCACGCAATTATTTTATATTATTTTATCAAAGTCACAAAACCGTAATATTCAGCCATCCACCAACAATCTTTACATAATCCGACGGCTCAGCTAGTCAGGCATGCGACGATAACCTTTATTGGGATAAAAATGACTTTTAAACACCATCTTTATCGAAAACACCGTCAGTGCGCACACGCAAAACCATACGTGACTCAACGACGCGTCTGCTCGAGCGCCCTGCATCACGTGACGACCCGTGACGCGCGAGTGAAATATTTTTTATACAATCTTAAAACTTCTCCAAAACATCCGATTTTTACCAGAATTTCGACAACCGAGTTTTAAGCGTCCTAAGCGATCGCAAAAACCGAAGACAAAATTAAAATCGAAGTTAAAACAACTCGTAACGTCGAGCGAAGCAAAAATACTCCATTTCTCCACATGAATTTACGGAATTATGTTTGACCTCACTGTGACCTTGACCTTTGACAAAATCTAATCAGCGCTAGCAATCACCCTCCTGAATCACGTGGTGTAATTTGACATTGGTAGCTTCTTCCGTTCTCGAGTTATCGTGCCTACAAACAAACACACAAACACAAAACAAACACACAAACAAACAAACACACAACAGAGGACGGAAGTCATCAATATACTTACGAAATCTTTAGATTTCGTAAGTAACAAACAGACGGGGTGAAAACAGTAAACTCCGTCCATCTTCGATGGCGGAGGTTAAAAATGACAAGGATTGTTACATGGTGGACAAAATCACCATTTTTTTTTTCAACCAAAGCAACATGTGGGCTTAAGGATTGAAAAAATAAAAAGGTCATGCTCCAAAGATATTTCATAACTGTGACATAATCTCTTCATATGTTGTCGTGTCCAGCGGGGTTTTAAACCGTACCTGGACGGATGGCAAAGCTTCTCCCTTGAAGGCTACAACCGAGACTCGGAGATTAATGCGCGCGTGTTAACGGGGCGTAATGGCGGAGAGACTATCCACCCAGGAGGAGCACAGCACAGGGGCGCCGCACCAGGACAGCACAAGGCTACAGTTTCTTAAAAGGAATACATTTAATGAAAATAAATGAATATTTAGAACAGACAATAATTCAAAAGGTAATAATAATAATAAAGTAAATAAATCTGACAGTTGAGGCGCCTCTCGCACAGACTCCAATGCAGACAAAGGGAACACAAAATGAAAAGAAAAACCTTCCCTTTTAACTATTCCTGTACATAGCTTGGCCCAGAGATGATCCTTGTGGAACTGGAATTGAGGCGCTTCTATCCGCACATGCAGACGCGCGCAAATGGTGCTTCTCTCGTAGTGGGACTAACGCACGCCAGGCATTCTGCGAGTGGCACTTCACATCAAGGCTCAAAGCCCCAGTGTAATGGCTTTGTGTGCTCCGATCGTCCTCACCGACCCGACCAAGAGCAAAAGGCCAGCGTTTTACTTCACCACGTGAGCAAAACCGCCTCAACACAAATTCAATGGCCGTGTCGTCCTCCTCAGTGTGCGCTCACCCTCCGCTCTCGCCTCTCCAAACAATGCGCCTCGTGCATCTACTCTGATCATGGCTCTCCACCAAAAGCAAGCAAGCCACCCTTTTCCTCTCGCTCGCTCTCCTCTGTCCTATTTTGTAGGAAACCTCCCACAACGCGCAACCAACCTTCCTCTGACTTCGATCACGCCGATATATATCCTCCGCCTCTGGGGCGTGGCCTGCTCGCACCAAACCCGGGAAGGTGGGGTTTCTGACGTCATGCCCATCAATTGTCCCTTGGGGGCGTGACTTCACTTGTCAACCTTTGAAGGTGGGGCTTTCTGCCCGCTGGCACGTTTGCTTATTTCAGGGATGTGTTCCCCACCTTTTTGCTGATCTTGAAATATAAAAACAAAGGGAAAAAAAAATCAGAGGAATCACATACTGGGGAACTTATTCTTACTCCCGAGGCTAATTAACACCGCACCACCCCTCGTGTGGTGACACGTAACACTTAAGCTCACAGGTTTCGCACTTGCTCACATCGAGATGCCTCCTACATGCCCACGGACCAAGCAACTCCACACAATGCTGTATTCCCTATTAGATTCTTCCATCTACCCCCACAATCGTAACTATATATATATATATGAAAAGCACTGTCCGTGAGGCGGTCAAGCCATCCTTCGGTCCGTGAAGACGATATGCCTATTAACCACGTCCTGTTTGAACGTTATTTGCAGACTCCACAAACGTCTATAAATTACGTACTATTGGAATGTTCCTTTTACGGTGAAGCTGTGTGACTATATGTCTATTAATTACGTACTGTTTGAACGTCGGTGACACCCTGACGTCACACACATATGTCGATTAATTACATACTATTGGAATGTACCTTTCAACCCTTTGGACTGCTGAGACCCCTTTGACCGTTGAAGACCCTTTAAAACCATTAAGGCAACAAGGACCCAAAAGACCCTGTAAACCTCAACACCATTTGGACAGCTTAGACCCTTGACCATTGAGACCACTTGGACCTTTTTATATTACAAATAAATATATCATTAATATTACAAATAAATGCTTATATTATGATTGGTGTAAATCATGACAACAAAGCAAATCTGTGACGTCAACCTCTGCAACGACGTGTGGAGAGGTGAGCGCAGCACGCCGATCCACACGAGTTCCCTTATAAAACAAGGAAAATGGTAAAATTAGATTAAACAATGCTTTGGTGAGATTTTTAAGTGACAAAGTCGATAGTTTTGAGATCGAGGAATTCAATGGTACCATCTCCGACTTATTTCCAATTGTTACTGGAGTTCGTCAGGGGTGTGTACTTGCCCCCACACTTTTCAGCACTTGTATGGACTGGATTCTGGGGAGGATGTCAGAGAGATCAAGCTGTGGTACATCGTTTGGGAATGTCAAGATCTCTGACCTTGATTTAGCAGATGATGCAGTCATCTTTGCGGAGACTCCAGATATCCTTTTGGGGGCCCTCGAGGTACTGAATGAGGAGTCGGAGCCACTGAGATTATGGGGTTCCTGGGTCAAAAGTAAGATCCAGGCTATCAATGACATCTTGAATGCTGCTATCCTGTCTATACCTGTTTGTGGTGAGGATGTTGAGATCATGAAGAGATTCACTTACCTTGGCAGTGATATTCATGTCTCTGTTGGCTGTGAGCCAGAGGTCAACAGATGTCTGGGTCAGGCCTGGGGAGTCATGGATTCACTGGTTAATGGGGAGTGTCGCTGCCGGTACGTCCGAGTCTTCAGGTCCTTGGTGCTTCCAGTCTTGCTATACAGATGAGACTTGGACTCTGAGACGGAGACTTAATTCCTTTGGTACCAGGTCTCTTTGGAGAATCCTTGGCTGTCGCTGGTTGGACTTTGTGTGCAACGAGCGGTTGCTGAGACTCAAATGAGATTTGTTACCTGCATAGTCAGTGAGCGTTACCTGCGGCTGTATGGACATGTGGCTCGTTTTCCTGATGCTGATCCTGCTCACCAGATTCTCTCGTGAGTAGTGGAGGCCAATGGGCCGACCACGTGCCTCGTGGTTGCAGCAGGTTGATCAGCATCTCAAGGAGATGGGGATGGGCCAGGCATCTGTCTGGGGGATGGCCAGACTGAGGCCCCTGGAGTACCGGCAGAAAGTGGACGCAGCGACACGCTGCTCTGGCGCATGCTCCCATACCAGACCTGAATTCAATGGTGATATAATTCCATTAAACTGATCCATTAAGTGATGTCATGTCTCGTCTTATAAAACCACAGATAAACTAGAATTCCAAATGGTAACTACTGTAATTGAATTTTATCTGTCTATCCTTGATTTTTATGGCCAAGGATTTCAACAATATTACAGTACTGTTGGAGCCTGCTATCCACGTACCCTGAATATTCGCGGTTCATAAAATTCGACCTGCTTCTACATTTGCAGCCATGTGCTTTGCGTATTCGTGGGGTTTTTTTCGTGGGTTTTTCTTTCACGGGATTTTTGATTTTCCCTTTTGAATCACGAACTGCCGCAAACCTATCCCCCTTTTTCCCATTGAAACAATGCCCTAACATTTGTGGATTCAACATTCACTGCATTTTCCAGGAACCCCTATGAATAGCGGGGCCGACGGTCCTTTACTTTGACCTGAAATAATAGGTGTTGTGATGTCATATCTAATCACCTCAAAACAAACAATAACTATAAAGCATATCCAAAGCCCATCTGCATCCACTTTCGACTCAAACTAAACTTGACAAAAACAAACAACCGTATAATTTATTATTGTTCTCCATATCCTCATAAGAAGGGCTTGCTGAAAATTTGATAACTTTTTTTCCCATTTGAGCTTTTGTCATCACCTGGACAGACTGAATGAAGCAATTTCAAAACACCTTCTCCCGCTGCGAGGCAGACAGGCTAATTATGGTACAGTAACACCACAATTTGTCTCCCCCATTTACATCGTCACTTTATTAATAGCACTACCTGATTTGGGTGGCCTCAACCCACACTTAAGTCGCTGACAGCATCGGTCCATTCTTGTATCCGGCGCCTCGGCCTTCACCTCCACTGCACACAAACTACTTTGCGTTGTGCATAAAGAAATGTACTGTACTGTGGAGTGGCTAAGAGGCGGCATAAGTGTTACCTGAAGTGAAATTAAATGTTCGTCGAATGGATGCTGGTGAACGTGCGGTTGATGTTGCCGGGTTATTAGTCCCCTTCCGGTTTCAACGGAGGGGACTAGAGGGTTTGCTGTAGCCCCTGTCCCACCTGTGGTTTTTCAGGTTATTTTTTCCCCCCCACACGCTTTAACACATTAAACTGAAACTTTGTGTTTGGCTTTATTATGATAGGTAACAGAACAAGTTCGAGTTTCAGACCATTTCATCAATTTTTCAGTTATGTCCTTTTTAAACTTAGAAAACTTATACCTGGTGTTGGCTTAATGGTTAGGGTGGCGGGCTTTGGATCCTCGGGTCCCGAGTTCAAATCTCGCTCAGCTGTTGAATTAATACCAGGTGGGGTTAACTCGGCCTGTCATCCTTCCGAGGTCGGCAAAATGAGTACCAGCACACTGGTATACTGTCGGAGTGGCGACCCATCCAGGATTGTGCCCAATAGCCAAGGAGACTGCTTAGGCAGCACCAACGCTCTGCACAGAGTATGGTCCCAATGGATAGATGGATGGCTGGTTTAAGATTTTAGAGTCTTGGGTTCGAGCCCCTCTCCCTCTGTTGAATTAACACCAGGGGGGTTGACTCAGGCCGTCATCCTTCCGAGGTTAGCAAAATGAGTAACGGGGCCACTGCATCACCGTTGGCCAGCGGTCGGAGTCTTGAACGTATAAGTGACGGGAATACATCTGAAAGGAATTCAAATGCCACAAGGGAATATGGTAAGTTGCCGAGGTACTTAGCTGAACAGCCCAATGGAACGCGGCAGGGCCAAAGGCAGGAATGTTGATGAAGGATCCAAGGAGAAATTGACTTCCGACTCTTCAGACGAGCTACATAAACGCGAGATGTGCAAGGTACCACAAAGCCAAAGAAGAGCTCTTCACACACGAGCCACACAAAGGTACCAATATCAAGGAAAGAATCGTGACCAGCGACACTCCACGATAAGGGTTTCCCTTTTCAGCACACTAGATCACCAGTGGAATGCGTCTGAGAGACACTAACAAATGGCGGTTGTTCGCACTGAAAATGCCAAGCAGGCGGATCTTTAGCGTGGAAGGAAAAGATGTCCGAGTCGATCCTTTATTCCACCCGTGACCGAACAACCCTCTCCTCTCTTTTCCGGTTGCACCCGATTCCGGAAACCCCCCGATCTTGGGAATATTTACATATTTTAACATGAAAATGATGGCGCTATAGATCGCAATCAACCTTTTGTGAGACCACTGAAGAAGAATTCTCCAGCTATTAATCGCCCAAGAGGGACGAATGAACGTCACAGCCTTCCATTCCGATCGGGGAAACCCCACCTTTTCCTTTTACAATTTCCTCCATCTTCTTATAAACTCAAACTCTCTATTTTCATTCCAATCACAAATTAACACTACAGTCAATATAACAAAATAAAATGTTAAACACTCGTGATGTAAACGAATATAAATGCCATTCAAATGTGAAAACCAGTACAGACGAATCTTCCGGCGAGGAAAGGCAGATATGCAACACCCAATCTCTTGCCTGGCGGACATCTGATCACTCATCACGGTAATGCGCTTGCAAGCTTTTGTACCCGGCTAACTTCTACAAAAACAGCTCATAATAAAAACTACCATTGGAGTAATTCACATAATCGTGGTCATCATGCGTTAACATTGCACCCCATTGGGATGAAATGGGTTAAGAAACGAATCAGCATATCGGGGAAAAAACCTCAATTCCCGATAATCGTGGCATATTTATCTGATGACGAACATACGGAAACCTCCGTATGGGCCGTTAAAAAAATATACGGAAGGAGTTTCACCCATCTTAACCAAATGATTGAGCTGGGTAATTGAATAGTTATCTTGTTACTGATATACATTTTAAATGTTAGATAAACAGCTCGGTTATGGTACTATGGAAACTCGAGAAAAAAGTCAGACTTGACAACCCGGCACTGAGCTTGGGGTAAGTGCTGTGACTTCAAGGTTCTCTGTGTATGAGCGACGTCAACAATGGTGCTGCCTTTCTCATCGCACCATTTCCGAAGGGGGCGATTTCCTCCTCCCCTTGGATGCCAACCTATGGGGATTGTCCATGTTCTATTCTTTCAAATGCTGAATGGAAAGCAAAGCAGCAGCACATCCCATTTTACTTGGAGACTCATTATTAAAAATATTTTCATCAAATAAAAAATTTGATATAAACATTGAATTCCTTGACCTAAAAAAATTATAAAAAAAAACTTAAAATCTCACCCGAGTATATTATTAATCATTAAACATTTTTTGGAGCATGCCTTTAAAAATTTTTTTTTTAATCTTGGCCCATGTGGTGCTTTGATGAAGAAAGTGCTTTTGTCCACCATGTAATGATCTCATCATTGAGCTAATTCACTAAATAAACCAGATGGCATTTAGTGAAATGAGTCACATGACAAATCTCAACACTGCATGTTTGTTCTCTTGGCAGAAAACAAAGCATGAAGGTGAAAAAGCCGCCCTGCAGCAGAAGATCCAACGGCTGGAGAAACTGTGTCGCGCACTCCAGAATGAACGCAACGAGCTGAACAAGCAGCTTCAGCGGGATTTGACAATGCCACAGCAACCGGCAGCAGAGGTCGCCACGGCCACGCTCGACATCAGGCAATCGACCGAACCAAATGTCGCAGCGCACACAGATGGTCCTCCTGGAGAAGAGCCGGTGCAGTGCTGTCAATGAGTGGTGTTAATGCTTTGGTCGTAGTTTGCCTTGCCTACTTAGGTAGTGAGAATCAAGAGATTTTACTTAAAGCCATGTCAAACCCCAGACTTGAATGGTTAGCTCACTTTTGTCTCCTGACCCCTCTCCCCCCACTCTTTTAGGGTATAATTTTTATTTTAAAGTTGCGACAGCATCATTCATTTTAACCATCTGACATATCGTCCTTCAGTGTGGCCAAGACGGGTAAAGATAATGTCAAGATCAACGGCGAGAGAGCAAAGATTACACACCATCAGGGCAATTGTATAAGTTTTACTTTACTTGGCTGGAAGCACCAACAACACTTAGCTGGTTTGATTTGCAGAGCATCAAGACAAACATTTACAGCATAAAGTGAACAAACAACACAGCAAACAGAGATCCTTGGCTGCTGGGAGAAGGTTTACAAAAGTTAGATTCCAAAATGCTACCAAGCTAACACAGTTGTTGTGGAAAAAAGAGAAGGAAGAAAACCAATGTTTGGCTTATTTATACAGTTGAATAAAAAGAAATCCACTCTTCCTGCTCAGGCCTTTGCTTCGACTTCAGCCGTGCCCGCTTCTGTGTCTTCGTCGTTGTAGATGTTTTCAGCCTGCACATGCATGTAAACAAGGGGGATAGATTTTCAAAAGCTCATAGCAAATATTTAAACAGACTTGTGGGGGAAGGACAGCACTGCCACCTTACCATCTGCCACACTTGCATGATGTTATCTTCGGAAACCGAGCATATCACCCAGGGTTCATTGGGGTTCCAGGAAAAGTCCGAAATCTTGGCCGTGTGACCTCCATGTACAAACTGCCAACAGGTACAGCGACTCTATTTACCCTGCACCCTTGTTTCCCCTCTCAGGCAACCACTCAACCACAGTCACCAATTTTATCCAAATCCTGTAACCTCACCAAGAGCTCAGGTGGTCCATCCTCCATATCCTCGGCCGACTGCTCCTCCCCTATTTTGCTGCAAACGGGCAAGGTTAATAAGTCAGGGTAGCAGAAGGACACCAGCAGAGCATGAAAAAAAAAATAATAAAGCTGTAACGTGATGTCATGTCTAACTTGCACATTTCGATTCCCTCGCACACCTTGCGAATCTCACCTTGAGTTTAGGTTCACTTTCGACAATGGAAAATTCAAGCTACAGCTCTTTCCACAATTGTCACAAAGGATATTTAAATGATTCGAATGTCTACCACAGCACAAGCCCACAAACGTTGCTGATTGGCTGCTTTGCCGTCTCAAATTTATTTGTTTTTCAACAACCAAGGAGCCATCACCAGAAGTATTAGAAAATGATGGAATTCAATCCCCACCTTGAGGATTATACTCACACGTATGGACCCTTCCCTCACTCCCATCTTTCACATTTAAATCCCGTCCACCCACTCCCCTCTTTTGCAGCTTCAACCCCTCCCACTACCCCCAATCATTTTCATTATGTAAATGGCCTCCAATTCCACAAAAATGAATGCCAAGACTTTGTGCGTATTGGTGTTGTTGTGCAGAGTGAGGAATTATACAATTTGACCACCCCTCTGACCCCCTCCCCCCTCACAAATTATAAGTAAACAGGAAAGCTGGCTTTAACCACAGTGTTATAAAATGCCTCTTCTCACGGTTCAATGAAGCAAACATACCTTAGATCCCACACGTTCAGCCTGCGATCAGTACCACTTGATGCGAGAATGGTTTCGTTGTGTGGAGACCACTGAACCTGTTATCACAGACACCAACACACTGAGCAATTCAGGTTGAAAACAACAAAAAATAATCATATTTGCATTGAACAATTGCAATTTCAAACCCAGAGCATGAACGATGCAGACAGAACCTGTCAAAACATTTTAAAAAGGGAGATCTGCGCAACACAAGCGATCCATTACATTAACCTGTCCCCCGTGACGGAGCCGACGTCACACAATGGGCCATCCCTTTTGGCAAGCCTTCCCCATTGGGTGAGGCTAATTATCTCTCTGCCATGTTTTTACACAAATGGAACGGGCACTTTAAATCAAACAAAATTGATGTTCAATCCCAATGAAAAATTGCATTCAATTCCGAGACAAATCAGAAACAGGAGAATTGGTCTTTGGGGGTCACTTATGGGCGACGACTTCATTTCAAATAATACAAAACTGGTTTCGTAGGAATGAGTTGTGCACTCACTCACAAAGTGGAAACATGACGACGACAGGTTTGCCATCAACATATATGTATATAACACACTTATGGTCACATGATCGCCATCACAGAACAAATTCCTACTCAACTACAGAGGGCATGGTATCAGCTAACGATGCTACCCCACAGCCTTGTGCTGCATACAGAAAAAGATCTATGGTCACAGCTTACTTTTCAACTCAATATCAAGCTAACATAGAAAGATGACCAATCACGCTTTTACGTCCTCACAGTAAGCGGAGAGTCAAAAGTCCTGCACCAACAAAAACCAGCACACTCAAGTCCTTTTGTCTTAGTTTCCCATCAAGTTGCCCATTTTTACCAGTTTTGTGAGTGATGTGATGCCATTGGAAAGGGGAGGGGGCTAACATTGGAGAGGGGGATAAGATGGGAGGTATGATGGGGC
>CM068967.1:18541157-18574844 GCA_035128595.1 Eptatretus atami | reverse complement strand
CTTGTGGTGGCACGGAAGAATGGATACGATTTGCCAGAGAGACTTCCTGAGACACTCATCCCGAAACTCATCGATATTGATGATGACAAAGGTGACTCGGTGCCGTCGTGTGGATTCCTGATGCATCGATTGAGAAATTCTGTCGAACGTGATAGCCCGCAAATTGAAATCTAAATGTGCCTTAAAAACAAAGTTTTGTTCCGAAAACGGTGGATTACTTTTTCTTTTTCTACACGTTTTTTTTTTATAGCTAACAACATGCCCAAACTTCTGTTAAAAGTTTAACTGAAATCCTGCCAGTTACCTCAAATGAAGTCATCACCATAGGTCATGTAGAGTCAAAAAGTGCCATTTTTAGCCTTGATGCCAACTTCACTGTGCTGTATTTCCCCTATGAAATAAAATTTGGGCTTAGAAGATTCAGGCAAGCACAGAGCCCCGTTGGAAGTACCAGCCAAGGCTTTTTAGTCGTGTATACTTGACATCGTAAAAATGTGAAAGTGATACCGATGTCAAATATTGCAATAAATTGTAAATTTCTCCAACTTTGAGGCCGAATATCTCTGTAATTGTCTGAGATAAACCTTCAAAAATTGGTGTATTTGTAGTATGGAGGCAAAGAAAGCTTGGTGCCGGGCACTGAAGAGAGGAGGGCAAGGTTTCGTCAATGACAATGGTTCCGGGTGTTATCGGGACCGTGTCCTTAGCTGTGTGGAGCTCGGCGGTATCTCTGGTGGGAAGCCTCGGTGTCATCTGCTTTGATGAATTACGGCTAAAAAAACAAAGGCCTTTAACTATTTGGGCAGTGCTTGGACATTTAAACAGCACAAACTAGAACGGCACTCAGTGGAGTGCATACCTCTGACAGGCTGAACAGTTTGTTTTGCATCCCATTGATAGGCCGAATCCGGATCTTCACCAAAATCTAACCAATTCGCCCTTCACAGACCCATCCTGTCCACCAAGTTTTGTCCGAATCTGTCCGGAACTTTTTGAGATGTGCTGCTTACAGACAAACAGACAGACAGTGGTGATAACATAACCTTCTTCCACCTTCAGTGGCGGAGATAAAAAGGCATCGCATGATCTGATTTTTGAAAGTCTCGGAGAGTTATGGAGATATCCTCTCATCTTCTCTCCCTGTCATCAAAGTGGTGTGTTTGGCCCAGTGTTGTTCCTCATTTTCATCAATGATCTTTCTGATTCCCTGGAAAATCCTGCCTATCTCGGCTGATTATTCCACACTTTCTTATCATTTCCCATCCTTCACACAGGCAGGCAGCAGCCTCTTCACTCTTTGAAGACCTTGATAGAACTAGTAGCTGGTTCAACCTTTGGAATACTCATATGTCTTTCAACCCCACAAATTCCACACATTCACCCTGTCTTTCCAAAAGTACTGTGTCGCAAACCCTCCCATCTACTTTCCAAACAAACCACTTGAAGAGGTCAAGTCACTCAAACCTTTGGGCCTCACCATCAGCCCATGATCTATCTTGGGCAGACCAATTTGCGTTGTGCAATGCCTTTCCTTGGGCAGTCTGAACTTTTGACAACATATCAGGCCTTCATTCATAACTTGATGGAGTACTGATCTCCCCTTTGGGCTGAAGCCACTGCCTCACACTTTGCCACTCTTGATACCGTGGAAAGCAAGAGCCTCAAAATCATTGGGATCTCCCGCGATGAAGTTGAATGTCTAGGCTTGTTACTTTCACATTGCAGATTGGTGGCTTCTCTGTATTCTACTGCCTCCTTTTTTTGTTCTTGCACCCTCTGCCCTCCATTGGCTCTGTCCCTCCCAGGTTTCTGCAGGGCGTACATGGTCTGCCAGTAACCCTCTTCTTGTTAAATGTCCGAAAGCCAGGCTCACTCCTAAAAAAATCCAGACTCACTGCTCACCTCCACTCATTTATCCTCTTTTCTTTCACCTGTGGAACCAATTTCCCCAGTCAGTTCAGTCCCATTCTTCCCTCCAGAGCTTCAAGATAGCTGTTCACACTACCTGAAGTCACCACTACCCCCATCCATACTCATGATCCCTATTACCCCATTCCCAAGCCTTCTCTTTTTCCAGGTTATTGTGAATTTTCCCCCCTCTCCCTCACCTCTTTTTGTTGTTCGTTGTTGGTTGGTTTATTCCTTTTCTGTTTCATTCCCACCTTCCCCTTCCTCATATTGTGTTTCATTGAACTTGTGTGTGTGTGTGTGTGTGTGTGTGGCTTGTTCGCCTCCAGGTCCTTATCCCCCTGCCCTTCATCCACTCTCTCACTCTCACTTCTACTCTGCTGTTGGTGTTTCTCCCTTTCCATTTTGTTCCCTTCCATTCTGCTCGAGCTCGTCCACAAGCCTTGATCATGTCCTGTATCGTCATTCATTTCATTTTTATTCCCCATCAGACTTGGCTCACTCTACAAAAGCTTATTGAGACCGATCTTGGAAGTATTCAGACATATGTTGGTATTTCTATTGTCAAAGCTACAAATATAAATACTACATCATTGAAAGGGTCCAACAGAGGCGAAACGAGCTTGTTCCAGGCCTCCAAGAGTTGTACCAGACTGCAGTAATTTAAAGTACCGTCACAAAATGTGTTGACATCTCAAAGGGGAGATGATCATGTCTATTAACCATTGAACAGGAAATGTAATACCCAAATAGTTTTAGATAAGTGGAGACAGCCTGAAATGACAAAAAATAATGCAATAAACCACGAGCATTTTACACTATTCATCTGTCATCACCCTGTCTTCGTTAACTTTGACAACCCCATCACCCCGCAGATGCTGTTCTTTGTCATGTAATGAAATTTAGTTCCTACACCCACGCAAATTGGTGCAAATAAATCTAACTTGTGACATGAGCACAACCCTCCTTCACAGTGAGTTTTCACACAGTTACAATTAACTACTTCAAGGACACTCTGATGCTGGGGCCATTGTCATCCATATGATGGACATTTCATTGTTTGAAATTGTCCATCCACATCCATCGTGGGATTGATCATGGGCTGTAGTTATCGTGAAAATATCGCATCTTAGTACAAGGTGCGTCCTGTATGTTGAGCATCCTTCGTTGTTGGCATTCTTTGCTCGCTTGAGAATGATGTTGCAAGGCAGAAGACTTCGTTTGCTCCTGTTATGATAATAATGTCCATTTACCACACCATTGATGGACCCTTCAGCTACGACCTCTGGTTCAATCAGAATATCCTTCATACCGGCATCAGCGAATTGCTTTACTATAAGAGCAAAAAAGGCCATGTAGGTATGAAATTCCCCTAGCCGGACAAGGGATCGATCGGTTAGTCCATCTCCTCTGCTGGACCTTAGAATATATTCCCTTGTAGAAAATTAGGACCATGTGTTCAATCGATCGGCTGTGTCTCGAATTTTATTCAGGATTTCTTTCACAGTTTCCATTTCTGTTGGTGAGGATTCAATTACTGGCTGCTAATGATTGGCTGACTTATTTAATGTCTCGGTCTCTTGGAGTGGAGTGAAATTCATTCCACCCAGGAAATGAGGAGAGTCTGTCGCCATACGATTAATTTCGTCATCGCGAATACCTCCTTGATGACAAAGGCCTTGTTCAAAGTCTTGCGAAAGCAGTCATCGTAAAACAGTGCATTATTCGTGTCATGAAGTATGTGGAGAAGTCCCTGCCTTTTTGAAGATGATACTCTTCAATTTGACCGGTAGAAGGTTTTAAAGACTGGGTGCCCTTCTTTAGCAATTCCCTTCCAGACAGACAAGCGGACTCTGTAATATGAGTTTGAATCCTGAGACCGATGGCATGGTAGGTTGTACCCTGCCTGTATAGGGTCTCTTCCCCAAAAATCAAGATTGTCCCAAATAAGAATAGTTAGCATGTTCTTGGCAAATTCCTGGGGAATGCTTTCCTGTCCTTCCAAGAGCCTAAGTTCTGCCAAACTACTCTCAAAGTCAATGGTCGCATCTACCAATGTACAATGGCCTGGCTTATTTGAACAGATTCTGTGACGTCATAGTTGGTGCCTGCTCTGAGTCTGGGAGGTTAGCCGTTCAAAACCAACCCTGCCTGAGTCGTACCAAAGACTCAAGAAATGGTACATGCTGCTTCCTTGCTTTATGCTCAGCATTTAAATAGGAAAGAGCAACCAATACACTGGTTTTGATGGGTCCACTGGCTTTCTCACTTGTTGATGTTCCTTGTGAGGGAACCTGTATTATATTACATTATATTATATTATACTAGCAGGGGCTACCTGGGAGGGGGTGGGGTTGATTCTGCTAGCATGAGGTTTCGGTTTTGTTTCTGACCCTTTGATTTCTTGCAATAACCTGGCCATCGCCATCTGATTCAAATCATTTATTCTCAAACATTCACGATACTTCGTTCATTCGAGTGGAGTAAATGGGTGTACGTGTCAACTTTTCACTTCTTTGGAGTGCATAAAACACTTTAAAGACAATTTTTTTTTGTCGACATGACAAACAGATTATTGTTGTGTGGACACTGCCATTTTACATGTAATGTGACACATGAAAGCACTGATTGGTTGATACTTAAAATTAGTTCCCTCTACTCATGCTGCACTCGACCAAATAGTCCTACCAAAAAGCCGATACAGCTTTTAAACTGGTAGAAATTGAGAGTTAAACTTTCATTATTTTGCTACGTCTTATCCTGTTCTCTGATTACTATTGTTGGCATTGTAAACCTTCTGACCATGGAATGGAACTGAACGTGAAATGGTCTCAACTTGCAGCCTATAATGGCTCTTTGTTGTGGACCTTGAGGTTGTTTTACACCCTTTTGTTTTGCTTTGTTTTCCTTCATTTGGTTTCACAGACGTGTCCGAAAAGCACTCTGATGCCACGTTCGCAAGCTCACCTGTTGAAACGGTTGCAAATAAATCGCCGTCAATCAGCCAGACTTGGGTTGACCTGCAACAGAACAGCGAGGTGAGTTTCTTCACTTGATGTTGGGAGGGTGTGAGGGAGGAAAATCGATGCGTAAGTCTTTTTTTGTTAACCTGAGCTTTTCCTTCCATCTCGCCTCCTTTTTGGTGCCTGGCTTCTCTCATGATTTTGTTGCATCTCTCCGAGCCTTGACCATCCCATCCTTTGTATTTTTGGCCTTTTAAATTTTTTTTATTTTACTGACGATGCCATTTACCTTTTCTCCCACATTGGCATTTAACATACCTGCCTGCACCCCCTCCCTTTCCTGCTTTTCTGTGCTGCCACCACTGGTTGTGCCTTCAGCAGTGGGAGACCTTCAGTGATCGCTCCTCCAGCTGTCAAACCCTCACTCGGTTTGACACTAACATCACTCCAGCCGACCCTGTAAGTTTTCTTGATTAGCTCGCAGCACTAACCGTTACCTCCATGTGCATGGGTCTATCCTAAGCTGCTTTTTCTTTTACTAATGCACCACTGTCTCATGAGTGCATGGTAATATAAATGACTCGTGCTCCTGTGTACCCCTTCAGCCATTTTCCACCATAATGAGCTGACTGGGTGAGTTGAATGTTTTTTGGTTTTTTTTGATTGGATGACAGCTCAACCTACATGGTAAACCCAATAACTTTGATTTGGTGGAAATGGCACTTCTAATACGCGACTTTCAAAGTGGTGCATGAATGCTAACGAGGTCTTTCACGTATGTGCTGTGTGAGCGTTTTCACTGACTCTGTTCTGCTCGTCGGGCATTTTTAACCTGCCGTTGCTCGCGCAAAATCTGTAAGTGACATCGTCTTTTAATAAAAATTTTCAGCATTTAAACGAAAGTGGCAATTTAAATGTGGTTAACCATAATTGTTGTGTTACCGGATTCAAATCTGACTCACGAAAATACAGGAAATATGAGAAATATTCATGGATGAGACTGAGAGGTGTGTTAATTTCCTATCATTACAAGTGGATGGCTGCAGTGAACATTTAAAAAGAAAAGAAAACAAAAAATACATTCACAGACTGTTCTTTAAGCAATCAATGCAAAAATCTAGTGCAATTTATTCTGTGGCCCTGGAACCAAACAAACAATGTAACCCTAACAGCTTTCACAGCTCCATAGCTCCCACTAAAAGTAAGTATAATTTTAAACTGACCGTCTACATTCACAAGCCCCAGATATGTCCTTCCCATCGTTGTTCAGAAGCATCCAAACCAGATACACAAGCTTTGTGTATTTTCACGTTGTGAAGATGTCCTTTGCCGAAGAGTTGGTTACCGTTCTTTCCCCATTTGGAGACATCCATTAAATATATCACGAAGCCTGCCATGTTCACAGGAGGCACTCCCACAGTTCAAAGTCGATTCACTTGTCACGATCCGTTGGGGGTTTGTGTTGCACACGCCCGTCCACTTAGGCCTTGCACCGGCCCACATGGTTGGGAGTTTGCCAGACGAGCAGCTGACCGTTCGGTGAACTGAGAAAGTTCTTCGAGTTTTTCATTGTACAGAGGCACAGCCCTTTCTCCCAGGTACTTTTCCAAGTATTTTCTGCTTATTTCAGAAGCTTTGTGAGCCATTTTAAGTTACAATACTTATCTCCTACACACAATATACATGTATGATGCCCTGAACGCTGATGTTTCCTTGGGTGTATGCACACGTGCACTGAGCCTTCTGGGGCGGATTACGTCATTTTGAAAGTCGTGTGTGTGTGTGTTTTTGTGTTTTTTTTTTTTTGTTACGGCCCGGGATTCGATGTTCGCCATGGAGAGGAAGCGCTCGAGTTCCTCCCGAACACCCGGTCTTGAGGCCACCGAACATGGATAACTGCGTGCTGGCGGGTTGTTCAGCAACCACGAATGCCGATTGGTACCGCCAATCCTGCCAGTGTGTCACTACTTCGTGTGGTTTACCTTACCTTTGGACGACAATATCAAGGGGGGCTCGTGCCCTCGATGCATACTTGTGTCTCCTTACCTGATCAGGTGCAGCCGAGCGGAGCTGCTGAGTACGCACCGGCTAATGTGTTGAGCCAATGTGTGGGGTATAACTTGCCGGTTAACGCTATGTGCGGACTCTGCTGGAACAATGGAGGAAAAGATGCTATGAACTAGGTGCATTTATAATAACAAATAATTTATTCGCAGTAAGGACAAGGAAAGGTATGTGTACAATAGGCAGGGGATTTATTACACAGAAAATATGTACAGAAAGGATTAGTGAGGTGCGGCAAAGTAAATGCAATTATTTACAAACTCAAGAGACAAGACTGAGTTAACCCGATCCGAAAACTTCCACAATCTTATATATTCTAACATGACAGGCATCATCAGAATCATTCCCTGAGGAAGTTAGAAAGTTCGAAGTGGTTTCAACCTCTCGATTACCAGGCGAGGTCAACGGACAAACGCAAGCGCAGTCACTAAGGAGGAGGAAAGATGGTGGTGTCCACGGTGTGTGGTCTGAGGGAGGTACGGTGAGGGTTGGGATGATTGGCAAGTGGTGTGCAGAGAGGAAGATGCAAGAAATGTGATCAGTAGACTGGGCAATCTTTGTTACTTTTTAGTGCATCTCAGTGGAGAGACGGAAACAAAGAAAAACTAGAACGGGCACTCAGTAGAGCGCATACCTTCGCCAACGCTACATTTTGCCCCCCTCCCCAGAAACCGTTGATTGTGAGGGTATTTAATCCCATACCACATCTGCCATCTCATATGTGTTATGATGGTTTAAAAACATTAAATTTCCTGTGTCATATCGTATATCACAAGATTGGGCATTGAATTCACAACATTTTGGCATTGGTTGCATGCAAATTGGATAAAAATCGACCGCACTATGGCAAAATGACGATTTTGACCTTTTCATGACCTCGACCTTGACCTTTGTACTCTTAATTTTGTAATTGGTATTAGAGTGTGGGGAACAGAACGGTCAACATTTTGGTGTTGGTTTCATGCAAATCGGATAAGAATTGACCGTGTTATGACTAAAACCGCACATTTTGCAATGTCGTGACCCCCCCCCCGACCTTTGACTCCCAACCGCTAATAAGGGTTATTACGTCATTGTGTCATGTCACATATCACAAGATGGGGCATTGAATTCTGAACATTTTGGCATTAGTTGCATGCAAATTGGATACAAATTGACCGCGTTATGGTAAAAAAGACGATTTTGACCTTTTCATGACCTTGACCTTGACCTTTGACCCGATCGCTCCCAAAATCTAATCAAATGGTCCTCGGATAATAACCAATCATCCCACCAAATTTGCTGCGATTCAGTTCAATACTTTTGGAGTTATGCAAATAACAAACAAACAACAAACACACATATTCACAAATAAATAAATACACAGCGATCAAACATAACCTTCGCAACAAAGTTTGCGAAGGTAACATTTAAAGCCTCTCTGCGTTTTGTTTTTTTGCGTTAAGTTGTCCACAACGCTTTCCGATATAAATGTGAATTTGTGTGACCCCTTGACTTTGACCCCAACCGCTGCCTTGGGTGACAAAAGTACTATACCATGTGTCATATTAGAGGATGGGGAATTTAATTTTGAACATTTTGGAGTTAATTTGCTGTAAATCAAAACAAAATTGACAATTTAATCGCGAAAAAACGATTTTGACCTTTTTGTGACCTTGACCTTAACCTTTGATCCGATCGCTCCCAAAATCTAATCGATTTGTCCTCTCGTGATGCCCAAACATCCACAAAATTGCATGACAATCTGCTCGCCGGGGACGACGGGCGCGCGGACCGCTCGCCGGGGACGACGGGGCGCGGACGCTCGCCGGGGACGACGGGGCGCGGACCGCTCGCCGGGGACGACGGGCGCGGACCGCTCGCCGGGACGACGGGGCGCGGACGCCTCGCCGGGGACGACGGGGCGGGACCGCTCGCCGGGGACGACGGGGCGCGGACCGCTCGCCGGGGACGACGGGGCGCGGACCGGACGACGGGGCGCGGACCGCTCGCCGGGGACGACGGGGCGCGGACCGCTCGACGGACCGCTCGACGGGACGCGTCGCCGGGGACGACGGGCGCGGAGCGCCGGCCGCGGGAGGACGGTTGGCGGACCCGCCGCGCCCGGGAGGACGGTTGGCGGACCCGCCGCCCGGAGGACGGTTGGCGGACCCCGCCGGCCCGGGACGACGGTTGGCGGACGCCGCCGGCCCGGGACGACGGTTGGCGGACCCGCCGGCCCGGGACGACGTTGGCGGACCGCCGGCCCGGGACGACGGTTGGCGGACCGCGCCGGCCGCGGGACGACGGTTGGCGGACCCGCCGCCCGGGACGACGGTTGGCGGACCCGCCGGCCCGGGACGACGGTTGGCGGACCGCCGGCCGGGACGACGGTTGGCGACCCCGCGGCCCGGGACGACGGTTGGCGGACCCGCCGGCCCGGGACGACGGTTGGCGGACCCGCGCGGCCCGGGACGACGGTTGGCGGACCCGCCGGCCCGGGACGACGGTTGGCGGACCCGCCGGCCCGGGACGACGGTTGGCGGACCGCCGGCCCGGGACGACGGTTGGCGGACCCGCCGGCCCGGGACGACGGGCGGACCCGCCGGCCCGGGACGACGGGGCGCGGACCCGCCGGCCGGGACGACGGGGCGGACCGCGCCGGCCCGGGACGACGGCGCGGACCCGCCGGCCCGGTACGACGGGGCGCGGACCGCCGGCCGGTACGACGGGGCGCGGACCCGCCGGGCCGGTACGACGGGGCGCGGACCCGCCGGGCGGACGGGGCGCGACATTTCATAGCAAAGACTCAACCATGCAAGTCAACAACACACACGCACGCACACGTGTGTTGTGACAGGTGGAAAAATTGTGCTCAAATTTCGAAAACACATTCATGCAGCAAATGGCTCGACAATCGGTGTTTTATCAAATATATTTTGCTTTGAAACTCACAAAGAGAACCATATAACCTTTGTAAAGCACACCTAAGTCATAGAAAATAGCCAATTCTTTTAGAACAGTTACGAGGACAAAGAAAATTGTGATCGCTTGTACGCTGCTGAGGTTAAAAGTTTAAAATCTCCACCATCCATCATCCTCATAAGATGCGGAATGAAACTTTGCCACCTTGGTGCCCGTAACCAAGCATGCAGGCACGCCACATAACAAAATCGGGACACAACACAACCAAGGAAATGGCAGAAGAAAGGAGAAACACCAGCAACATGGCAGAGGGAGAAAGTAGATGGAGATGGAGAAATACGAGGCAAGGGAGAACGCAAATAATGGACAAGATGGATACATAAGCAAAATTTTGGGAGTGGTGCGGGGTGTTTTAACGGGTAGCGAAAAGGTCATGATTTAGGATGGGTGATGACTTGATATGGTGAACAGTTGTGTTGAAGACCTGGGGGGAAGAAGGTGGTTCCACATGTGGTGAAACAGAGGAATAAATGAGTGTAGGTGTGCACTGATTCTGGATTTATAGTCCATGGGCCCAGGCATATATCGGTACCATCTGAGGAAACCAAACTTTTGCGGCTACTAAGTTATTGGTAGGGACTATATGATTATTTCAATATGTGATAACCTTCCAGAAGAGAGCTTAGTGTATGTATTTTGCATTTTTACCATTTTACCATTCTGAGATATTGACGTTTTGGGGGAAATCAAAAAAAAAAACAAGGACCACTGGGAGGAAGTGGCAGAGCTGAAGTCCACGCAGGAGGAAGCAGACACCCAAATGCTTCTGGCCACGCGCATGCGCAGCAGAGGCTGGGTACAAGGCTGTGGTGATCACTGCAAGATACAGATGTCCTCGTGCTGTTCTTGCCTTCGATAAGGACATCCCATGCCCCGTGTATCAGAAGTGTGGTACGCAAACCCCACACGGTTCCTAGACATTGACAAGCTTGCTAGATCGATGGGAGACAGTGTCTGTTGATGCCCTGGTTGGACTGTACGTGTTCTCCGGTTGTGATACAGTCAGTGCCTTTGCAGGCCGGGGAAAGATGGGCGCCTTGAAGCAAATGAAGTCGGATAAGACTACCAAGAGGCCTTCAGTCAGCTCGGTCATTCATGGGAAGTATCCACCGAGCTCTTTCAGAAGCTGCAAGAGGTCACCTGCACATGTACGTGCCGTCTACCAACACCAGAAAGTCAATGAACTCCACATCAACTCTTCTGTGCCAGACGGGAGAGATAGAGTCCAGTCAGCTTCCACCATGTGAAGACTGCCTCTTCATGCACTCCTCCGTGCAAACTACCGGCTGCTATTTGGAGGCGCTGTCTGCAATGCCAACCCTATGTTCCAAGTCCCAAGGGTGTGGATGGACCACTGTGATGACGGGAAGCTGGCCATCGAGTGGATGCAGGGTTCTCCAGCACCGGATGCAGTGTTGCAACTGCTTTCCTGCAAGTGTGGACGTCGTGCAAACTCCCAGACTGCACGTGCCTTGCAATAGCCTGAAGTGCACTGACAGTGCAAGTGCGAACCTGCAGCAACCAGCCGCTGATGTCGAGGAAGAGGTTGTAGACCTCGAGGACTCTGATGCTGATAACAGTATGAAGACTAGACTACTGATCCATGGTGTGAATGTTTTGGCACAATCACAAGGACATTCATGGCTACAAATATGCATGAGTAAAACATAGTACATAAACATGCCACAGTAGCGTGGTGAAATTTGGGTTATCCGTAAATTTCACATTTTGGACGCTTTTGGAACTAGGGTAGGGGAAGGGCAATTCCTTAACTGTGGTAAAAACTTGTAAAATGTTCATAAATGTTTTCCTCATACAACATGTGCATTTTGTAGGCTACTCGGTTCAGTAGCACTACCCAGGAACTTGTATGACAATATTATAAATTAAAATGTAGTGAAAATCACTAATCAGCAACATTTGAAGGCCCTATTGTTCGCCCCTTTCTGCCATAAAACAAATTCTGCCTTCAGGAATGACAGGATTATTCGGATGGTATAATATAAGCATTTCAGACATGTATTTGTGGTTTGCAGTTCATTCTAGCCCCATGTGGAAACACAATTGCATCATTAGTGAATGTTTTCTGAGTTTGCCTTTTCGCTTTCATTATGCGGAGGTGGGTACATTCCAGAGATGATAACTCCAATAAGCTGCCAGTCTGAATGGTTATCACATCAAAATATGATCTTATATATATACACCAATTCAAAAATCATAACTAGGATTGGTTTCCTTAGATGGTACCGACAAGTGGAATTTCTGGCCTGGCCCATGGACTATTAGGCAGTTTCATGAGGAGGGGGTTACTGGTTGACCGGCATGCATCCTGCAAATACATGGGGGTTGGGGGGGGACAAACCAGGGAGAGGGCAGAGGGTGCAAGTCCAGAAATGAGGCAGAAAAAGAACAAAATCTTTACATTTAGCAGAAATAAAAGCATATCCTGGTTAAGTATGTATGTATGTTCGACAAATAATGAACATTAAAAAAAATATATATATATATATATATATTTATATGCATTTTAAAAGTTATTTATTTATTTTTAATCACAAAATTAGAATGTCACTTATGTCACAGCTTGCACCGAAAAACATGATGCCTTTGGAATTGGACTACTGGCAACATATCCTGTGATGTAAGGTTGAAGACCAGTCAATAATTACTTCCAATGATGTCACAACACAAGGAATGTCTCAAAAGGTCAATAATGTGTGTCATTTACCATGAAATGAATAACTGCTGCAACTCTCTTAATCTAAGAAGTTCTTTCATTCAAGCTTCTGGGTCTCACTATCTGCCATGATCTTTCCTGGGAAAGCCACATTTCCAAGCTGGCCTCCAAAGCCAGTCGCCGACTGGGAATCCTCCGTCGTGCAAAGTCCTTCCTTGCCCACCTGAGCTCCTGACCACATACAAAGCTTTCGTCCGTAGCCTGATGGAGGTACTGCTCTCCCCTTTCTCGGATTCACGCTGTGGAAACCAAGGCATTTAGGATTATTGGTATCTCCCGCAATGGAAATTTTCGGTCTCTCGCTCTCTCACCGCAGGCAGTTCGACCGTCTCCTCTCCGGTCCGCCCCCCCTCTCTGTCTGCGATACCCCTCCCCCCCCCCCCCCCATATTTCTGCAGGACGCTCAAGACCGCCAGCAATCCCTTCTGGTAAAACTACCAAAATTACGAATCACTGTTCACCTTCACTCTTCATTCCTCTTTCTTCGCAACCTTTGGAATAAACTCCCTCACTCTGTTCAATCCCATTCTTCCCTCCAGGCCTTCAAAACAGCTGCTCACCACCACCTATCGTCCCCCATCCAAAACCTCGATCTTTAATACCTCCATTAATCCACCCCAAGCCCACCTCCTTCAAATTCCCTGCTTTCCTTCCTGATAGTCCCTGTAGTGTACATTTTGTATTTCCCATGTTCCCCACCCCATCCCTCTCCCTTCCACAGATCTCCCAATGTCTCTGTTCCCAGTGTTTTGTCCTTCCCTCTCCCGCCCCTCTTGTCTCGTGCCCCCCTTACTGTGCGTTGTGTGTTCGCTCTCATACGAGCCTCGACAAGGTATACAAAAAAAAAATCCTCTGAAGAAGCTGTTGGGGATAATCCAAAGGGAGATACCATTGGATGGAAAAAAAAGAAAAAAGCAACCTTTGCATGGAGGGTTGGCTTGGAATCTTAGGGTCCCGAGTTCAAGCCCCTGTCTGCCGTTGAATTAACACCAGTTGGGGTTGACTCAGCATGTCATCCTTTTGAGGTCGGTGAAATGAGTACCAGTGTACTGTAATAGGCGCGTTGTATCACCGGCACAGCCGTGCCCTCAGCCAGTGATACTACCTGCAGCCGTGTGCTGCATACGAAGGAGGAGAAAATTTGAATTTGATACTTTAAAAAATTATTTTGCAAACAGTAATACTTTTTCCCATGTGTATATTTGAGTCACTACAACAGCTGAAGAGTGATTTTGATATATATTTGTAGATTATCTCGTTCTGCCTTGTTGACACTTTTCCTTCAGGTTTGCGCAGTATGCTGAGTTTTTGCTCATGCTGCACAGTAATCTTAGGAGAACCCCCTTCTGCCATAGGAGACTGCCATTGTCCACCCGGTTGCCATCCGTATGACGCCCAGCAAGATCCACCTGCGGGACATGGATCTGGCTGCTTCGGGACAGGATGCATCCCCTCCCGCAAAGCTCCCATGTGCTCCTTCAGCAGCGGATGAAGCTACTGCGCCTGCAAAGTTTGCTGCCAAGAATAACGGTGAGACCTTGGTGATCTTGGTTGTACGATGCTTCGGAAGGTCGCATTAATGATGAAACTTTGCATTCGTGTGAGTAATATAGGAGTCACTTGAGGGTGTTTGCTTCCTTACGACTTTTATGGAAGAACAAGGAAATGAGTATGGCGGACAAAAGAGTTGCTCGTTCAAAATGGAATGTGAGAACTGGTGAGATTGTGAAGATATTGTGGATTGGAGGGAATTGAGGGAGTGATGTTTGAATTCTGTGCCATTTCAGATGGTTTCCACAGTTCAGAATCTGCACACTCTTCTGATGTAGACCCTTCAAGTAATGACTCATCGCGACCCAGGTAATGGTTTTCTGTGGGGAAGGGTGGGTGGCCCAGGGGGGGGGGGGGGTGAGTAGGTGATAAAGAGGAGGAGGAGGTGGGGGGGGGGCTGTTGACTTTCTATCGCTGCAACGTAAGCCATTCCAGGAACCTTGACCTTTGTGTAGAATTTGATGGGACTATTTGTGCTTTGAAATGTAGACTTGCATGACCTTGCCAAAATACAATCCTTTTCAAGGCTCCACACACCTGGTCAGCCCAGTCAAGTTGACACAATGGAGATGGCCTGGCTTGAAATTGATCATCATTTATTGTATAATGGCAGTAGGGCTGGCAAGGTGGCCTAGAGGTATGCACACTTGCCTCAAGCTGGCTTGCCAGGGTTCAGTTCCCGACCCAGCTATAAACTGTCATCCTGGTGTTTCACAGGCAGGGTGATTCATCAAAGTGTCTGCCGTCCCTCTGATGGATGTTTAACTGGGTTTCCTGTGTGCCAGCATTAGTTAATGGATGTTAAAGATCCCAAGGTGTCCTGAGTGCAGAGTTGGCAAGCTATTGCTGGCACCCTGGCCAAATTCCAAGTTCCTGCCCTCACCTACAGAAGGCACAGCAGCACCCTCAGCCAATGATGCTACCCTGCAGACTTGTGCTGCATACGAACGTAGAAGATTATAGCAGTACTCTTCTCTTTCCACATTGCACTGTCCTTGTTGAAAGAGGCAGAAGTGAGAATAAAGTAGTTATTGAAAAGAATTGAGGAAGTTTCAAATTGCCAGATCTCGTGCAGCTTATTTTTTGGTCGGCCTATTAGGCGTTCCTACCTTACCCCTTCACCTCCCCATCCTGGTCTCATGATGTCGAGAGCCTGGTTTTAAACCCTTTATACCATCCGTATGTTCATTGTGTTCATGTAAAATTACATTGACACACTTGAGTGTGTTTGTTCTGTTTGTGAGTTGTGCTTAAAGCTCGATGCAAAAAGAAAATAAATCATTTCACTTGCGTTGGAAAAAGGTTTTTAAAAATATGAGGTTGAGATTAGGCATTGGTTTGTGATCAAGTTTGATGCTTTCTGGCAGGTCTTTCTCAGGCACTTCAGGAGAGGACTCCAAGCGGATGGCGCCGCCCCCACCTCCCCCACCGCGACCCCATCAAACACACTCGCGATCTTCTTCGCTTGACCTCAACAAGGCGTTTGCGGCGGCTCAGCAAGGTCTTTGAGCTTGTCACACCTTGTCGTTTAAACCACATCTTTTCCCACTCTTCAAGTGAATTGCTGATGAAGCTTCAAATAGATTTCATTGATCTGATCTTGATGTTCCCTTTGTTTTTAAAAGAAAAGGGAAACTTATTTTTGTGTGCAATATATATTGTTACGAATTCGCGCCCGCCGGCGTGCGAGCGCCGCGTTCCTCTAATGGCAGCAGCTCGCCCACCGGACGGACAATTCAGTCGTGACCTCCTGGAACTATCGCCAGGAACCAGTCACGGGTGGAGTTTAACCTCACCACAGCCCAGTCCGCATTCCACCCGCGCGAAATAGGGTGAATCGCGAATGTCGATATACCTAAGTACCGCGCGGTAACCTACGAGGGTTGTATCACGCCGCAGGTCGGCTTAGGACACGAACCGCTTAAGCGGTTCGTTCCGTGCTACAGGGATAACCGAGCGTGTTATCACCGACCTCAACGGTTCAGTGATTCTTCTTTACTCGGGTGTTCAAACCCACTACCAATTATTCCACGAGTAAGATGGCACTTTCAAAGGGAAATAGGACACGACGAACGGATCATTCAAACAAAGCACATTTATTTATACAGCACGTATGTACAGCCAAGCAGTCATGCAATATACAGAAAAGCATGAAACAAAAGCAATACCACCGATATGCTTATAGTGTACAGTACTTAAACAGGTTCTACTTACGGACACGGTGCTACATCATTCACACAGAACAAAAGAAATGACCCCCTCATGGGCAGGGGGTAGACGGGGTTCGTAACCTTTATGGCTGTGGCCGTGGATGACCGAATGAGCCCACGAGACCGACGCTGGTTACCTGCACCCTCGTGGTGCGACGGTCGGCGAGCTCTCTCCGGCACTCTCCTTCGTGTGTGCAGGCTTGCGCGCCCGAGCTGGCAAAGCGCGCCTCCCGTCCGTGTCCCAAGAAAGAAGAAGCCCGAGCTCACGAACTAGCTGCTCGAAGGAGAAGACCACCACGAACTGAACTGAACACGAGTCCGACGAGCAGCCACCACGAACTGAACTGAACACGAGCTGCGAGCTCGACGAGCAGCCACCACAACTGAACTGAAACACTGCCCGAACCGCAAGAGAAGAAACTCGACCCCGACCACCAAGAGAGGAGAGAGAGCCCTCGTGTGGTCCGCTGTTATAGCGCGGGCTCCGCCTTCGCTCCTCCCCGTTTTCGGCTCCGCCTCCCTTCGAGAAGCTTATCGAAAAGGGGCGTGCCCTCACTCCGACTGCCTCACGCCCCGTGTCCACCAATCTCGAGCGAGCTCCTCGCCGCTTCTCGTGCCAGCCTTGGCGGCGCAAAAACGGCGGGAAAACTCGCGTCATCCCAGTTCTATTCACTGGGCCTTCGCTCGACGTTTTCGGACGGTTTTTGCGGTGGAAAGGGTCGTAGCGTGCTCTGTCGGGCAAATAACGATAGCGAAAGAAAAACGGCTATCTCAAAGGGTCGCAGCCCGGTGAACACGAAGAATTCCCTTTAAACAACGGTGGGGACCTATCTGAACACTCACTTACCGGCATAGCTAATCTAAGAACTCTTTATGGTGTATTGCGAATTTCCACAGCCGTAACAATATCAACAACTAACTCGCCCACCAAGCTTGTAGGAGCCGAGAAGGTCTCCGCTTCTGCCCATTATTTAGAGCACGAGTCAGTGGTGAAACACCATGTGGCTGCAGCAAAAACTACCTCTCAGATTTGGCTCAGCGCTTCACTTTCTATGGCACCTCAAATGCACTTAACCCAATTTAACAATCTACGGATTTATTGGCCAATTGGCTGTTACGTGCTATTGAGTTCCCATTCCCTGATCTCCACAAATAGGTTCTCATTACCTCTGCCACCGAAGGTGAAGGAGGTTGTTTTCTCCCTTTTCTGTCTGTCTGTTTGTTTGTCTGTTTGTCTGTGTGCAGGATATCTAAAAAAGTTGTGGACGGATCCGGATTAAATTTTGTGGACAGGTTCGGTGTGTGACAAGGACGAACTGATTCGATGTTGGTGAAGATCCGGATCCGGATCCGACGACTAGAATTTTTTAAAAGTGATTCTTCACCATTGAGAGATCGGGCCAAAAATGATATATAGCATGATATTTCAAAAATGTAATGGGCCGGATATGCTCTCATGGATCAGATATTACGTGGTGGAGTTATGTGCTTTACCAAGTGCCCTTCTCGTTAAGAAATGGATTTGTTGCCCATTCCCTGTTATTGGTCCCACTATGTTCCTTGTTTCTATCAATGATTTTCCTGATATTGTTCTGTCTCAGCTCGCCATGTATGCTGATGACTCCTCACTTTATTGTACATCTGCTGATTCACGCAACACTACTCGTAATGAGGTTGGAGTTTCACTGGACATTGATTTCGAGAATGTGTTGAAGTGGGGGCATGACTGGCTGGTATCCTTCAATGCAATGAAAACTAAATTATGGCCATGTCTCGCTCCAGAAAGAGGCATTTCCTTTCTGTGCACATGGGGTCTTCAACCTTAACAGAATCATCTGAGCTTCGGCTTCTTGGTCTGGACATCTCCTCTAACCTCCGTTGGGATGAGTACATTTCTGGTGTTGCTAAGAGTGCTTCCAAGTGAGTTGGTTGTCTTTATTGAGCGCAGAGGTATTTACCTCCTGATACTGTTTTGTACCTGTATAAGACAACTGTACAGTATACATCCCCTCATGGAGTCCCTCACAACGTCCTTCATGGAGTGCTGTTGCCACATTTGGGCTGGAGCACCAGCCTGCCACTTCTCTTTACTTGATAGGCTCCAGAAATGCACAGTTAACCTGGTTGGTGCAGAGGTGGGTTCAACTCTTCAACAACTCTCTCACTGTAGGTCAGTTGCCACTCTGAGTCTGTTCTACAGATATTTTCTTGGCAAATGTTCTGCTGGACATTCTAACTTGGTTCCTCCTGTATAAGTGTTTGGACGCAAGACTCGGTTTGCCATCTCTGCGAACCCATGCATTCTCGCTGATACAAAGTGCAGAATGAAAGTCTATGCAGGTAGTTTTATCCCTCATGCTGTCTCTCTTTGGAATTCATTACCTGCAATGTGCTTCCCTTTATCCTACGATCTACCCAGCTTTTAAAAGGAATGTCAATTCCTACTTTTTACATCATGGAGATTACATCGCATTTTACCTGACTTCTGATACCTCCTGTGTCTTGGATGTTTTTTGTTATCTTTCTCTTTCTTTTATTTTGTTTTGCTTTATCGTTGTCTTTATCTAACCTTCCCTTAGCTACTTACCTAGAGTGGTTTTATTCCTTGTTTGGGGTGATTTCCATAAAAAACAGTAAAATGGGCAAGGACAAAAAGGAACACTACCGACCGCACATGCGGTAAACCAAACTGTGTCAAATGAATAATCAATATACCCATGTGTCCACGGTACCACGATGACACTGACTTAACCTTTCACGTGGGGAGGATGACACTGGTGGAGGAGAGGATGAGCCAATAAAGAACCTGTGGTGTAAGCGGGCTTTGTTTGCATGCAGGCTTCGTGTCAATTGAGCCCGGCACGCCTTTGTGTTGGTTGGTCTGTCTGCGCAGGCACAGAGACAGAGACATAGAGAGAGACATAGAGAGCTATTGTCTGGTTTGAGAGAGAGGGATATTTCACGATCCAACTATCCAGTGATCCCAATTCCACGACTCTTTCCCGTACCAACCGACACATACAGACAGATCACATCAGGGAATGTTGGAATGTAAAACGGGGGAGAGGGGGCAAAAACACAAACACTGGGGCAGAGAAGACGAGAGCTTTTAAACATTCCAACTCAACACCATCTCTTCAGTTACAGTAATTACATCGTGCTTAAGCTGACTTGCATTGTGAAATAACTATTCTAAACTATTCCCCATCGAGCTTCGAAGCCCGATCCATAACAATATAATTAATATATGCAGAAATGTGCCATTCTGAAGCAAATGCAGCTCCGTGAATTTCATCAGTTTCCATTGAGGCATCCATATCTTATCCCCTATTAGACGAAACACACGTGTGACATCATGCGCTTCCTCACCAATTATCGGCCTCCAAACAGTGGTTACTTCACTTGTGTTTCGGCAAGACTGACAAGACGTGGCTGCTTCCACGGATGCTAGGAAAGTCCCTAAGGCCTTGTGGAGGAGTTGCAAAGCAAATTGTGCCCACACATAGATGAGTATACAAGACCACACTGGACTTGACTTCACACAAACACGGCTGCTGGCCTTAAGGGGGATGTGATGTAACTTCCCGGAGCACTCACTCTAGGTACCAACGCAGTCAGTGGGAGAAATTAAGGAGACATTTCCCCCGCATCATGGGACACCCAACCCACGGGGTTGATTTTGTATAGTGTCGAGGCTCGTGGAGGAGCTAGAACAAAGAAAGGATCAGGACATAACAGAACAAAAGGAACCACAGAAAGAGAATTGGGGGTAATGTGGGGGAAACCTACCAACATCAGGGTTGTTGGCAAAATGAGGACAAATGGAGGACACAGAGTAAACAAGATGGATACAGTGCAAACTCTCAATCTTGGAAGTGGAATGAAAAACTGGAAACCCAGAAAAAGGTGGGCTTGGGGAGGGTTAATGGGGGTAGAAAGGATAATGGTTCTGGATGGGGGGTGACTTGAAATGGTGGTGAACGGCTGTCTTGAATCCCTGGAGGAAACAATGAGATTGGAGAGACTGAGGAAGTTGGTTCCACAGGTGGGGAAAAAAGAGGAACGAATGTGTAGATTGCTCTTTACGACTTTACTGGAGTATTTTTTTTTCCATGTCTGGAGGGTGTAAAGTGAAAAGTTTTATCTTGATCTAGTAATTATCAGTTTTTATAATTTGTTTCATTTTCAGTTGCCTTGTCCTGAGGCTTCTTCTTTGATTTGTTTGATGACGTGTTTCCCCATCTCTGCCTGTTGTTTTTCTCATTTTCAGGCCAAACGCTTTCGGGAGCATCTGCCCCGCCGCCTGCCGTCCCACCCAGACCCCACCCACACGTAAGTATCTCAGCAAGGCCTGGTTTTCTAATTTTTTGCAATGGAAGCTTTCTTGTTGACAATGCACCGCTTGGCTATAAACGTGGCGTGTTTAATTTCCTCCATCACCATTAAATTTTTTTGAATGATGGTAAATGGGATTGAGCAGGCTGTTTGTTTGGTTAAGGGGGTTAAAGACTGCTCTCTCCACTGGCTGGTGCGCATTCTATTTTGATGGCTGCTCACACTCACCAACCCACACTTGGAAAGCTTGATGAGTGTACTAGATGCTCAACACGAGTTGAGGGAGGCCTTCATCCTGAGATGGACTGAAACTGGCTGATTTAATATATATATATATATTTTTAATGGGATTTGAATATATTTTGCCAGCACAGATGATGAGATAGGAACACAGATGGGTTGTCCAAACGTGACAATTTTACTACCTGTATACTGTTGGCAGGTTCTGTTTCAAAAGAATCAATAAAAATTGCTTTTCCAGCTGAGGCCTCTAAAATGGAGCATGCGATGTAATGTGCAGCAAGAGGTGTTCCCACTTTGGCACATTTTGCAGCACAGATGGCTTTGAGCCAATTGGCCACCACGAGCGTTTGATTGGGCAGGATCAAAGTTTCTACCACCAGGATTCTTCATGTACTTGCCTGTTGGCAAAGGTTTTATTGATTTATTTTATTTTTTAACTCTTCGATGTCTTGAAATGGGTGGCAAATCTTGCTCATAAATGCAATAGGAGGTACAATGCAAGGAATGGCCTGCACTGTTGATATTTCCATCGCACAGGTTCTGCAAAGTTCCAAGTCCGTCGATGGGGCGGACCTGACGCCTGGTCCTGTGAATCCGCTGCTATCATCACAGCCACCACCCGAACAGCCTAACTTTGCCGACTTCACGCACTTTGCAGCGCTGCAGTTCGTTCCTGAAGCCGAAAGGGAGGCAGCTGCCAAGGAAGCCAGGGTCGCAGCTCAGGTACATATTGACGGCCCTTCGGAATAACTTGTAAATATGAATGCACGAGGGGGCAAACGAGGTCCATTATATCGGATTAAAAACTGGGGTCAGGGCATTTGAACGGAGTTTCCCAGAAGGGAACACTGACGGTGCAATTTTCACGTTTTGATTTTTCACGAGACAGAATGCAATGTGTAGAAAATACAACTGGCCAGTTATGAACTTGTCAAGACAAAGGTCAAATAATTTTTGAAGTTGTCATGTTTGTTTGTCAAATTATTTGTTGCAAAGCTTTGAGGCTCGTTTTGAGCGTACCCAGAAAACTTATCTTGCCGTTTGCTGCGAGATGAAGACCTAAAGGGCTTGTACAAGTTTACCGTCGGCGTTTGTGTTTGTTATGCTCGATGACCGAACGACAGATTTCCAATAGGACGGTCCAAACCGCCTCGAGTAAGACACGTCTGGGTTTTATTCCGTGCCCTCGATTTGTGGTATTTATACACCCGGAACGATTCCTCGAGGCTGGTTACGTCGAAGGGATTCTTCTTCGCATGCTTATACCTGTGAAAAGTTACTGTGTGGCAATTCTTGCACCGGAGGTCATGTTCCAAGAAGTATCCCAGAGGATGGGTTCACAGGGTCTTTACAGCCTCCCAATGCCAGCCTCGCGTCAGGTTGGAATTCTCTAATGGATCTGGTTCCATGTTACCAGGATGACCTTTTACGATTATTTCCTTCTGGGTCGTTTCCTCCAAAGCTTTTCTGCCAAAGTGATGGGTTGAGATTTGCATCGCTGCAGCTTTTGTTTGTTTATTTTTATCTTGTGGCGTCCCACCTGTACCGTGTTGGTGTGGAGGGGAGGGTGTGTGATTTTAAACGAAAACTGAAGGCCTGCCCACATGTGCCTCTGCATTTGTTTTGCGTTCTGGATATCGACATCCTTTTGTGTAAAACAACATGTGTGTGCGCTCCGCTTTAAACGAGGCGTAGTTGGACTTGTGTCAATTCCAGCTCGAGGCAGTTTCTTGCCACAACTTCAAAATGTCTACGTCTTTATTGATGTCTGGGTATGTTCCATAGTCGGTCTGGATTCGGACTAATAGTGAATTGAAAAAAATTCATTTCGCGTTTGTGTTGCTCGTAAATTTGAGTTTAAACCTCATGCTCAATGAACCAAGGGTCGTTTTACACTGAACACCTGTGCAAGCTCTAATCACCGTCGTCATGACAGATGCTGTAAGGAAAGCTTTTTGACTTTTGATTGGATCTGATCACCAACTTCATTGAAGTATTTTTTTTATTATTTATTTATTTGTTTATTTGAAACGACGGTGACAACACGTGAATGATTGGTATTGCTGAATCTTGAGACACTCATTGCAACCAGCAGATGGGCATGCTGTATACATGCTTGCAGTTGCAGTGTTGGTTCCCAGCCTTTTGCTGGGATTGGAGACTCGGTTACCGCTGGAGGGGAAAAAAGGGGAATACAGTATCTGTTTTGGTCATAATTACAGGCTACAGCCAAACGGAGATTTGTGTTCCCATGGGATTGCCAAACCTTGAAACCAATGGGAGGCTTGGATGGAATGGTGGAGGGAGGCAGGAGAGGGTGCATGGGTTTAGAGTGGTGATCTGGTGCTTGCCATGACTTATGGTCCTTTTTGAAGGTTAAACCAGGGTCTTGCAGCTTGCTAAACAAGGATTTTAATCGCAGGGTGTTCTGCAACCTCTCTCGAACAGTTTCTTCGTTTTATTTATTTATTTTACTCTAATAGTTTTTGCTTTTATCTGCTTGGTTGGTTGCTCATTGTCCTCCCTTTGTCCTTTTCGGCAAAATGTTGCACAGGCCCTCGAAATGAGCCGTGAGACGTTTTACAATGCCATTAAACCTGGAATTTCTTTCCCTTGATCTAAAGTCGTACTTCTTGCTGTTTATCATTTTGGGTAACCCTCACATTCATTTGTTACTGTACTTTTGTTGAAATGAGGGATTTTTCAAACATTTAAACTTGATCAATCTTCTGCTGCTGATTCTTTCAAAACGAGGGCTCATTGTGCCGGCCGTCACTTTAGTGAACCTTGTTGTTGGGTTAAGTCAGTTGCTGAGCTGGCAGGGTACTGCCTAGAGTCTGGAGGTACGCACACTCGTCTCTCGGCTGTCTTGTCTGCGTTGGAATCTAGATCGAGCTATAAATTGTCATCCTGGTGTTTCACAGGCAGGGTGATTCATCAATGTGTGTGCCCTGTGCCGTCCCTCAGATGGACGTTAAACGAGACGCCATGTCTGCAAGCGTGAGCCGGTTGACATTAAAGATCCCATGGTGTCCTTCACGAAGAGTAGGCGAGCTGTCCCCGGCACTCTGAACAAATTACAAATTCCTGTTTAAACCTACAGGGAGCACTGCAGCAGCGGCACCAACAAGCCCCTTCGAGAATTGATGCGAACCCGCAGCCATGTGCTGCATACGAAAGAATAAGTGTCGTAGTTGCTGTTGTTTTTTCAGGGATTTGTGTGTCACGTCCCAACGATATATGCTTCTCCTCTTGCTTTGAGATCGTGAGAAGATTAAAGGGAGTTCTGAGTTTTTGTCATGGTAAATCTTCCCTTCCACTTCTGTTGCAGAATGACAAGCATATAATGAAGGTTGAGGGCCAGGTGGATGAGAGAAACACCTCCAGCAAGGTACACACTTATTCCCTGTGATGCCACAGATAGGTGGGGTGAGCACCTTGCATACATTAAAGCTTAAGAATGGCTCCCATTGTTTACACGGTGGAAATTTACCTCTGCCCTGCTGAAGTGTAGTTTCCTGTGCATTCTCTGTAGCCGCTGGCCCGCGGCGACGTGACACAGTCGATGTCTTTCATTTGGATGGGAAGTCTGTTTTGGGAAGCAATGCTGTTTGTGTTGCTAACAGGTGGTTTGGGATGGTTATGTGCTCGCAAACAAGCACTTGTATTGAATTTGTCTCGCTCTACTCTTGGCTCGCCATGACCAACTGTCTCTGTAGAAGCCGTCTCGTCACCGTATGAAGTCTGAGGAAGAGTCCAGGGCTGAGGCCCCTGCCCCAGAAGAGCACTTTAAGAAAACTGGCGGAATTGCAGCACTCGGAAACACGCAACCCGCGTTGCAACGGTGGGCCTAGCTTTCCCTTGATAGGAGTTGCTCATAAATGTCGTCGGTGATGCCTAGCTTTGGTCACGGGCACAGCTTTCTGGCCTCCCTCATCCTGGTTTTATTTTGCAGGTCTGCCGGAAAGGAAAAGAAGGCAATCCAGGCATCAATCAGGAAAAACAAAGAAACAAACACAGTGCTTGCTCGACTCAATACCGAGCTTAACCAGCAGCTCAAGGTGAACTTTAGTTTTCTTTTTACCTTCTCTTCTCCCCTTGTAATGCTCTCTTCACTTCCTCTCTCGGCTTTTTAAAATTCTATTCTATTTGTGCTTCCAACTGAATCTTTTTTTTCTTTTTTCTTTTATTTAAAAGATTACATCATCAGAACAAGTGTCAATGTAGGAAGTATACAACTTGTTTATTTAGTGATACAGAATGGAAATGGAAATAGAGAGGATTTTATGAAAAGAGCCGAGCAAGCTGCGTCGTGTTCCGCAGGACCTACTGGAGGAGCGGATTGCACTTGAGGTTCAGCTTGAGCAGCTGCGGCCTTTTTCGCACACCTAGGATATCAGGTCGATGCCATCGCCTTCCGGCTTCATGCACTTGTCTCCTCCGGACCGCCCAACATGAAATGAAAGCGAATTTGATCTATGAATGATCAGATTGAGGTGGCATCTGAGGAATGCTTTGGGCCTCTCGATGTGTCAAATAGCTTCGCTTCAACGGTGCAACTATCGATTACAGTCGCCATTTCTCCCTGTAGATTCCGGTCATTTGGGACGCTCTCTTGAAATGGCACTTCACCGGTCAACGCTGCTTGGGTTGTGGTGTGGGGTTGGGTGAAAGGGAATGTGCTGGGATTGGAGGGGGTGGTGGTGGAGGAGTCGTTTTGATGCCAAACTCAATATTTTGGCTTTTGGACTTGATGCAAACCCCAAGTTTGAACTGGCATGATTGACTAGGTAGAATCATGGTATGAATTTGGGGGAATATAGAGTGTGTACTCAAAACTGTTGCCACTTCATTTGTGTGAGAATCGTGACACGATGCTTGTTCTTCTCAATGCAGTAATTTTGCTTCCTTTCCTTTTTAAGACTAGGCCACAAGGGGTTGTTTCTGACAGGCCAAGCCAACGCCATATCAGCTGCCATTGACAAATAGCCAAAGCCAGGGTCTCGGGGAATGTAATGAGGACATCTCATGCGAGGCACGGTTGTGTTGTATATTTTCCGAGAAAATCCCAAACGAGATGATGTCCCCCCTCCCCCCCCCCCCCCCCCCCCCACCACTTCCATCTGGCTTTCTGCATGCCTTGCAATGATGACTTCCTTTATGATTCAGTGGAAACCTCCTCTTTATGATGTTGTTTTCTATTTTTCGCCCAAGCGATGAGCTGCCAGTTTTGTCTCATTCTCCCCACCGCTGTCGACCTGTTTTTACCAAATGCTTTTGGACTCTTCGGCCTTCCTCAATGTTTTGACTTGAGAATATTTCCTTTTTGGTTCGTACTCCCAGATGCATTCTATTTTGCAAGGTCGGTGTGCGATCGTCAGGTGGGAACGATTTGCATACAAGGCCATGACGTTTGGGTCGAGGTGGATTTTCGTCACTGAAAATCAACAAGCCTAAACTTTCGATTGCATGGGTTGAGGTTGAACTTTGTCCTCTGTATATATTTGTTGCTGAAGTTTGCATAATTGTGTGCCGGCGGGTTGGATAGTCGTGGAGGGTGCGAGTCCCCCACACCCAAAGCTCGAGACGAATGTTTCACAACGTTTTCCTTGTGGCCCTTTTCTTCCTCCATTCGAAAGGTCCTTCACCACTTCGGTACACGGCATTCCATTGGCTGTGAAATTTGCGCAATGAATTGACGAGTTTGAAAGTCTCCTTTTTAATCGGTTGTGTCGGTACCATGTCGTTTTGCTATCTCTCCTCCATGTAAATGTTCCCAGGAAGTCGTTGTCCTGTCCGGTTTATTTTACCCAGCGGTCCCCTCCTTTACCTGAGCCTTAATCTGCCATGTTCCCAAAGCAATCCGTGGCCGGTACGAACACCTTTTCAGCTGTTTAATAACTACTTTTTCGGTTCTCTTAATTTTCAGGGCCTCATTCTAGTTGACTCGTCTTGAGCAAAAGCTTTTCACATTTTTGCTGTTCAGGCGGTTTTTTTTTTCTTCTTTTCTTTTCCTCATTAAACCCCTTACCCATCCACCCCTCTACCCCACCTTATGTTTTTTTTTTAGATGATTTACCCATCAGTCGCTGCTGTTTTTAATCCTCAAACCGCTGACGGAAGAAATGATATTACTGGCGTTGTGAAAGTTGGTCTGAAGTTGTTTTTTTTCAAATAATGTCATACACACTGGCTTTGCTGTTTGTATTTTTTGTTGTTGTTGGTTAAAGTAATCTTTGTTTCAACTTTTGTAGGGACACCTTGTTATGTGGTTTATATTAAGTAGCTTTAAGTGAGTTTATTAGCAGATCGAGACCATTTTGCCGATGAACCCCCACGCGCGTGTTAGCCGGGCGCAAACCCGTCCAGCCAGAGAAAACCCCGGTTTTATGTTTGTTTAAGACGAGTCATATTTTCAATCGTTCGTCAAACTCTCTTATTTGCCTCTCTCTATTTTGTGCTTATTAACCAAATGTTTCAGGGCCTCTGGCCTTCCAGTCTGTAATGCAAAGCTTTTTGTAAAGTTTTTAAAAAGGCACATCATAAACCTCTTCCTCCTCCTCTTCCCCACACCTGCCCCTCACTCTACCCCTTGAGCCCTACCAAACCATAAAATGGCTTTCATGCTTTTTAAATTGTTTTTTTTTTTTTGCTGTCGGGAGGCAGACGGAATGCAATTGGAAGAGCAGTGTGTGTGTGTGTGTGTGTGTGTGTGTGTGTGTTGGTGTGTGTGTGTGTGTGTGTGTGTGTGTGTGTGCTGATACTCAAACGCTGTTTACATGTATATGTTTAATTTCCCTACGTCATGGTGAATTCTTGCAGAACGTACACGTACGCAGAATATTCAAGGAAACAAATGTTATTTAATAAAGACAGGCAGTTGATTTTATCCCCCTTTTTAATATTTATTTCTGTCATTCTTTGTTTTCCAAATCCAGTTTCCTCGGCATTTCTTTAAAGGTATGTACATACCGTAGTTGCATCACTCGGGGGGGTCGTTAGGCTGTTTCCAGGTCCAGCTGTCTCCATCACTATCCCAGAAGGCTGTCTCCGTGCAAGTTGGAATGCGGAGCTGACCACGCCGTGCAGCTCAGATGCGGTTTGAGATGACACTCGTGTGTGCGAACAAAACAAAACGCCTCGTAATTTTGTTCATCTCGTGGATTGACTTTCTATGATGAGGTGGAGATGTGGTCGTTGAGCGATGAAAAAGGTCAATATGTTCTGCTATTTTATTGGCATCTCCCCATGTTAGATTGATGCAATTTTCCTTCCGTAAAGGGAACTTTTCCTTTGACCTCTGAGCGTCGTCCTTCCGAAAACATTTTATTCATCTCAAAATTATCGATCGTTTGATTAATCCTCTTGATTACAAGCTTGCTTTAGGGATTTGCTCGATCGTAATAGTGTCTTGTAGGTCCCACATTCTCGATAGAGCGGGGCACGGGTGCTGGCACTCAATGGCCGACTCTTGCGAATTACACCGTGGGATATTCGATGACCGCCAGCCAATGCTAGCAGATGAGACACCTGGCTTAACGTTCTTCTGAGAGACGGTGTTCTCATTGGTTCACTGTCCTGTCTGAGATCATGCATCACATTCAAAGGCAAATTGGCTTCTTCTGCTTATAATAGTTGAACCCGCTGAACATGCCAGCTGGAACAAAAAGTAACATTTTTGGTCTTCGCTCGGGATTCTCGTCCCATCAAGACTTTAAGAAATTTTGCTGGGCCTTTTCCCAAAAGGACAAATGCCAGGCTTCTTTCTCCCCTACATATGTATGATGTAAGACGTTTCCCTTCCCAAATATCATCACATTTTCTATGACCTGCAGACGCTGCCACTCGTTCGGCAATGGCCATGCTTGCATCAAAGCTTCAACTGAGAAAACCGTGTGAACTGTGAAACACCAAAACTTTCTAACTTTGGGGGAGTGCAAGAGACTGTCGACTTTGTTGACGTGTACAATTGGTTCGAGCATTCCGATGTACTCTCCAGGCTGATGTCGGTCTAAGTGGATGATCTTTCAGCATGATGGCGTCGACAAGACGCTGGCGTTGTAAACACCCTTTGTCGGTTGTAATTTGTCATCTTGATTTGAAATCGGTGTTGTGGAAAATATCAAGACTGTAGTTTAATTTGCTTATTCAAATTGATTGCAGGCTTAGAATTGAGGTTGTACATGAAGCATCTCTACCTTCATTCCTTCAACTCATGTCCAATTAGCAGAGCGAATTGCTGCATTGAGCGCTGCCAGCCACGTGAGCTTCTCCTCGGATGTATCCACGGCACAAGTCCACTCTTGCCGGGTCCCACACAGGCGGAATGCGTTGCAGACATCTGTGGGATGGGTAAAGAGGGAGATCAGAGACTTCAGATTCTCACTGACGGTCCGCAGAGGCATTATGTTTTTCGGTTTTACGTCCATACGTCTGTCCGTGTTAATTTTCTGTTTTCTCTGCAGCCACTTATCCGATTGACACAAAGTTTTCACCACCGGTGCGACTACTCATGTGGAATGTTAAATGATAATTATGATGTCAAAGGTGTCACGGTGTGGCAGCCATATTTTGAAAAAAGGGGGGAAAAAAATAGACCTCTATCTCTGAAACTGCTCCGTAGAAAAAATTGTAACTTGGCACATGTCAAGTACTTTCCAGGGGAAATAAGTGACTTTTTTTTTTAATGATGTCATAGGTTGTTTCATTACGTCATAATTGCACATGTCGAACGCTTTATCTGATCAGTATGAAAAATTTTGATGGTCATCTGGGGATAAATTGTAGTGGGGAAAACAAATTTGATGACATCATCAGTCATGTGGTTTGGCAGCAATTTTTTTTTTAAACATAAAAACCTTCGAAAGCTTTCTCTGAAATGGCTGAACAGATCGAGACGAAACTTTACAGGTATGATCGTCTAACCATGAGGAACAAAAAGTTCTCCACCTATGACGACGTAGGTCACATAGTTTGGCAGCTATGATTTTTTGAAGAATAAACCTTTAAAAACCTTCTTCAGAACGGTTTGACAGATCGAGGGGAAACTTCACCCACATGCCTTGGGAATACCACGGTGTTCACAAATAATTAATAGGTCACATGGTCTGGCAGCCATATTGGATTGAACAAAAATCTTAAAAAATGTTTTTCTCTTGAACCGCTTCATCGATCGACATGAAACATCACAATTATAATGCAGTAGTTATGGGGAATATAGGTTTTTAATTTCAACCTGAATGGACGCATGGTCTGGCAGCCAGAATTATTTGATATTTTTAATCTGGGTTCAGGGATTTAAATCAAACTTGGTGCAAGTATGTATAATGATATAATGATGAGGGCTGAGGCATATCTGGCGATGTCGTGATGTCACAGAGTGCTCTTTTAGTTCTTTTCTCTTCCCAGATCAAAGCATATATGAATTTCTTGCGTGTGCCACACTTGGCTGCTGGGGGAGCATCATTTGCTGAGAGTGCAGTTGTGTGCTGATACCCTTGTAGGTTAGCAGGAATTTGTAATTTGTTCAGGTGTCAGAAATATCTCACCTATTCTTCGTGAAGGACACCGTAGAATATTTAACGTCCACCAAATAATGCTGGCACATGAGGACACCCTGTTTTAACGTCCATCCAATGGACGGCACACCCATTGATGCCTCCTCGCCCTGTTTGCAAAACATTTGACCGAAGGCTGGACAGCTCAGAGGCTCACGTGCATATCTCTAAGCCACCATGCCAGCCACTGACGCACTGTACCACCTGTGGAACTCTGCACAACACTAACATCACACCTCTTGTACAAGTAAAGAGCCAGGAATGGTGTTCGTGGTGTCGCCCCCACGCTCCCCTGTGGTGTTGCTCCCATGCCCCTCTGTGGTGTTGCCCCAGGTCTGATACACACTAGCTTACTCCACAAGCAGATACTAACAGACGGAACAGCTGGCTTCACGTCCCCTGATGGAAGGATTGTGTAATTGTTGCAACTCCCCGCAAGGCAACAGAATTCCAGTTTTCATCACGGGCCTGGAATCAAACCCGTTTGTCTTTTCAAAGGTTCGCTGCTGTTGACCGTGTGTGTGTGTGTGTGTGTGTGTGTGTGTGTGTGTGTGTGTGTGTGTGTGTGTGTGTTGTTTTTATTTCCAAAAGTAATTTTGTTTTTGTCCTCTTGGACATTAAAAAAACAACCCCTGAATTGGATTAAAGTTGCCTTTTCCTCGGCCGGGAAGCCATGAAATTTTACCACATGAGTTGTTTGCATTCTATCAGCATGTTCTTGTGATATCTGAGAATTAAGTTTCAAAGCTCATTAGATGGTGACCTGCAACCACTATGAGAAGCTTACATTTGGAGTCAGATATGTCATCCAGGTGCAGACACGTAAGAGAGACAGACACGTAGAAATGATGGCGCGTCTTTCGGCTCCGTTCGAAGGGCGAATGGGTCACGGAGCATGTCGTGAACACCAGAGCATCATTGAAAAGGAACAGGCCCAGATCTTGGAAGTGCTCGTAAATCCTAGTAAAGCACATTGTGTAGTACAAGTTACCACAACCTGGATGGTTAAGGAAACTTGAGCTTTTTCATTTCATTGCTGGTTGACCAACACAAACAGTGCTTCAGCATGTGAAGAGTTCATGGCTTTGGGATAAAAGTTCAACATATTGGGAAATGTGATGTTTATGAAAAACAAATTAACTTATATGAAACATACGAATGAAAATCCTACAAAATAACAGAAAAGCCTCCTCCAGTCTGAACCATAAACTTGGTTCTCTTTTCAGTACTTTTGTTGATTTTTGTTTTTTGGTTATAATGGTCCAGGTGGAGAAGCTCCAAGCCTCATGTCCGTGTCCCCATTTGTTACTGCACGTGCTTGCTTTCTAAAGCAGAAAAACTCAAATGCAGCACCCCTACGTGCACTTTTTTCACGTCTAAATCATTCCCAACTTTGTAGGGGGCAGGCCAAGGAAACTTCGGCACAAGTCTTTCATGAACCAGCTGGCCAGGCCCTGGATTGGACAATAATTTGTAATTTGTTCAGTGGATCATCAACGAATGCGAGTAGACTGGACAGCCGGTTTAACGGCCATCTGAGGGACGGCACACTTTTGTGATGCAAAACCCTGCCTGCGAAACACCGATCTAAGAGAGAGGGTTGGGGCTGGAATGGAACCCAGATTCCAGACAGTTCGAAGGGCAGTGCGTTAACTCGGCACCATCCCTTTCTTACGACCATGTACCATTCTGGTGAATACAAACACTGTAGTTTCGATTCGGGAATGATTGGTGTTACCATGTACGATTTAATAGGCAAAGCTCCTTTTATTTAGTTAAACCTTCCTCCTGTAGAATATCCAGCAGTTAAATAAAGCATCTGCGCAGAAGAGGTTTTGAATTTGCTCCGGTTTTGAGTGTCTGTGGTTTGTGGATTGACAGAATGTTTTCTTTCTTTGAGCTAATAGGTCAGATATCAACTATCACGGAACGTAATATCCATATCGACCAGTTTGTGTGCGAAGTCTCTCCAGGGCTGCCATGCCCATTAAGTAAGTGATAGTTTTTGCTTGTAACTTGCTTTTCCATATATATAAAATTTGCCTGACTCCCACCATGAATGTGCATCAAGAATGAAATATAAAAGAGAATGATGGAAGGTCTTTAAAAGAAAAAATAGAAGTGGTTTTTAAATCCTATATTTGTAATCCCTATAAAACCAGACCCAATGTGAGCTGTGATGTGTACGTCTGTTCTGCTGGACATGAAGCATCTGGTTTTTGTTAAGGAAAGAGACTGTGGTGTTGTGGTTAAAGGAAATGCCCACCTTGGATCATTGGCGTGGCACCGCAGATTGGCCACGTCTTGCTGGCAGATAAAGAAACGATGTCTTTCTTTGTAGTCTCTGTCATAAAACCATGACCATGGAGTGGGGATGAGAGCTGTTTTATTATATACATATATGAGGCCCACGAGGAGGAGTGATGTAAGCGACATTTTTTTAATGATATGATGATAGGCTCGGATGATAGGGTAAGGGTTAAAATAGTGCTATATGGCATTAACTCCAAAATGGCCGATGTGTTCCTTACATCACTCCTCCTCACGGCGCCTCAATATATATATATATATAATATATTGTTACATATTTTAGAATCCGGTCTGATGAATGCATCCACACATCCAGGTATCAGACAGTTATTTCCTTAAATGCATGTTAAGATTCGCCCCATCCCCATGTCTAATGGGATCTTAAATGTGATGCGTTGAGAAGGGTAAAGGATAGATCCCCTCTCTTATGGGAAGCTTTTTTTTTTTTTTACGACAGACACGCTCACACACATTTCTTTCATGAGCTCTGAAGCCCGCCCTCATTTTTCCTCAGCAACATTCTTTTCGCGAGCTCCGACGCCTGCCTTTTTTGAGAGTGCACGGGTTGTCATGGTAACCGTGCCCCAGTGGGGCGGGGTGAGCTTGGGGCGGACGGCACCCCGCCGAGACGGCCCGGGGATATAAAAATGAGCGAGAGAAAGCGTGAAGTACGTTCTGTGAGGAGAGACGTTCTGAGATATAAAAAAGTGAGGAAAAAGAGAAAGAGATACGTTCTGAAGAGAAAGAGATGCGGAAGAGAAAAAGCGTGAGGAGAGGAAAAGCGAAAGGAGAGGAAAAAGCAAAGGGCGAGAGGAGCGACCAAGAAGCGGGTGTCTAACCAGCGC
>CM068967.1:18528632-18541012 GCA_035128595.1 Eptatretus atami | reverse complement strand
GTCAGGGGCATTTGAACGAGTTTCCCAGAAGGGAACACTGACGGTGCAATTTTCACGTTTTTGATTGTCAGAGACGAATGCAATGATTTAGGAAAATACAACTGGCCAGTTATGAACTTGTTCAAGAAAAGGTCAAATAATTTTTTTGAAGTTGTCATGTTTGTTTGGTCAAATTATTTTGTGCAAGCTTTGAGGTCGTTTGAGCGTACCCAGAAAACTTATCTTGCCGTTGTGCGAGATGAAGACCTAAAGGGCTTGTACAAGTTTTACCGTCGGCGTTTGTGTTTGTTATGCTCGATGACGAACGACCAGATTTCAATGGACGGTCCAAACCCCTCGAGAAGGACACGTCTGGGTTTATTCCGTGCCTCGATTTGTGTATTTATACACCCGAACGATTCCTCGAGGCTGGTTACGTCGAAGGGATTCTTCTTCGGAATGCTTATACCTGTGAAAGTTACTGTGTGGCAATTCTTGCACGGAGGTCATTTCCAAGAGTATCCCAGAGGATGGGTTTCACAGCGGTTCTTTACAGCCTCCAATGCCGCCTCGCGTTCAGGTTGGAATTCTCTAATGGTCTGGTTCCATGTTACCAGGCATGACCTTTTACGATTATTTCCTTCTGGGTCGATTTCCTCCAAAGCTTTCTCTGCCAAAGTGATGGTTGTGAGATTTGCATCGTGCAGCCTTTTGTTTGTTATTTTTATCTTGTGGCGTCCCACCTGTACCTGTTGTGTGGAGGGAGGTGTGTTGTGATTTTAAACGAAAACTGAAGGCCTGCCCCACATTGCCTCTGGCATTTGTTTTGCGTTCTGGATATCGACATTCCTTTTGTGTAAAACAACATTGTCGTGTTGCCGCTCCGCTTTAAACGAGGCGTAGTGGCTTGTGTCATTCCAGCTTCGAGGCAGTTTCTTTGCCACAACTTCAAAATGTCTACGTCTTTATTTGTCCTGTGGTATTTCCATTAGTCGGTCTTTGGATCGGACTAATATGAATTTGAAAAAATCCATTTTCGCCGTTTTTGTGCCGTAAATTTGAGTTAAACCTCATGCTCAATGAACCGAAAAAAAAAAAAGGTCGTTTGACATGACACCTGTGCAAGCTCTAATCACCGCGTCATGACAGATCTGTAAGGAAAGGCTTGTTTGACTTTTGATTGGATCTATCACCAACTTCATTGAAGTATTTTTATTAGTTTATTTATTTGTTTATTTGAACGACGGGACAACACAGTGAATGATTGGTATTGCTGAATCTTGAGACACTTCATTGGCACCAGCAGATTGGCATGCTGATACATGCTTGCGTTGCAGTGTTGTTCCAGCCTTTTCTGGGATTGGAGACTCGGTTATCGCTGGAGGGGAAAAAGAGGGAATACAGTATCTGTTTTGGTCTAATTACAGGCTACGCCAAACGGAGATTGCTGTTCCCATGGGATTGCCAAACCTTGAAACCAATGGAGGCTTGATGGAATGGTGGGGGAGGCAGAGAGGGTGCATGGGTTTAGAGGTGGTGATTCTGGTGTTGCCATTGCTTATGGTCCTTTTGAAGGTTAAAACCAGGTCTTTGCAAGCTTGCTATAAACAAGATTAATCGCAGGGGTTGTGCAACCTCTCTCGAAACAGTTTCTTCGTTTTATTTATTTTGATTTTTACTCTAATAGTTTTTTGCTTTTTATCTGCTTGGTTGGTTGCTCATTTGTCCTTCCCTTTGTCCTTTTCGCAAAAGTGTTGCACAGGGCCCTCGAAATGACCGTGGAGAGCGTTTACAATGCCATTAACCTGAATTCTTTCCCTTTGGACTAAAGTCGTTACTTCTTGGCTGTTTATCATTACTTGGGTAACCCCACATTCATTTGTTACTGTACTTTTGTTGAAATAGAGGGATTTTTCAACATTTAACTTGATACATCTCTGCTGCTGATTTCTTTCAAAACGAGGGCTCATTGTGCCGGAGCCGTCACTTTAGTGAACCTTGTTGTGGGTTAAGTCAGTTGCTGAGTGGCAGGGGTACTGCCTAGAGTCTGGAGGTACGCACACTTCGTCTCGGCTGTCTTGTCTGCGTTGGAATCTAGGGGGGGGGATCGAGCTATAAATTGTCATCCGGGTGTTTCACAGGCAGGGTGATCATCAATGTGTTTCCCCTGTGCCGTCCCTCAGATGGACGTTAAACGAGACGCGCATGTCTGCAAGCGTGAGCCGGTGACATTAAAGATCCCATGGTGTCCTTCACGAGAGTATGGCGAGCTCTGTCCCCGGCACTCTGAACAAATTTACAAATTCCTGTTTAAACCCTACAGGGAGCCACTGCAGCAGCGGCACCAACAAGCCCCTTCGAGAATTGATGCGAAACCCTGCAGCCATTGTGCTGCATACGAAAGATAAGTGTTCGTAGTTGCTGTTGTTTTTTCAGGATTTGCTGATTGTCACGTTTCCAACGATATATGTTCTCCTCTGCCTTTGAGTCGTGAGAAGATTAAAGGCGGAGTTCTGAGTTTTTTTCATGGTAAATCTTCCCTTCCACTTCTGTTGCAGAGATGACAAGCATATAATGAAGGCTTGAGGGCCAGGTGGATGAGTAGAAACACCTCGCAAGAGTACCACTTATTCCCTGTGATGCCACAGATAGGTGGGGTGAGCACCTTGCGATACATTAAAGCTTAAGAATGGCTCCCATTGTACACGGGAATGGAAATTTACCTCTGCCCTGCTGAAGTGTAGTTTCCTTGTGCATTCTTGTAGCCGTGGCCGCGGCGACTGACACCAGTCGAGGTTTTGCATCTTGGATGGGAAGTCTGTTTTGGGAGCAATGCTGTTTGTGTTTGCTAACAGGTGGTTTGGGTATGGTTATGTGTCGAAACAAGCACTTGTATTGAATTTGTCTCGCTTCTACGGTGCTTGGCTCGCCATGCCAACGTGTCTCTGTAGAGCCGTCTCGTCACCGTATGAAGTCTGAGGAGAGTCCAGGGCTGAGGCCCCTGCCCAGAAAGAGCACTTTAAGAAAACTGGCGGAATTGCAGCACTCGGAAACACGACCCGCGTTGCAACGGGTTGGGCCCCTTAGCTTTCCCTTGATAGGAGTTGCTCATAATGTCGTCGGTGATGCCTAGCTTGGCACGGGCACAGCTTTTCTGGCCTCCCTCATCCTGGTTTATTTTGCAGGTCTGCCGGAAGAAAAGAAGGCAATCCAGGCATCAATCAGGGAAAAACACAAGAAACCAAACACAGTTGCGTTGCTCGACTCAATTACGAGCCTAACCAGGCAGCTCAAGGTGAACTTTAGTTTTCTTTACCTCTTCTTCTCCCCTTGTAATCTCTCTCACTTTCCTCTCTCGGCTTTTAAAATTCATTCTATTGTGCTTCCAAACTGGAATCTTTTTTTCTTTTTTTCTTTATTTAAAAGATTACATCATCAGAACAAGTGTCAACTAGTAGGAAGTATACAAACTTGTTTATTAGTGATACAGAATGGAATGGAAATAGAGGGATTTTATGAAAAGAAGCGAGCAAGCTGCGTCGTGGTTCCGCAGGACCTACTGGAGGAGCGGATTGCACTTGAGTTTCAGCTGAAGCACGCTGCGGCCTTTTTCGCCACACCTAGGATATCAGGTCATGCCATCGCCTTCCGGGCTTCATGCACTGTCTCCTCCGGACCGCCCACATTGATGAAAGCGATTTTGATCTATGAATGATCAGATGAGTGGCATCTGAGGAATGCTTGGGCCTCTCGATGGTGTCAAATGCTTCGCTTCAACGGTGCAACTAGCGATTTACAGTCGCCATTTCTCCCTGTAGATTCGGTCATTTTGGTACGCTCTCTTGATAATGGCACTTACCGGCAAACGCTGCTTGGGGTTGCTGGTGTGGGGTTGCGGTGAAAGGAATGTTGCTGGGATGGAGGGGTGGTGGTAGGGAGTCGTTTTGATGCCAAACTCAATATTTTTGGCTTTTGGACTTGATGCAAACCCCAAGTTTGAACTGGCATGATGACTAGGTAGTGCATGTATGAAATTTGGGGGAATTATTATGAGTGTGTACTCAAAACTGTTGCCACTTCATTGTGTAGAATCGTGACACTGATGCTTGTTCTTCTCAATGCAGTAATTTTGCTTCCTTTCCTTTTTAAAGCTAGGCCACAAGGGTTGTTTCTGACAGGCCAAGCCAACGCCAATCAGCTGCCATTGACAAATAGCCAAAGCAGGGTCTCGGGAATGTAATGAGGACATTCTCATGGCGAGGGCTACGGTTGTGTTGTATTATTTTCCGAGAAAATCCCAAACGAGATGATGTCCCCCTCCCCCCCCCCCCCACCACTTCCATCTGGCTTTCTGCATGCCTTGCAATGATGAACTTCCTTTATGATTCAGTGGAAACTCCCTCTTTCTGATGTTGATTTCTATTTTCGCCCCGCGATGAGCGCCAGTTTTTGTCTCATTCTCCCCACCGCTTTCGACCTGTTTTTGACCAAATGCTTTTGGACTCTCGCCTTCCTCAATGTTTTGACTGAGAATATTTTCTTTTTGGTTCGATATCCCAGATGCATTCTATTTTGGCTAAGGTGCAAGGTATGCGATCGTCTAGGCTGGAACGATTTGCATACAAGGCCATGACGTTGGTGGTCGAGGTGGATTTTCTGTCACTGAAATCAACAAGCCTAAACTTTCGATTGCATGGTGTGAGGTTGACTTTGTCCCTCTGTATATATTTTTGCTGAAGTTTGCTAATTGGGCGGGCGGGTTGGATAGTCGTCCCCCCGCCGAGAGGAATGCAGAAGCTCCCCCCACCCAAGTTCGGAGAGAATGTTTCACAACGTTTTCCTTTGGCCCTTTTTCTTCTCCATTTCGAAAAGGTCCTTCACCACTCGGTACACGGCATTCCCATTTGGCTGTGAAATTTGCGCAATGAATTTGAACGGAGTTTGAGAAGTTCTTGCCTTTTTTAATCGGTTTGTGTCGGTATCCATGTCTTTTGCTATCTCTCCTCCATGTAAATGTCCCCAGAAGTCGTTGTCCTGTCCGGTTTTATTTTACCAGCCGGTTCCCCTCCTTTACTGAGCCTTAATCTGCCATGTTCCCAAAGCAACCGTGGGCCGGGTACGGAACACCTTTTCAGACTGTTTAATAACTACTTTTTCGGTTCTTCTTAATTTTCAGGGCCTCATTCTAGTTGACTCGTTTGAGCAAAAGCTTTTCACATTTTGCTGTTCAGGACGGTTTTTTTTTTCTTCTTTTCTTTTCCTCATTTAAACCTTACCCATCCACCCCTCTACCCCACCTTATGTTTTTTTTTTTAGATGATTACCCATCAGTCGCTGCTGTTTTTAATCCTCAAAACGTGACGAGAAAATGATATTACTGGCGTTGTGAAAGTTGGTCTGAAGTTGTTTTTTTCAATAATTCATACACACTGGCTTTGCTGTTTGTAATTTTTTGTTGTATGTTGGTAAAGTAATCTTTGTTTTCATTTGTCAGGACACCTTGTTATGTGGTTTATATTAAGTAGCTTTAAGTGAGTTGATTAGCAGATCGAGACCATTTTGCCGATGACCCCCCCGCGCGTTGTTAGCGGGCGCAAACCGTCCAGCCAGGAAAAACCCCGGTTTATGTTGGTTTAAGACGAGTCATATTTTCAATCGTTCGTCAAACTCTCTTATTTGCCTCTCTCTATTTTGTGCTTATATAACCAAATGTTTCAGGGCCTTCTGGCCTTCCAGGTCTGTGTAATGCAAAGCTTTTTTGTAAGTTTTTAAAAAGGCTACATTCATTAAACTTTCCTCCTCCTCTTCCCCACACCTGCCCCTTCACTCTACCCCTTGAGCCCTACCAACCAATAAAATGGCTTTCTGCTTTTTAAATTGTTTTTTTTTTTTGCTGTCGGGAGGCAGACGGAATGCAATTGGAAGAGCAGGTGTTGTGTGTGTGTGTGTGTTGTGTGGTGTGTGTGTGTGTGTGTGTGTGTGTGTGTGTTGTGTTGTGTGTGTGTGTGTGCGCTGTACTCAACACCTGGTTTACATGTATGTGTTTAATTTCCCTACGTCATGGTGATCTTGCAGAACTACCGTACGCAGAATATTCAAGGAAACAATGTTATTTAATTAAGACAGGCAGTTGATTTATTCCCCCTTTTTATATTTATTTTCTGTCATTTCTTTGTTTTCAAATCCAGTTTCCTCGGGCATTTTTAAGGTATGAACATCCGTAGTTGCATCATCGCGGGGGTCGTTAGGCTGGTTTTCCAGGTCCAGCTGTCTCCATCACTTATCCCAGAAGGCTGTCTCCGTGCAGTTGGAATCGCGAGTGACCACGCCGTTGCAGCTCAGATGCGTTTGAGATGACATCTTGTGTGCGGAACAAACAAAACGCCCGTATTTTGTTCATCTCGTGGATTATTTCATATGATGAGGTGGAGATGTGGTCGTTGAGCGATGAAAAAGGTCAATATGTTCTGCTATTTATTGGCATTCCCATGTTAGATTGATGCAATTTTCCTTCGTAAGAGGGAACTTTTTCCTTTGACCTCTGAGCGTCGTCCATTTCCGAAAACATTTTATTCATTCAATTATCGATCGTTTGATTAATCCTCTTGATATACAAGCTTGCTTTTAGGGAGTTTGCTCATCGTATAATAGTGTCTTGGTAGGTCCCACATTCTCGATAGACGGGGGCACGGGTTGCTGGCACTCAGATGCCGACTCTGCGAATTTACCGTTGGATATTCGATTGACCGCCAGCCAATGCTAGCAGATGAGACACCTGGCTTAAACGTTCTTCTGGAGGACGGTGTTCTCATGTGTTCCACTGTCCTGTCTGCAGATCAGCATCACATTCAAAGGCAAATTGGTTCTCTGGCCTTATAATAGTTGAACCGCTGAACATGCCAGCTGGAACAAAAGGTAACATTTTTGTCTCGCTCGGGTTTCTCGTCCATCAGACTTTAAGAAATTTTGCGGGCCTTTTTCCCAAAAGGACAAATGCCAGGTTTCTTTCTCCCCTACAGCTATGTATGTGTAAAGGACGGTTTCCCTTCCCAAAATTCATCACATTTCTATTGACCTGCAGACGCTGCCACTCGTTCGGCAAATGGCCATGCTTTGCTCAAAGCTTCAACTGAGAAAACCGTGCTGTGACACTGTTGAAAAACACCAAACTTTCTAACTTGGTGCGTGGAGTGCAAGAGACTGTCGACTTTGTTTGACGTTGACATTTGGTTCGAGCCATTCCGAATGTATCTCCAGGCTGATGTTCGGTCTAAGTGGATGATCTTTCGCTAATGATGGCGTCGACAAGACGCTGGCGTTGTAAACACCCTTTGTCGGTTGTAATTGTCATCTTGATTGAAATCGCGGTATGTTGTGGGAAAAAATCAAGACTGTAGTTTTAATTTGCTTAATTCAAATTGATTGCAGGCCTTAGAATTTGAGGTTGACATGAAGCATCTCTACCGTTCATTCCTTCAACTCATGTCCAATTAGCAGAGCGAATTGCTTTGCATTGAGCGCTTGCCAGCCACGTGAGCTTCTCCCGGATGTATGCCACGGCACAAGGTCCACTCTTGCCGGGATCCCACACAGGCGGGAATGCGTTGCAGACATCTGGTGGATGGGTAAAAGAGGGAGATCAGAGACTTCAGATTCTCATGACGTCTCCGCGAGAGGCATTATGTTTTTCGGTCTTTACGGTCCATACGTCTGTCCGTGTTAATTTCTGTTTCTCTCTGCACGTCACTTATCCGATTGACACAAAGTTTTCACCACCGGTTGCGACTTCATGTGGAATGTTAAATGATAATTATGATGTCAAAGGGTCACGGTTTTGTTGGCAGCCATATTTGAAAAAAAGGGGGGATAAAAAATAGACCCTCCTATCTCTGAAACTGCTCGTGAGAAAAATTTGTAACTTGGCACATGTTCAAGTACTTTCCAGGGGAAAATAAGTGACTTTTTTTTTTAATTTGATGTATAGGTTGGTTTCTTTACGTTCATAATTGCACATGTCGTACGCTTTATCTGAATCAGATGAAAATTTTGTGAGTCATCTGGGGATTAAATTGTAGTGGGGGGGAAAAACAATTTGATGACATCATAACAGTCATGTGGTTTGGCAGCAATTTTTTTTTTTAAACATTAAAAACCTTCCGAAAGCTTTCTCTGAAATGGCTGAACAATCGAGACGAAACTTTATACAGGTTGCTCGTCTACCATAGGAACAAAAAGGTTCTCCACCTATGAACGAGTAGGTCACATAGTTTGGCCAGCTATGATTTATTGAAGAATAAACCTTGTTAAAAAACCCTTCTTCAGAAACGGTTTTGACAGACGAGGGGAAACTTCACCCACATGCCTTGGAATACCACGGTGTTCCAATTAATTAATAGGACATGGTCTGGCAGCCATATTGGATTGAACAAAAATTCTTAAAAATGTTTTCTCTTGAACCGCTCATCGATCGACATGGAAACATCACACAATTATTAATGCAAGTAGTTACTGGGGATATATGTTTTTAATTTCAACCTGAATGGACGCATGGTCTGGCAGCCAGAATTATTTGATTTTTTAATCTGGGTTCAGGGATTTAATCAAAACTTGGTGCAATTAATGATATAATTGATATTGATGAGGGTCTGAGGCATATCTGGCGATGTCGTGATTCACGAGTGCTTTTAGTTCTTTTCTCTTACCCGATCAAAAGCATATATGAATTTCTTGCGGTGTGCCACACTTGGGCTGGGGGGGCTGGGGGGAGCATCATTTCCTGAGAGTGCAGTGGTGGTAGCTGATACCCTGTAGGTTAGCAGGGAATTTGTAATTGGTTCGGTGTCAAGAATATCTCAGCCTATTCTTCGTGAGGACCCCCCACGTAGAATATTTACGTCCACCATCATATGCTCGGACATGAGGGACACCCTGTTTTAACGTCCATCCAATGGACGGCACACCATTGATGCCTCCTCGCCCTGTTCCAAAACAATTGACCGAAGGCTGGACAGCTCAGAGGCTCACGTGCATATCTTAAGCCACCATGCCAGCCACTGGACCACTCTGTACCACCTGTGGAACTCTGCACAACACTAACATCACACCTCTTTACAAGTTATAAGAGCCAGGAATGGTGTTCGTTGTGTCGCCCCACGCTCCCTGTGTGTTGCTGCCCATGGCCCTCTGTGGTGTTTGCCCCAGGCGAACACACTAGCTTACTCCACAAGCAGGTACTAACACACGGAACAGCTGGCTTCACGCCCCTTGATGGAAGGATTGTGTAATTGTTGCGAACTCCCCGCAAGGCAGCAGAATTCCAGTTTTCTGCACGGCCTGGAATCAAACCGTTTGTCTTTTCAAGTTTCGCTGCTGTTGACCGTGGTGTGTGTGTGTGTGTGTTGTGTGTGTGTGTGGTGTGTGTGGTGTGTGTTGTGTGTGTTGTGTGTGTGTGTTGTGTGTGGTTGTTTTTATTTCCAAAAGTAATTTGTTTGTCCTTCTTGGACATTAAAAAAACAACCCTGAATTGTATAAAGTTCCTTTTCCTCGGCCGGAAGAGCCATGAAATTTACCAATGGTTGTTTGCATTCTATCAGGCATTTCTTTGTGATATCTGAGATTAAGTTTCAAGCGCTCAATTAGATTGGTGACCTGCAACCACTATGAGAAGCTTTACATTTGGAGTCAGATATTGTCATCCAGGTGCAGGACACGTAGAGAGAGACAGACACGTAGAAATGCATGTGCGCGTCTTTCGGCTACGTCGAAGGCTGCGAATGGGTCACGGAGCATGTCGTGAACACCAGAAGCATCATTGAAAAGAACAGGCCCAGATCTTGGAAGTGCTTCGTTAAATTCCTAGTAAGCACATGTGTAGTACAAGTTCCACAACCTGGATGGTTAAGGAAACTTGTAGCTTTTTTCATTTCATTGCTTGTGTTGACCCAACAAACAGTGTTCAGCATGTGAAGAGTTTTCATGGCTTTGGTGATAAAAGTCAACATTATTGGAAATGTGATGTTATGAAAAACAAATTACTTATATGAAACATACGAATGAAAATTCCTACAAAATAACAAAAGCCTCTCCAGTGCTAACCATAACTTGGTTCTTTTTCAGTATTTTGTTGATTTTTGTTTTTTGGTTATTATGGTCCAGTGGAGAAGCTCCAAGCCTCATGTCCCGTTCCCCATTTGTTACTGCCACGTGCTTGCTTTCTAAGCAGGAAAAACTCAAATGCGCACCCCACGTGCCCACTTTTTCACGTCTAAATCATTCCCAAGCTTGTTAGGGGGCAGGCCAAGGAAACTTCGGCACCAAGTCTTCATAGAACCAGCTGGCCAGTGCCCTGTGGATTGGACAATAATTGTATTTGTCAGGACATCAACGAATGCGAGTAGACTGGACAGCCGGTTTACACGGCCATCTGAGGACGGCACACTTTTGTGATGTCAAAACCACTGTCTGCGAAACACCATCTAGAGAGAGGGTTGGGCTGGATGGAACCCAGATTCCAGGACAGTTCGAAGGGCAGTGCGTTAACTCCGGCCACCATCCCTTGTTACGCCATGTACATTCTGGTGATTACAACACTGTAAGTTCGATTCGGGAATGCATTGGTGTTACATTGTCGATTTTAATAAGCAAAGCTCCTTTTATTTAGTTAAAGCTTCCCTCCTGTAGAATATCCAGCAGTTAAATAAAGCATCTGCGCAGAAGAGGTTTGATTTGGGCTGCCGGTTTTTGAAGTGTCTGTGTTTGTGGATTGACAGAATGTTTCTTTCTTTGAGCTATAGGTCAGATATCAACTATCACGGAACGTAATATCCATATCGACCGAGTTTGTCGTGCGAAGTCAATACCCAGGGCTGCCGATGACCCATTAAGTAAAGTGATAGTTTTTGCTTGTAACTTGCTTTGTCACATATATATTAAATTTGCCTGACTTCCCACCATGAATGTGCATCAAGAATGAAATATAAAAGAGATGATGGAAGGTCTTTTAAAAAAAAATAGAAGTGGGTGTTTTAAATCTATATTTGTATCCCTATAAACCAGACCCAATGTGAGCTGTATGTGTGACGCTGTTCTGCTGGACATGAAGCATCTGCGTTTTTTGTTAAGGAAAGAGACTGTGGTGTTGTGGTTAAAGGAAATGGCCCACCTTGGCTCAATTGGCGTGCGCCGCAGATTGGCCACGGTCTTGCTGGCAGATAAAGAACGATGTCTTTCTGTAGTCTCTGTCATAAAACCATGACATTGAGTGGGGATGAAGAAGCTGTTTTTGATTATATTACATATTGAGGCCCACGAGGAGGAGTGATGTAAGCGACATTTTTTTAATGATATGAGTGATAGGCTCGGATGATAGGGTAAGGGTTAAAAATAGTGCCTATATGGGGGGGGGTTGGACATAACTCCAAAATGGCCGATTGTGTTCCTTACTCACTCCTCCTCACGGCGCCTCATATAATATATATAATATATATTGTACATTTAGGAATCGGCTCTGATGATGATCCACAATCCAGGTCATCAGACAGTTATTTCCTTAATGCATGTTAAGATCGCCCCATCCCCATGGTCTAATGCGATCTTAAATGTGACTGCGTGAGAAGGGTAAAGGATAGATCCCCTCTCTTATGGAAGCTTTTTTTTTTTTTACGACAGCACGCTCACACACATTTCTTTCATTTGAGCTCTGAAGCCCGCCTCATTTTCCTCCAACATTCTTTCGCTGAGCTCCGACGCCTGCCTTTTTTGAGAGATGCACGGGTGGTATGGTAACCGTGCCCCGGGTGGGTAGGGTTGAGCTTGAGGAGCGGACGGCCACCCCGCGAGACGGCCCGGGGATATAAAATGAGCGAGAGAAGCGTGAAAGTACGTTCTGTGAGGAGAGACGTTCTGAGATATAAAAAAGTGAGGAAAAAGAAGAGATACGTTCTGAAGAGAAGAGATGCGGAGAGAAAAACGTGAGGAAGAGGAAAAGGCGAAAGGAGAGGAAAAAGCAAAGGGCGAGGAGGAGCGACCAGAAGCGGGTGTTCTAACCAGCGCCGAAGAGACAATTCGCCTTCCAGTGCTTCGGCAAGCGAGCATGTGGGGTTTGAGCAGTGCCGCCAAAAGTGAGGCACGGGTCACCACCAACAACACCAGGGTCTAAACTCGCGCGGACAATCTCGGGATGCCCTCCAATGTCGACCGGCGTTCAACGGCTGCCCCGCTGAGAGGTGTGCACGGCAAAGCTGGGTGCTGGCAACGGACGTGACACGCACGCACGCATTTTCAGGACGTTTTCGCTTCACGGACTACTTTCTGTTGAGCGAGACGATTCTCCCCCTCCCCTCTCCCTGAATGATCTGCTGGGTACCCTTGTCCTCGTTTAGCTGTAAGTAAGTCAAACCCCG
>CM068967.1:18513633-18528607 GCA_035128595.1 Eptatretus atami | reverse complement strand
ATGTGAGTAACTTCCCGGAGCACTCCACTTAGGTACCAACGCAGTCAGTGGAGAAATTAAGGAGACATTTCCCCCGCATTCCATGGGGACACACCAACCACGGGGTTGATTGTTATAGTGTCGAGGCTCGGGAGGAGCTAGAACAAAAAAGGATCAGGACATAACAGAACAAAAGGACCACAGAAAGAGAATTGGAGGTAATGTGGGGGAAACCTACAACATCAGGGTTGTTGGCAAAATGAGGGGACAAATGTGAGGAAAGAGTAAACATAGATGGATACAGTGCAAACTCTCAATCTGGAAGTGGAATGAAAAATGGAAAACCCGAATAAAAGTGGGTTGGGGAGGTTAATGGGGGGTAGAAAGGATTAATGGTTCTGGATGTGGGGGTGATTTGAAATGGTGCCGTTGAACGGCGTGTCTTGAACCCCTGGAGGAAACAATGAGATTGGATGACTGAAGGAAGTTGGTTCCCAGGTGCGGGGAAAAAGAGCGAACGAATTGTAGATTGCTCTTACGACTTTAGGGAGTATTTTTTTTTCCATTGATCTGGAGGTGTAAAGTGAAAAGGTTTTATCTTGATCTAGTAATTATCAGTTTTCTATAATTTGTTGCATTGTTCAGTTGCCTTGTCCTGAGGCTTCTTCTTTGATTTGTTGATGACGTGTTCCCCATCTCTGCCTGTTGTTTTTCTCATTTTCAGGCCAAACGCTTTTCGGGGAGCATCTGCCCGCCAGCCTCCTGCGTCCACCCAGACCCCACCCACAACGGAAGATCTCAGCAAGGCCTGGTTTTCTAATTTTTGCAATGGAAGCTTTCTTTTACAATGCACCGTGGGCTATAAACGCTGGCGTGTTTAATTTCCTTCCATCACATTAAATTTTTTGAATGATCGTTAAATGGATTGAGCAGCTGTTTGTTTGCGTTAAGGGGTTAAAGACTGCTGCCTCCATGGCTGGTGCGCATTCGTATTTATGATGGCCTGCTCACCACTCAGTCTAACGCACACTTGGAAAGCTTGATGAGTATTGTCTAATTTGACTCAACACGATGTGTGAGGGAGGCCTTCATCCTGAGCATGGACTGAAACTGGCTGATTTAATATATATATATATATTTTTATGGGATTTGAATATTTTGCAAGGCCCCCAACCAGGGATTGATGAGATAGGAAACACAGATGGGTGTCAAACGTGACAATTTTACGACTGTATTATGTTTGGCCCAGGTTCTGTTTCAAAAGAATCAAAAAATTGCTTTCCAGCTGAGTCCTCTAAAATGGAAGCATGCGATGTAATGTGCCAGCAAAGAGGTGTTCCCACTTTGCACATTTTGCAGCACAGATGGCTTTGAGCCATTGGCCACCACAGCGTGGATTGGCAGGATCAAAGTTTCTACCACCCAGGATTCTTCAGTACTTTGCCTGTGGCAAAGTTTATTATTATTTTTAATTTTTTAACTCTTCGATGTCTTGAAATGGTGGCAAATCGTTGCTTCATAAATGCAATAGGAGGTACAAATGCAGGAATGGGGCCTGCACTGTTTGATATTTTCCATCGCACAGGTTCTGCAAGTTCCAAGTCCGTCGATGGGCGGACCTGACGCCTTGGTCCTGTGAAATCCGCTGCTATCATCACACACCACCCGAACAGCCTAATTTTGCCGACTTTCACGCACTTTGCAGCGCTTGCAGTTTCGTTCCTGAAGCCGAAAGGAGCAGCTTCCAAGGAAAGCCAGGGTCGGCAGTCAGGTACATATGACGGCCCTTCGGATAATTGTATAATGATGATGCACGAGGGGGGCAACGAGGTCCATTATATCGATAAAAACTGGGGTCAGGGGCCATTTGAACGGAGTTTCCCAGAAGGGAACACTGACGGTGCAATTTTCACGTTTTGATTTCACGAGACGAATGCAATGTTGTAGAAAATACAACTGGCCCAGTTATGAACTTGTCAAGAAAAGGTCAAATAATTTTCTTTGAAGTTGTCATGTTGTTTGGTCAAATTATTTGTGTGCAAAGCTTTGAGGTCGTTTGAGCGTACCCAGAAAACTATCTTCCGTTTGCTGCGAAGATGAAGACCTAAAGGGCTTGTACAAGTTTTACCGTCGGCGTTTGTGTTTGTTATGCTCGATGACGAACGACCAGATTTCAATAGGCGTCAACCCCTCGAGAAGACACGTCTGGGTTTATTCCGTGCCTCGATTTGTGTAGTTTATACACCCGAAACGATTTCTCGAGGCTGGTTACGTCGAAGGGATTCTTCTTCGGCGATGCTTATACCTGTGAAAGTTACTGATGTGGCAATTCTTGCACGGAGGTCATGTTCCAAGAAAGTATCCAGAGGATGGTGTTCACAGCGGTCTTTACAGCCTCCAATGCCAGCCTCGCGTTCAGGTTGGAATTCTCTAATGGATCTGGTTCCATGTTACCAGGCATGACCTTTTACGATTATTTCCTTCGGGTCGTTTCCTCCAAAGCTTTTCTGCCAAAGTGATGGGTTTGAGATTTGCATCGTGCAGCTTTTGTTTTGTTATTTTTATCTGTGGCGGTCCCACCGATACCTGTTGTGTGGAGGGAGGTGTGTTTGATTTTAAACGAAAAACTGAAGCCTGCCCCACATTGCCTCTGCATTTGTTTTGCGTTCTGGATATCGGACATCCTTTTCGTGTAAAACACATGTCGGTGTTGCCGCTCCGCTTTTAAACGAGGCGTAGTGGACTTGTGTCATTCCAGCTTCGAGGCAGTTTCTTTGCCACAACTTCAAAATGTCTACGTCTTTTATTTGGTTCCTGGTGTATGTTCCATAGTCGCGTCTTGGTATCGGACTAATATGAATTTGAAAAAATTCCATTTTCGCCGTTTTGTGTTGCCGGTAAATTTGAGTTGAAAACCTCATGCTTCAATAACCAAAAAAAAAAAAAAGAAAGTCGTTTTACACTGACACCTGTGCAAGCTCTAATCACCGCGGTCATGACAGATCTGTAAGGAAAGGCTTTGTTTGACTTTTGATTGGATCTGTCACCAACTTCATTGAAGTATTTTTATTATTTATTTATTTGTTTATTTGAACGACGGTGCAACACAGTGAATGATTGGTATTGTGAATTTGAGACACTTCATTGCAACCAGCAGATGGGCATGCTGATACATGCTTGCGTTGCAGTGTTGTCCCAGCCTTTTCTTGGGATTGGAGACTCGGTACGCTGGAGGGGAAAAAAGGGAGATACAGGTATCTGTTTTGGGTCATAATTACAGGCTACGCCAAACGGAGATTGTGCTTCCCATGGGATGCCAAACTTGAAACCAATGGGAGGCTTGATGGAAATGGTGGAGGGAGGCAGGAGAGGGTTGCATGGTTTGAGAGTGGTGTATCTGGTGCTTGCCATTGCTTATGGTCCTTTTGAAGGTTAACAGGTCTTTGCAGCTTGCTAAAAAGGATTAATCGCAGGGTGTTTGCACAACCTCTCTCCGAACAGTTTCTTCGTTTTATTTATTTGTATTTTACTCTAATAGTTTTTTTGCTTTTATCTGCTTGGTTGGTTGACTCATTTGTCCTCCCCTTTGTCCTTTTCGCCAAAATGTTGCACAGGCCCTCGAAATGAGCCGTGAGAGCGTTTACAATGCCATTAACCTGAATTTCTTTCCCTTGTGATAAAGTCGTACTCTTGGCTGTTTATCATTTTGGGTAACCCCACATTCATTTGTTACTGTACTTTTGTTGAAATAGGGATTTTTCAACATTTAAACTTGATCATCTTCTGCTGCTGATTCTTTCAAAACGAGGGCTCATTGTGCCGGGCCGTCACTTTAGTGAACCTATGTTGTTGGGTTAAGTCAGTTGCTGAGGGCAGGGGTTACTGCTAGAGTCTGTGAGGTACGCACACTCGTCTCTCGGCTGTCTTGTCTGCGTTGGAAATCTAGGGGGGGGGGATCGAGCTATAAAATTGTCATCCGGGGTGTTTCACAGGCGGGTTGATCATCAATGTGTTGCCCCTGTGCCGTCCCTCAGATGGACGTTAAACGAGACGGCACATGTCTGCAAGCGTGACCGGTGACATTAAAGATCCAGGTGTCCTTCACGAAGATTAGGCGAGTCTGTCCCCGGCAACTCGAACAAATTTACAAATTCCTGTTTAAACCCTACAGGGAGCACTGCAGCAGCGGCACCAACAAGCCCCTTCGAGAATTGATGCGAACCCTCAGCCATTGTGCTGCATACGAAAAGAATAAGTGTCGTAGTTGCTGTTGTTTTTTCAGGATTGTCTGATGTCACGTCCCAACGATATATGCTTCTCCTCTGCTTTGAGTCGTGAGTAAGTTAAAGGCGAGTTCTGAGTTTTTTGTCATAGGTAAATCTTCCCTTCCACTTTCTGTTGCAGAATGCAAGCATTATAATGAAGGTTGAGGGCCAGTGTATTGAGAGAAACACTCGCAAGGTACCACTTATTCCCTGTGATGCCACAAGATAGGTGGGGTGAAGCACCTTGCATTACATTTAAAGCTTAAGAATGGCTCCCATTGTTACACGTGATGGAAATTTACCTCTGCCCTGCTGAAGTGAGTTTCCTGTGCATTCTTGTAGCCGTGGCCGCGGCGACTGACACAGTCGATGTTTTGTCATTTTGATGGGAAGTCTGTTTTGGGAAGCATGCTGTTTGTGTTGCTAACAGGTGGTTTGGGTATGGTTATGTGGTCGCAAACAAGCACTGTATTGAATTTGTCTCGCTTCTACGTGCTTGGCTCGCCATGCAACGGTCTCTTAGAAGCCGTCTCGTCACCGTATGAAGTCTTGAGGAAGAGTCCAGGGCTGAGGCCCCTGCCCCAGAAAGAGCACTTTAAGAAAACTGGCGAATTGCAGCACTCGGAAACACGACAACCGCGTATGCAACGGGTGGCCTAGCTTTCCCGTGATAGGAGTTGCTCATAAATGTCGTCGGTGATGCTAGCTTGGTCACGGCACAGCTTTCTGGCCTCCTCATCCTGGTTTATTTTGCAGGTCTGCCGGAAGAAAAGAAGGCAATCAGGCATCAATCAGGGAAAAACAAAGAAACAAACACAGTTGCGTTGCTCGACTCCAATACGAGCCTAACCAGGCAGCCAAGGTGAACTTTAGTTTTCTTTACCTTCTCTTTCTCCCTTGTAATGCTTCGTCACTTCCTCTCTCGCTTTTAAAATTCATTCTATTTGTGCTTCAACTGAATCTGTTTTTTCTTTTTTTTTATTTAAAAGATTACATCATCAGAACAAGTTCAACTGTAGGAAGTATACAAACTTGTTTATTAGTGATACAGAATGGAAATGGAAATTAGAGGAGAATTTTATGAAAAGAAGCCGAGCAAGCTGCGTCGTGGTTCCGCAGACCTACTGGAGGAGCGATTGCGCTTGAGGTGTTCAGCTGAAGCAAGCTGCGGCCTTTTTCGCACACCTAGGTATCATGGTCATGCCATCGCCTTCCGGGCTTCATGCACTTGTCTCCTCCGACCGCCCACATTGATGAAGCGATTTTGATCTATGAATGATCAGATTGAGTGGCATCTGAGGAATGCTTTTGGGCCTCTCGATTGGTGTCAAATGCTTCGCTTCAACGGGTGCAACTAGCGATTACAGTCGCCATTTCTCCGTAGATTGCCGGTCATTGTGGACGCTCTCTTGAAATGGCACTTCACCGGCAAACGGCTGCTTGGGTTGTGGTGTGGGGTTGGGTAAAGGAATGTTGTGGATGGAGGGTTGGTGGTGGTAGAGTCGTTTTGATGCCTAACTCAATATTTTGGCTTTTGACTTGATGCAAACCCCAAGTTTGAACTGGCATGATTGACTAGGTAGTGCATGTATGAAATTTGGGGGAATTATTGAGTGTGTGGACTCAAAACTGTTGCCACTTCATTTGTGTAGTAATCGTGACACGATGCTTGTTCTTCTCAATGCAGTAATTTTGGCTTCCTTTCCTTTTTAACTAGGCCACAAGGGTTGTTTCTGACAGGCCAAGCCAACGCCAATCAGCTGCCATTGACAAATAGCCAAAGCAGGTCTCGGGGAATGTAATGAGGACATTCTCATGCGGGCTACGGTTTGTGTTGTATTATTTTCCGAGAAAATCCAAACGAGATGATGTGCCCCCTCCCCCCCCCCCCCCACCACTTCCATCTGGCTTTCTGCATGCCTTGCAATGATGAGCTTCCTTTATGATTCAGTGGAAACTCCTCTTTCTGATGTTGATTTTATTTTTCGCCCCAGCGATGAGCTGCAGTTTTTGTCTCATTCTCCCCACCGCTTTCGACCTGTTTTTACCAAATGCTTTTTGGACTCTCGCCTTCCTCAAGTTTTGACTGAGAATATTTTCCTTTGTGGTTCGTACTCCCAGATGCATTCTATTTTTGCTAAGGTCGCAAGGTATGCGATCGTAGGTGGAACGATATTGCATAACAGGCCATGACGTTGGGTCGAGGTGGATTTTCGTCACTGAAATCAACAAGCCTAAACTTTCGATTGCATGGGTGAGGTTACTTTGTCCCTCTTGTATATATTGTTTGCTGAAGTTTGCTAATTGATGGCGCGGCGGGTTGGATAGTCGTCCCCCGCGAGGAGTGCAGGCCCCCCACCCAAGGCTTCAGAGAGAATGTTTCACAACGTTTTCCTTGTGGCCCTTTTTTCCTCCATTTCGAAAGGTCCTTCACCACTCGGTACCACGGCAATTCCATGGCTGTGAAATTTGCGCAATGAATTTGACGAGTTGAAGTCTTCTTGCCTTTTTAATCGGTTTTGTCGGTTCCATGTCGTTTGCTATCTTCCTGCCATGTAAATGTCCCCAGAAGTCGTTGTCTGTCCGGTTTTATTTTACCAGCCGGTCCCCTCCCTTTACCTGAGCCTTAATCTGCATTGTTCCCAAAGCAATCCGTGGGCCGGTGTACGGAACACCTTTTCAGCTGTTTAATAATACACTTTTTCGGTTCTTCTTAATTTTCAGGGCCTCATTCTAGTTGACTCGTTTGAGCAAAAGCTTTCACATTTGTGCTGTCAGGCCGGTTTTTTTTTTTCTTTCTTTTCTTTTCCTCATTTAAACCTTTACCCATCCACCCCTTACCCCACCTTATGTTTTTTTTTTAGATGATTACCCATCAGTCGCTTGCTGTTTTTAATCCTCAAAACCGTGACGGAGAAATGATATTACTGGCGTTGTGAAAGTTGGTCTGAAGTTGGTTTTTTTTCAATAATGTCATACACACTGGCTTTGCTGTTGTAATTTTTTGTTGTATGTTGTTAAAGTAATTCTTTGTTTTCAATTTGTCAGGACACCTTGTTTATGTGGTTTATATTAAGTAGCTTTAAGTGAGTTTCGGATTAGCAGATCGAGACCATTTTGCCGATGACCCCCACGCGCGTGTTAGCCGGGCGCAAACCGTCCAGCCAGGAAAAACCCCGGTTTTATGTTGTTTAAGACGAGTCATGATTTTCAATCGTTCGTCAAACTCTCTTATTGCCTCTCTCTATTTTGTGCTTATATAACAAATGTTTCAGGGGCCTTGGCCTTCCAGGTCTGGTAATGCAAGCTTTTTTGTAGTTTTTAAAAAGGCTACATCATTAAACCTTTCCTCCTCCTCTTCCCCACACCTGCCCCTCACTCTACCCCTTGAGCCCTACACAACCAATAAAATGGCTTTCATGCTTTTTAATTGTTTTTTTTTTTTTGCTGTCGGGGAGGCAGACGGAATGCAATTGGAAGAGCAGTGTGTGTGTGTGTGTGTTGTTGTGTGGTGTGTGTGTGTGTGTTGTGTGTGTGTGTTTGTGTGGTGTGTGTTGTTGTGTGCGCTGAACTTCAAACGCGTTTACATGTATGATGTTTAATTTCCCTACGTCATGGTGATCTTGCAGAACGTACCGTACGCCGAAATTCAAGGAAACAAATGTTATTTAATTAAGGACAGGCAGTTGATTTTATTCCCCCTTTTAATATTTATTTCTGTCATTTCTTTGTTTTCATAATCCGTTTCCTCGGCATTCTTAAAGGTATGACATCCGTAGTTGCATCATCGGCGGGGGTCGTATTAGGCTGGTTTCCAGGTTCCAGCTGTCTCCATCACTTATCCCAGAAGGCTGTCTCCGTGCAGTTGGAATGCGGAGCTGACCACGCCGTTGCGCTCAGATGCGTTGAGATGACATCTTGTTGTGCGAACAAACAAAACGCCTCGTAATTTTGTTATCTCGTGGATTGATTTCTATGAGCGAGGTGGAGATGTGGTGTTGAGCGATGAAAAAGGTCAATATGGTTCTGACATTATTGGCATTCCCCATGTTAGATTGATGCAATTTTCTTCGTAAGAGGGAACTTTTCTCTTTGACCTCTGAGCGTCGTCCTATTCCGGAAAACATTTTATTCATCTCAATTATCGATCGTTGATTAATCCTCTTGATTACAGCTTGCTTTTAGGGAGTCTTGCTCATTCGTAATAGTGTCTTGTAGGTCCCACATTCTTCGATAGAGCGGGGGCACGGGTGCTGGCACTCAGATGCCGACTCTGCGAATTACCGTTGGATATTCGATGACCGCCAGCCATGCTAGCAGATGAGACACCTGGCTTAAACGTTCTTCTGAGAGACGGTGTTCTCATTGGTTCCATGTCCTGTTCTGCAGATCATGCACATCACATTTCAAAGCTAAATTGGTTCTTCTGCCTTATAATAGTTGAACCGCTGAACATGCCAGCTGGAACAAAAGTAACATATTTTGTCTTCGCTCGGGTCTCGTCCATCAGACTTTAAGAAATTTTGCGTGGCCTTGTTCCCAAAAGGACAAATGCCAGGTTTCTTTCTCCCCTACAGCATATGTATGATGTAAGACGGTTTCCTTCCAAAATTCATCACATTCTATTGACCTGCAGACGCTGCCACTCGTTCGGCAATGGCATGCTTGCCATCAAGCTTCAACTGAGAAAAACCGTGGCTTGAACTGTTGAAAAACACCAAATTCTAACTTGTGGTGGAGTGCAAGAGACTGTCGACTTTATGTTTGACTTGACATTGGTTCGAGCCATTCCGATTATCCTCCAGGCTGATTGTTCGGTCTAAGTGGATGATCTTTCGCATGATGGCGTCGACAAGACGCTGGCGTTGTAAACACCCTTTGTCGGTTGTAATGTCATCTTGATTTGAAATCGGTGTTGTTGTGGAAAATATCAAGACTGATAGTTTAATTTGCTTAATTCAAATTGATTGCAGGCCTTAGAATTTGAGGTTGTCATGAAGCATCTCTACCGTTCATTCCTTCAACTCATGTCCAATTGCAGAGCGAATTGCTTTGCATTGAGCGCTTGCCAGCCACGTGAGCTTCTCCCGGATGTAATGCCACGGCACAAGGTCCACTCTTGCCGGGTCCCACACAGGCGGGAATGCGTTGCAGACATCTGTGGAGTGGTAAGAGGGAGATCAGAGACTTTCAGATTCTCATGACGCGTTCCGCGAGAGGCATTATGTTTTTCGGTTTAGCGTCCATACGTCTTGTCCGTGTTAATTCTGTTTTCTCTGCTGCGTCACTTATCCGATTACACAAAGTTTTACCACGGTGCGACTATATGTGGAATGTTAAATGATAATTATGATGTCAAAGGTGTCACCGTGTTTTGTACTTGGCAGCCATGATTTGAAAAAAAGGGGGGAAAAAAAATAGACCTCCTATCTCTGAAACTGCTCCGTAGAGAAAAATTTGAACTTGGCACATGTCAAGTACTTTCCAGGGGAAAATAAGTGACTTTTTTTTTTATGATGTATAGGTTGTGTTCTTTACGTCATAATGCACATGTCGTAACGCTTTATCTGATCAGATGAAAATTTGTGCGTCATTGGGGATAAATTGTAGTGGGGGAAAAACAAATTTGATGACATCATCAAAGTCATGTGGTTTGGCAGCAATTTTTTTTTAAACATAAAAACCTTCCGAAGCTTTCTCTGAAATGGCTGAACAATCGAGACGAAAGCTTTACAGGTATGTCGTCTAACCATAGGAACAAAAAGGTTCTCCACCTATGAACGATCGTAGGCTCACATAGTTGGCAGCTATGATTTTATGAAGAATAAACCTTTTAAAAAACCCTTCTTCAGAACGGTTTTTGACAGACGAGGGGAAACTTCACCCACATGCCTTGGGAATACCACGGTGTTCACAATAATTAATAGGGTACATGGTCTGGCAGCCATATTGCGATTGAACAAAAATTCTTAAAAAATGTTTTTCTCTTGAACCGCTCATCGACGACATGGAAACATCACACAATTATTAATGCAGAGTATGGGGATATATGTTTTAATTTCACCTGAATGGACGCATGGTCTGGCAGCCAGAATTATTTGATATTTTTAATCTGGGTTCAGGGATTTAATCAAAACTGGTGCAATATGATATAATGATATATGAGAGGGCTGAGGCATATTCTGGCGATGTCGTGATGTCACGAGTGCTTTTAGTTCTTTTCTTTCCCAGATCAAGCATATATGAATTTTCTTTGCGTGGTGCCACACTTGGGCTGGGCTGGTGGGGAGCATCATTTGCTGGAGTGCAGTTCGGTGCTGTACCCTTGTAGGTTAGCAGGAATTTGTTAATTGGTTGCGGTGTCAGAATATCTCACCTATTCTTCGTGAAGGACCCCCCACGTAGAATATTTAACGTCCACCAATAATGCTCGGCCATGAGAGGAACACCCTGTTTTAACGTCCATCCAATTGGACGGCACACCCATTGATGCCTCCTCGCCCTGTTTGCCAAAACAATTGACGAAGGCTGGACAGCTCAGAGGCTCACGTGCATATCTTAAGCCACCATGCCAGCCACTGGACCATCTGTACCACCTGCTGGAATCTGCACAACACTAACATCACACCTCTTGTACAAGTTATAAAGAGCCGAGAATGGTGTTCGTGTGTCGCCCCACGCTCCCTGTGTGTTGCTCCCATGCCCTCTGTGGTGTTTGCCCCAGGTGAGACACACTAGCTTACTCCACAAGCAGGTACTAACAGCCGGAACAGCTGGCTTCACGCCCCTGATGGAAGGATTGTGTAATTGTTGCAATCCCCGCAAGGCAACAGAATTTCCAGTTTTTCGATCACGGCTGGAATCTAACACCGTTTGTCTTTTCAAAGTTTCGCTGCTGTTGACCGTGGTGTGTGTGTGTGTTGTGTGTGTGTGTGCTGTGCTGTGGTGTGTGTTGTGGTGTGTGTGATGTGTGTGTGTGTGTGTGTGTGGTGTTTTTATTTCCAAAAGTAATTTGTTTTTGTCTTCTTGGACATTAAAAAAAACAACCCTGAATTGATTAAAGTTCCTTTTCCTCGGGCCGGAGCCATGAAATTTACCACATGAGTTGTTTTGCATTCTATCAGCATTGTCTTTGTGATATCTGAGAATTAAGTTTCAAGGCCTCATTAATGTGGTGACCTGCAAACCACTATGAGAAGCTTACATTTGGAGTCATGATATGTCATCCAGGTGAGCAGGACACGTAGAGAGACAGACACGTAGAATGCATTGCGCGTCTTTCGGCTCGTCTCGAAGGCGCGAATGGGTCACGAGAGCATGTCGTGAACACAGGAAGATCATTGAAAAGGAACAGGCCCAGACTTGGAAGTGCTTCGTAAATCCTAGTAAGCAACATTGTGTAGTACAAGTTCCCACAACCTGGATGGTTAAGGAAACTTGAGCTTTGTTCATTTCATTTGCTTGGTTGACCCACAAAACAGTGCTTCAGCATGTGAAGAGCTTTGCATGGCTTTGGCGATAAAAGTCAACATTATATGGAAAATGTGATGTTTATGAAAACAAATTAACTTATGATGAACATACGAATGAAAATTCCTACAAAATAACAAAAGCCTCTCCAGTCAACCCGATAAAACTGCGTTCTCTTTTCAGTACTTTGTTGATTTTTGTTTTTTGGTTATTATGGTCCAGTGGAGAAGCTCCAAGCCTCATGTCCGTGTCCCCATTTGTTACTGCCACGTGCTTGCTTTCTAAAGCAGGAAAAACTCAAATGCAGCACCCACGTGCCACTTTTTCACGTCTAAATCATTCCCAACTTTGTAGGGGGCAGGCCAAGGAAACTTCGGCACCAAGTCTTCATAAAACCAGCTGGCCAGGCCCGTGGATTGGACAATAATTTGTAATTTGTCAGGACATCACGAATGCGAGTAGAGCTGGACAGCCGGTTTACACGCCATCTGAGGGACGCACACCTTTTGTGATGCAAAACCACTGTCTGCGAAACACATCTAGAGAGAGGGTTGGGCTGGATGAACCCAGATTCAGACAGTTCGAAGGGCAGTGCGTTAACTCGGCCACCATCCCTTTTACGACCATGTTACATTCTGGTGTACAACACTGTAGTTCGATTTCGGGAATGATTGGTGTTACTATGCGATTTTAATAGCAAAGCTCCTTTTATTTAGTAACTTCCTCCTGTAGAATATCCAGCAGGTTAATAAAGCATTCTGCGAGAAGAGGTTTTGATTGGCTGCCGGTTTGTTGAGTGTCTGATGGTTTGTTGGATTGACAGAATGTTTTCTTTCTTTGAGCTTAATAGGTCAGATATCAACTATCACGGAACGTAATATCCATATCGACCAGTTTGTCGTGCGAAGTCTCCCAGGGCTGCCATGCCCATTAAGTAAGTTGATAGTTTTTGCTTGTAACTTTGCTTTTCAATATATATTAAATTTGCCTGACTCCCACCATGAATGTGCATCAAGAATGAAATATAAAGAGGATGATGGAAGGTCTTTAAAAAAAAAATAGAAGTGGGTTTTTAAATCCTATATTTGTAATCCTCTATAAAACCAGGCCCAATGTGAGCTGTATGTGTACGTCTGTTCTGCTGGACATGAAGCATCTGCGTTTTTGTTAAGGAAAGAGACTGGTGTTGTGGTTAAAGGAAATGCCCACCTTGGATCAATATGGCGTCGCACCGCAGATTGGCCACGTCTTGCTGGCAGATAAAGAACGATGTCTTTCTGTAGTCTCTGTCATAAAACCATGACCATGATGGGGATGGAAGAGCTGTTTTTTGATTATATACATATATGAGGCCCACGAGGAGGAGTGAGTGTAAGCGACATTTTTTTAATGATTATGAGTGATAGGCTCGCGATGATAGGGGTAAGGGTTAAAAATAGTGCCTATATGGGGGGGTGGACATTAACTCAAAATGGCCGATGTGTTCCTTACATCACTCCTCCTCACGGCGCCTCATATATATATATATATAAATATATTGTTACATATTTTAGGAATCGGCTCTGATGGATGATCCACAATCCAGGTCATCAGACATTATTTCCTTAAATGCATGTTAAATCGCCCCATCCCCATGGTCTAATGGGATCTTAAATGTGACTGCGTGAGAAGGGTAAAGGATAGAATCCCCTCTCTTATGGAAGCTTTTTTGTTTTTTTACGACAGACACGCTCACACACATTTCTTTCATTTGAGCTCTGAAGCCCGCCTCATTTTCCTCAGCAAATTCTGTTCGCGGGAGCTCCCGACGCCTGCCTTTTTTGAGAGTGCACGGGTGTGTATGGTAACCGTGCCCCGGTGGGGGTAGGGTGAGCTTGGGGCGGACGGCACCCCGCGAGACGGCCCGGGATATAAAATGAGCGAGAGAAAGCGTGTAGTACGTTCTGCTGAGGAGAACGTTCTGAGATATAAAAAAGTGAGAAAAGAGAAAGAGATACGTTCTGAGAGAAGAGATGCGGAGAGAAAAAGCGTGAGGAAGAGGAAAAGGCGAAAGGAGAGAAAAAGCAAAGGGCGAGAGGAGCGACCAAGAAGCGGGTGTTTCTAACCAGCGCCGAAGAGACAATTCGCCCTTCCAGTGCTTCGGCAAGCGAGCATGTGGGTTTGAGCAGTGCGCCAAAAGTGAGGCACGGGTCGACCACCAACAACACCAGAGGTTCTAAACTCGCGCGGACAATCTCGGTGCCCTTACCAGATGTCGGACCGGCGTTCAACGGGCTGCCCCGCGAGAGGGTGCACGGCAAACGGAGGCTGGTGCTTGGCAACGGACGTGGACACGCACGCATCGCAATTTCAGACGTTTTCGCGTCATCACGGACTAACTTTCTGATTGAGCGAGACGATTTCTCCCCTCCCTTCCCTGACATGATCTGCTGGAGGTACCCTTGTCCTCGTTTAGCCTGTAAGTAGTCAAACCCAAAGCATCTGGCTCTTTATCTCTTTCCTGGCATTTTGATTGATTATTGCTTTGAAATTCATTCTTTAGTTACCTCAAGCAAAATAAAAGGTTCTTTTTATTTATTATTTATTTTATTATAATAAATTCTATTGTCGATTTCCAAACCTGTCCGTGTTTGTCCTTTCCTCTATTGGTCGAGCATGTCCGAACCGAGATGCTGGAGGTAATTACCACAGATTTGACCAAAAAATCGTCGGCACGCACCGGCCGTTACAACGCTCGGCCGCCCTAATTAAAATCTAATCAGATAATATTGGTGCTTGCCGAGGGTGCGCTCCCCGCTCAGTAACCACGTGACCTCTAGTTAAACGGACATAATTAGACGGCGGACACTGGAATTCGTGGTTGACTGGGTGGCGTTCGTGGTTTTAAAACAACCCACCGTACCACAACGTTGTTTGTGAGCGGTGGCCCCAGGTCCGGCTCTACCGAGGACGGCCGGGGATTGATCCCCCTGAGTGACAAGCTGGTCGTACCCGTGGCCGCAACAATTGGTGTCAGGAGTTGGGATATTTTCGAACCCCTTGATCAATAATTTGTTTCAGGTCGTGGACTTGTGGTGCGCTTCACGCACCTCGAAATTCAGAGCGGTTAGACAAAATTTTAGTTTAATTTATTGGGACGGACAATGGTGGACCAACACGGGCAGGTCCCAGTGGGCCATGTAGATGATGTAAATATGGATACGGGATTAACCCAGGACCCGGATGAAGTCACAATGGAGGGTGAAGAGGAAGCAATGGGA
>CM068967.1:18453413-18471904 GCA_035128595.1 Eptatretus atami | reverse complement strand
GAGGAGCCCTTCATTTATGAGGAGGGGCGAGCGAGGAAGGGATAGTGAGAGAAAAGGTGGTGGTGAGGAGGAAAAAAAAACACGTGATGAGTGGAGGTGGGTGAGCAAAGAGAATGTTATGTGACGCTTAATGACCGAACACGAGAAAAAAAAAGTTTCAAAAAAAGTTCAGAACAGCTGTACACACAATGACACAACAGAATTTATAAAGTAATCTGCTGGCACATCTGCAAAAACTTTGCTTTTGGTTCATTTTCTCACAAATTTTCTCGAACTGGAATATGAATCACTGAAAACATTGAAGTTTCTCTCACATACGACCTTATGTCCCATCAGGCGTGAACATTAAAACAAAATGCGACCAGATATTATACTTATCAGGTGCAAAAAAACAGAGAAGAAGGCATTGCTAATTGAGGTGTTAATACCGGTGATTTTGGACTAATGTTGCAGAAATCAGAAAAATGACCGAATACCAAGACCTCGAGCATGAAGTGAAAAGATCCTGGAAGCTGAAGAAGGCCAAAGATGTCCCAGTGATCGAAGAACCCACGGTGATGAAGAAGAACCCCACAGAGTTATTAAAAATCATCCCTGGGAATATCACTACAAACAAACTCCAGTTGGAAGCCGTCCGGGCTCAGTGACGATCCTGAAGAGGCCTCGGCACAAAACTTTGAGAACAGAAAACTTCACAGCTTGGTCCATGAATCGTACCCTTACGAAATAAAGGTGGATACTTTGAGCCTGCTCTGGGAGGACTCCATTACACATTCTGAAACTCCATATGTGCGCATGCGCGCTCACACGCACACACACACACACTCACACTCACTTTGAGACTGAGCAGGTCTCTGTTTCACCTCCTGAAACCCACCCACATGTGGAGATAGCAGGCAACAGCAGCAACTTGCAGGTATACACACACACACACACCCGCACACACACACACACACACACACACACACACACACTTCCTTTATGGTAATACAGTTTCTATACTTACACACGCATAAAATACATAAAAACGACAAATACAAAGATTTACTTCAAACAGACTTCTTTGAAAAATGAATTCAAGTGGAAATTAGCAAAATTCAATTGAAAAATATATCAAGGCGCAGAACACAAAATGTCGATCTGTGCTCTCTACCTTCACAACCACATCACGGCAACACGGTCGATGGACCTTATTGTTTTAGGTCAGCTCGCTGACCAATAAAACGTTCGATGTCCTCAGGTCCGTCCGTCCTGTCTGGCTGTCTGTCCGTCCATCTGTCAACAATTTTTTTTCTATCTCTCCTAGATGTCTCGCTGATTGTGTTGTAACTTGACACGATGATAATACTTGTGTTCTCTATAGATTTTCTGAGCCCTTTTTCACATTTTCGCCTCGGGGTCAATTACAGGGTCATCAAGTGCAAAATGACCGATTGGTCGAATGGCCTATAAGGAAGCATCGGACGGCGATAATGCATAATGGGTTTCATGGGATTATTAAATATATTTAATTCGACCAACTAGTTTGCCTTTGTTTGTATGCGAGTTGGTGGTGAAGAATCAGCACTTGGGATCTATACTAATAAAAGGCAATGTGTGTGTGTGTGTGTGTGTGTGTGTGTGTGTGTGTGTGTGTGTGTGTGTCAGTGTCAGTGTGTCTCCTCCATAACTCAAAAACTATAAAACCTAGCAGCCTGAAACTTTGATGCATACTAAGAAAAATCCAAGGAAGTACAGAGTGAAAATTGTGTGTTTGTCTTCATTAAGAAACCCCTTTTGAAGATAATTAACAGCTTATTTAATCATATTCTTCATCAGGTGATCCTCAGCCACCTCGCTGTCTGGGGTCTTAAGGCGTTTCCTCGGTAACCTCGCTCGGGTCTGAAGCCGCCATGTTTTTGCCTGCTCAACCTTACCGTGACTTGGAACAGGCCACAACTATTTCTTAATGATAAAGCTGTTGTTTTCACTTTCCTCACTCATATTATCGAATGCTTGTTCATCATAGCTACGTATCGCTGTGTACATTGCAATGTTTATAAACATCCAGAGACGTCAGCGCTCGTGCCTTGACATTTCGGGCATCTTTCGAGGTGTGTTTCATGTGTTGCTAATGGCGTGCCAAACTAGCCGTTTCTTAACAACCGTTTCATTGGAGTGCTTTCTGAAGTGCTTAAGTCACTTGGCGAGCACTCTCCAAGCTGCTTGGTTGTTAGTTTTGGTAAAGTATCCGTGCTCTCAAGGGAACATCGATTAAACAGACTACGTTTCTGCCTTGTTGGGCCCTGCGGTGCCATTTATTTTTACAGCATATCGCTTTGTTTAACCTTTTGTGCGATCTCCTCATATAATCCACCCTCACTTTGACATCGATACAATATAACACACCCGAGCAGGTTTGACGGTCAGCTCGGTACTATCTATACAGAAAATGGATATTATAACAGGGCCAGACGACAAAGGTAACGAGAAACTAGTTGGTCGAATTAAATCTTCTTAATAATCCCCATGAAACCCATTATGCATTATCGCCGTCCGATGCTTCCTTATAGGCCATCGACCAATCGGTCATTTTGCACTTGATGACCCTGTAACCTTGACCCCGAGGCGAAAATGTGAAAAAGGGTCAGAAAATCTATAGAGAGCAACAAGTATTATCATCGTGTCAAGTTACAACACATCAGCCGAGACATCTAGGAGGAGATAGAAAAATAAAATTGTTGACAGATGGACGGACAGACAGCCAGACAGACGGACGGACCTGAGGACATCGAACGGTTTTATTAGGTCAGCGAGCTGACCTAAAAACTAGATATCTGTGATCACAAAGTGATCGCCAAGGGTAAGCCTCCACTGGCACCCATGATCCAATAAATAATGGCCATATTTGTTTTGAACCGCCAAATGACCTTAAACATTTAGGGATAGAGGGTAAATTAAGAAAATGTGTCCCCCATCTCCAATTTATCCATAAAACTCAACATCCTTACTCGAAAGTATCTGGAGAGGGCAATTTTGTTTTGATCGGACAAAAATTTGTCTAATTGTGGTTCAAAAAAAGTGAATTTTTCGATAATTAGTTCATGACCTTAAAAATAGGTCAAGGTCAAAATTAAATTGTGTCAACCCTGTATACATTCCCATTATTGATGCAAAATTACATTCCAAAAGTCCCAGTCAGCTCCGAGATACAGCTCGGATTTTGGCAGAAAAAAAAAAGGAAGAAAAAAAAACAAACCAAAATGGGGGTTTAATACCCCAAGCAGTCTAAGAAACTGAGGTACCATTAAAAACTGGGGGTACTAATTGTAGAAACAAACCCAACAACAGGTATAAACCTCCCCCTATCCTCTCGGCCTAAGGGGACGTGTAATAATAATAGTATCCCATGATGTGTGTGTGGTTTCATATATCTGGTTGTTCTCTGCTTTGTGGGACTTACCCGAGCTTTTGAGGGGGTGGAAAATGTCCAAGTGGCCTCCGTCTTCCCCCAAGCACAGGCAGCCTGACAGTCGTTCCCAAAAATCCCGGACCTCTGGCACCTGCAAGTTCTTCGCACTCACGGTCACACCTGTCGGAGGCACGCCGGCGTGCAAGGTGGGCCGGCACGTTAGCCCGAGGAAGGTTATGATCGTTGCATTTTGACTTCCAGAACCAATTCCCAGCGGAGGAACCAAACACCAAGAGCTTCTAATAACAGAATTTTCCGAATGATAAACCGCCTTCACGGAAAAAATTTTTTACGTTTATGGAAGACAAACACTTACTCACAGGGCGGCCGTACTCATTTGAAGCTTGAAATGGAACTTTTTGATATTCAGTAATTTATGATTTGGGCTGGCAGGATAGCCTAGCGGTACCCACACTCGCCTATTAGCTGTCTAGCCTGGGCTTGAATCCTGACCCAGCTATAAACTGTCATTCTGGTGTTTCACAGGTGCGGTGTTTCATCAATGTGTGTGCCGTCCATTGGATGGACGTTAAATTGGGCGTCCCGTCTGCCGGCATTAGTTGGTGGATTTAAAATATTCCGCAGTGTCCTTCGTGAAGAGTAGGCGAGCTATCGCTTGCCTACTCACCTTGAAGGAATTCCAAATTCCTGCCCCAACTACTGCTGGGAAGACAATGGTAATCCACCCAGGATAACCCTTGCCAAGAAACTGCTTCGGCAGCACCGACGCTCTGTAACAGAGTATGGTACATCAGAAATGATCGGTGATTTAACTCGAGTGGAAACGAGGACAATATTGTGTGAGAATCTGAAATGACTGAACTGTCAGTGCAGTTGTACCAGGGAGTGCTGCGCCGTGAAGCTTTCGAGGGGGGTCTTAATCTGGCTGTCCCGTTTAGAAGATGGTGAAGTTAAAGATCCCTCTCTATCTTTGGCAGAGGTAGTTAAATTGAAGCAAAAATGAATGCACAGGATGTAAATGCGATGTCGACGTGACAGGGACTGATGGGATTAACAGCCTCTCACTTTTACATATCGAAGACATCACCATTTGAGATGGTATGCTGGCTTCTTTCACTAACATCGGCCATTTTGCTGACGTGTGGCGTAGGGTTGAAAGAAACGGATATCGAAGCCAACATTAGTACTCCTGTGAAGCAAGTTGGACGGTGAAACTATTACATAGCTGGGTTTCCTTACAGCTGAGGAGCCGAATCTCTCCTGCATCCCCGTCGGTGATGACTGCGATCCCACTCGCCTCCTGGTTCCCCAACGTAGCCTCGACCCGCCGAAGAAGGCAGTCCAAAGAGTCGACCCGATAGTCGTACAGTAGGGATTTTACTCGAGTCTTAACCGCAGCCAGAAGGAGCTGGACGGGGGGGGGGGGGGTTTGGGTACACAATGATGACCTCAAAACAATGCAGGTTTAAAACGAGACATCCGATGTTTTCGACATTGATTTCTAAAAATAAAGGACAATCAAGGAAGCTCGCAGTAAATACCTTTAAAAAATACATCTATTTAGTTTTCTGCAAACTACATTTTGTTGTGCCATCGTGAACAAAACGGAGGAATGTATTTGTAAGTTATGACCCCAGGTGGTGACATATGGAGACACCATGGCAATGCAAACCTCTGGTGCAGGAACTGCAGAAGAAATGAGTACTAGGAGGGTTTGCTCGGCCGGTCTGCAACAAGACAGGCCTGCTTGGATAGTTTCAGGCAGGCCTTGGGTGGTGGGCAGGGCAGGACAGCCAACGGCTTTGCACATGCAGGGGCTGAAGGGAAAGAAAAGAAAAATCAAGCACCGCAGTAATTGTCGGGTGTGGAATAACAGAGAGAGGGGACAGCGAGAAAGGCAGCTGGATAGTATCAGAGAATGGCCTGGGGCTCTGAGCTGTTGTGTGAGCCTCAGCAGAGACCTGTGTGCAAGCTTCCGCCTGGTAGCCCGAACCGTGTCCATCAGTTCCGTGGATCCTCCAAGCTGCCGTTGGTTAACTTCACGCGAAACGTCGCTCGGGCATCGAAGAGCACCATCCTGGGAAGGGACAAAGAGCCCACCAAAAAGTACTCCCGTAATCCGAAACAATACCTTTGGTACCTTTTTCGAATTGCAATGGGATTTAGATATTGCGTAAAGATGTTCAACATTGTCATCTTAATGTTGGACCCATGTTGTTGCTCTCTGGGGAGGTGTTTATAGATTCAAGTTCCCACGCAGTTATGCATGTGACGGTGAGATTTTTTTCCTTTGAGAAGGACGAGGATAAACGCACCAAAATGGCAAGGGCGTGGCAGGGCACGATTGCAGACCTGGAGCAAATTATGTCCTCTTGCTGTCCTGTGGAATGAAAGCTGAAGTTTGTTTCATTGTGTTACAGTAAAAAAAAACATCAAGTTAAAGATGGGACGTGAAACTGCATCATCGTTAGTTAGAAGGAAATTGACAGTTTTCTTTAAATTAGGGCTGGCAGGATAGCCTAGAGGGATGCACACACACACCTCTGAGCTGTTTCACCTGGGTTTGAATACAGACCCAGCTTTAAACTGTAATCCTGGTGTTTTGCAGACAGGGCGAGGCTTCAATGTAGGTGCTGTCCATCAAATGGACGCTAAACTGGACGACCCGTCTGCCAGCATTAATTGGTGGACGTTTAAAGATCCCATGGTGTCCATGACGAGTTGGAGAACTATTGCTGGCACCCTGGCCAAATTCTACATTCCTGCTCTAAACCCATAGGGGGCACTGCATCAATGGCACAGTTGCATCTGCAGCCAATGACGCTTCCTGCAGCCATGTGCTGCAAGTGAAAGAATACGTTTTTGGTTCTGCACCAGGTGAACTAATGCTGTCACAGGCTGGACAAGCCAGGTGAGATAAAACTTTCCTAAAAGCACTCCTTTACTCTTCCTAAAGGCCCTGTCACACCTTGACGATTTAGCCAGCGTATGCCTGACGTATGCAAAATTTGGCTAAACGCTGGCACACGTCGAATACGTTATGGGTAAGTTTGTATACGTGAATAGCACGCTGGCATACGTCGTAGTATGCGGCATACGTCGTAGTACGCTGTCATACGCCGAGTACGTCGAGAAATTTTCAGCATGTTGAAAATTTCTCGACGTATGACACACGTTCCGCATACGCTGCATAAGTTGTAGGCACGTTACGCGATCGTTGACACACGTCGACACACGTTACTTGTATGTTACTCACAAGTCAGTCGAAACACGTCAAGGTAATGTTAGCGTCAGTGTTCCAGGCTCCCTGGTTTTTTTTGGTTTTTTTTCGGTATGACGGTGATGTTAACACTGTTTCTAGTGCAGTTAATAATATAATATAATTAATAGGCTGCCGCTCAACGATTTAAATCATAACCGCACTAGAAATCGAAAGTGTCAACATCACCGTCATGCCGAAGAAAAAAAAAAAAAAAACAGGGAGCCTGGAGACACTGACGCTAACCATTACCTCGACGTGTTTCGACTTATGAGTAACGTACAAGTAACTTATGTCGACGTGTGTCAACGATCACGTAACGTGCCTACAACTTATGCCAGCGTATGCGGAACGTGTGTCATACGTCGAGTACGTCGAGAAATTTTCAACATGCTGAAAATTTCTCGGCGTTATGACGACGTATGCCAGCTACTACGACGTATGCAGCATACTACGACGTATGCCAGCGTGCTCTTAACCTATACAAAAACATTACCACTAACGTATTCGACGTGTGCCAGCTTGGTTCGGCAAATTTTTCATACGTCGGCATAACGCTGGCTAAAACGTCAAGGTGTGCAGCGCGGCTTCACACTTCGATATTCTAGTGTGGTTATGATTTGAATCGTCGAGCCGCAGCCATGAATAGCCTACGCCACGTGATCGTCGGCGATACGCTGCCGCGCTATAGCATAAGTTAGACTATCGTTGGCATAGGTTGTGAACGCCGACAACACGCTCAGCATTCGTTGGTATAAGTATCTATATGTGATTAAAACGTTCTGTGTACGTTACTAATACGTTATGCATATGCCCAACACGTTATTATACGCCCAAAACTTAAAAAAAACATCAATAGTTCAGCGTACGCCAGCGTTTACAACATTTTGAGACCTTGCCATACGCTGGCTAAAACGTCAAGGTGTGACAGGGCCTTAAGCAATGCTTTGATAAAACTAGCAAGTTGCCCGTGCCCACATGGGATTCCAAATGGGGTGGGGATGCAGGTGGCAGAAATGCAAATGACGTCTTCTATCATTGAGCCGGCAAGCTGAGATCAACAATTCACATTTATTGCCACATCTGAATTTAAATGCTCTAACGGCGGCAAGGTGCTCCAATTGAAAGTGTTTGTTTGATATATGTTGCTTTTTTTATGCCGAGGGTCTGTAATAAATTTTATTATTGGTGTCAAACCCAGTGACCAATTGCAAATTAACAGTAGGATGGTCAAGACATTCCACACTTGAAAATATATCTCTCTCTCTCTCTCTCTCTCTCTCTCTCTCTCTCTCTCTCTCTCTCTCTCTCTCTCTCTCTCTCTCTACCTTATTTGTGCAAGTATAAGAAGTCGTTTACAGTTTGGTAAGTAGAGTACAGTATTTATCTGAACGAAAACGTTTCAGGAACTGTTTCCAGCAAGTTGGTCTAATTTGTGTGTGTTCAATTTCCAACTCTAATCAACAGTCACGGTGGCATCAGCAGGCCATCCTCTTGACTGAATAAAACCCATCCAGTAAGCCGAGGGGGAATTGTGTAAACGGCCAATTATTTGTAACGATGCATGATCGTGATTGCGAGCAAGTCTTTCGGTGATACTACCGCTTTGATGAATGTCGCAATATATTAAATACACAAACCAAAAACTTAATCCTCCGCACGGCACACCACTCATGCACTCACTCTTCCAAGTCGTCGATTGTCTTTTCAGCCACCTCCTCGTTGCCATGGTTCTCTGTTTGGCCGAAGCTGCGCTCTTGACCCGCTGTGGGTTCTCTCGGTTCTGCGTCTGGTCCTGAGGAGGATGGGTCCAGTCTAGGGATGTCACGCATTGGATGTAGTGCCGCTTCCAAGCTCCGAACTCGGTCTCACAAGGTGAGTATGGCAGAAACCAGCCCTGGTTCACGCACTTTGGCGCCCATATTACATCCTGGTGGAGAGGGGACGGGTTTGACATGACGGACAGGACATGGTACTTCTCCAAAAACAAAGTCAATTTATTTTACAAGAGATGTCGAGCTCAAAACTAGATGAACAACCACAGTGAATGTTCTGCAACAAAGAGATTCATTTTGGCCGTTTACTCTAATTACTGGAGACAACGTTTGTGTCGTTTTATTTGGGTTTTTTTGTATACCTTATCGAGGCTCGTACGAGAGCTAACACACAACGCACAGCAAGGGGGAATGAGACAAGAGGGTAGGGGTAGGAGGACAAAACGGTGGGGAACAGAGACATTAGGAGATCTGTGGAAGGGAGAGGGATGGGACGGGGAACATGGGGAATAGAAGATGGACATTATAGGGACTTTCAGGAAGGAAAGCAGGGAATTTGAAGGAGGTGGGCTTGGGTGGATTATCGGGGTAGAAAAGACGAGGATTTGGATGGGGGATGATAGGAGGTGGTGGTGAACAGCTGTTTTGAACACCTGGAGGGAGAATGAGATTGAACAGAGTGAGGGAGTTTATTCCAAAGGTGGGAAAAAAGAGGAAAGAAAGAGTGAAGGTGAACAGTGATTCGTGATTTTGGTAGTTTTACCAGAAGGGGGTTGTGGCGGACCTTGAGCGCCCTGCGGAATATGGTGGGGCCAAATCACAGACACAGTAGGGGGGGGACGAGACGGAGAGGAGACGGTAGAAGACAGAAAGACCACCGACCTTCCTGCGGTGAGAGGCCCAAAGACAGCCTCATCGCGGGAGATACCAATGATCGTCAATGCCTTGGTTTCCACAGCGTGAAGCCGAGAAAGGTGGGAGGCAGAAGCACCAGCCCAGAGGGGGGAGCAGTACTCCATCAGGCGGTGAATGAAAGCTTTGTACGTGGTCAGGAGCTCAGCTGTGCCAAGGAAGGACTTTGCACGATGGAGGATGCCCAATCGGCAACTGGCTTTGGAGGCCAGCTTGGAGATGTGGCTTTCTCAGGAGAGATCATGGCAGATAGTGAGAACCAGAAGCTTGAATGAAAGGACTTCTTCAAGAGGATTGTTGAGAAAGTGGATGGAATTTGTCAGGATTGAAAGACATGTTTCACGTGTTGGACCAGTTTGTGATTTTATCCAAATGTGCAGAGAGCGAAGAAGCTGCTGCTTGCCGATCTGAGGGATGACAGATGGTACGGCAGAGGATGGAGTCATCAGCGAAGAGACAAAGAGGATTTTCCAGAGTTGGATAGGTCTCCATCTTTACCGGTTTTTTTTGACTTGAACATGGATAGATTATTTAACATGGAGCAGTGTTATGAAAAATATTTTTTGTTTTTTTAAAACAAAATGAAGTGTGAAGGCGGGCGAGTCACAACGTTTTTAATATTTTGAAACACTTGAACCACAGGGAGACATTTGGGCCAACTGAATGGGTATTACATGGAGAAGGTAAAAGGATCTTACCTTTACTGTTGCATTATTGGGGTCATTAAGATGGGCAACCTTTTAATCTCTGATGACATCAATATTCTCTGTTATCATGGCCGGATGTTCAAACATCCGAAATTTTATACATGTGGTGTATCTTCTATAATAAAGGCTCCACAATATGTAAGTACAGCAGAACTCAATATTGTGGATGTGTTCTTGAGATTGAAGCAAGACCATAAAAGTTGAACTTGCACACACCGAGATGCTTACTTTTTAATTTGTGCATTTCTGATTCAAACAGCTTGAATTCAAACCCAACAGAATTTATTGCATCCACTGTATGTTAGTCTATTAAACCTCAACCCCATATGGATGTGTAATACAGATGTAAACCTTTTCTCCTTATCTAACAAGTTGGGTCACTCAATTATGATCGAGTTATCTCGACTTTAGTAAATCGGTAAGAAGGTTGTTGTTAGCTGAGATTGTTCTAACTAAGCAAAGTGAAATACAGGTTGGGTTTGAGGTGTAGACAAGCTGAATGCACATGTAAAGTCCAAACTCTGCCCCTCTTCCTGCCGAGGGTGTGACGCACCACTGCCTGAGCCAATGTGAGACAAGGGGTGGGCATACGTCACGAGGTCACTGAAGGTGCCGTTATTTCATGTTTTTACATCGATTTGATGAATAATTGAAAGTTTTGATTGTGACGTTGACCTTCCATGTGGGAAAATAATGTGGTACAGCAAATGTGGGGGAAATTGTCCCAGGGGTTTGGAAATGTATAAGGAACAAACAAACCCGTGTGTGTGTGTGCGTGTGTGTGTGTGTGTGTGTGTGTGTGTGTGTGTGTGTGCGCATGCATGTAGAAGCCTCTTCCCCGAACTTACTTAATAATTTGAGTTCCCTTACAAGGAACTTTAATGCAGGAGGAGGTGATGACGCTCATCAAAGCCTGTGCTATTATTACCAACTTAGGTTCTTTGTCCATGCTCTCTCCTTTGAAATGCTGAGCATCAGGCAAGGAAGCAGCACGTACCATTTCTAAAGTCTTTGGTATAACTCAATCGCGGTTTGAAATGCTGAACTCCCAGACTCAGAGAGGACGTTATAACCATGACACCACCACCACCAAGGCTGATCTTTCATCACCTCTCCTTTTTCTCCAATCCCCATCTCATCCATCTGACTTTTCACCCCAACAATTCTCAAGCTTCATGCACTCTCTCAGTTTGTTTCAGCCACTTTAATGGGCCATCTATGTATTACCTCCACCAACGAGGGTGGACAAAGGTGATATTTTCACCCCTGTTTTTTTGTCTGTCTGTCTTTCTGTTTGTGAGCAGGATATCTCAAAACGTTATGGATGGATTCGGATGAAACTTGGTGGACAGGTTCGGTGTGTGACGAGGACCGATTTTGGTGAAGACCCGGATCCGGATCCGGATATGAGAATTTTCAAAATTATTCTTCACCCTTGAGAGATGGGGCCAAAAACGATATATAGCACGATATCTCAAAAAATATGAAAAAGTTCTGATAAAACCTTGTGGATGAGTTGGTTAGGTGACAAGAACAAGCTGATAAGGTTTTGGTTCAGCTTTGGATCCAGATCCGGCCTATCAGTGGGATACAAAACGTAAACTGTTCAGTCTGGTGGAGGTATTGTCTCTACCGAGTGCCGTTCTTGTTTCTTTTGAGTGATTCTTCACCATTGGGAGATAGGGCCAAAAACGATAGACAGCATGATATTTCAAAACTTTGTGGATGGATCCGGATGAAATTTGGTGGACAGGTTTGGATGACGACAAATTGATGACGTTGGTGAGGATCCGGATACTCGAATTTTAAATGTGAGTCTTCATAATTGAGAGATACGGCCAAAACAATATAAAGCACGATTTATAGAGATCGGGCCAAAAAATTGTGGACAGGTCAGGTCAGGAATGGGAGCATGCACTGGATTGCAGCGCGTCGCTGTGTCCACTTTCCGCCGGTACTCCAGGGGCCTCCGTCTGGCCATCCCCCAGGCAGATGCCTGTCCCATCCCCATCTCCTTGAGATGCCGATCAACCTGCTGCAACCACAAGGAACGTGGTCGGTCCATTGGCCTCCTCCACTAACGAGACTCCCTTTCTGAGAGAATCTGTTGAGCAGGATCAGCATCAGGAAAACGAGCAACATGTCCATACAGCCGCAGCTGACGTCACAGGACCATGCAGGTAACAAATCTCATTTGAGTCTCTCTCAGCAACCGCTCGTTGGACACAAAGTCCGACCAGTGATAGCCAAGGATTTTCAAAGAGACCTGGTACGAAGGAGTTAAGTCTCCTTTCAGATCCCCGCCAGAGTCCAAGTCTCACATCCATAGAGCCAGACTGGAAGCACCAAGGACTTGAAGACTCGGACATGGTGGATGAGTTGGGTAGGTGAGTTTCCTTCTGTATCCATCTTGTCCACCCTACGCATCCTCTCATCTCCTCATTCCTCACCAGATCCATTGTTTGTCCACATACATAATAAATAGATTGTGTATTGTCTCTTTTGCCAAAAACAGCACCACCTTAACCAATCCACATTCTCATTTTTTCACTTGATGAGCGCAGCCAAGAGAAGAGATGCAGTTTCACATGCCAGTCTCATCAGCCTGGATCACATTTTAGGCAGTTCAACTGTTCCTGATGGTAAACCGAGACCGAAATAATGGGGATCCTCCACGCACACGTCATTTCAATCACCATGGTGATGGATAGATTGAAACACGATGCCATTTACTATTTCATGATCAACTGCACGTACTTAAGTGTTTCCGTTCATCCATCACCCAAAGAGAAAGAGACGAGGACGTCTCTACTCGTGCAGGTCCACAGATCTTGGCTACGAATAATTGTTTCCAATGGCGCAAAACCTTAAATTAACAACCAGACATAACTGTTTCGATGTTGTGATGCAAGCAATTTTACTTTAAAAATAAATAAATAAATAAACAAAACAGGAAAAACACACAATCAAACATAATACAATGGAACATATTATTAAAGCATAGGTTACAACTTCACTGTCCTCAGGCCTGTCTAACAGGATGAAGCTTCCAGTTCCAGTCCCCTTCACGTGTGACTGGTTCGAGCAGTTCCTCCCTCCAGCTCATCAAAGCTAAGTTTCCCGGACCAGATCCGTGGTGCTTTACCGTTTTATTTACATTCGTGTGTTGCCAGTCGTCGTTTCGTCCAATTTTTGTCGCTGTTAAAGTCTGGCCTACTTGCCTTGGCCTCGGCGAGTCGACATGTTGCTTCTTTCTCGATTTTGATCCTATGTGCTTCGTTTTCGCATTCTTTCTCCCAAGTATTGTCATTTGTGATCCCTCATCTTTTTTTGATCCTTCCCCCGTCCCACACCCTCTCATCTTCCTCTCATCCCACACCCTCCCACAGCCTCTCACCCCCTGCCCCACACCCCCTCCTGCATCCCGCACCCTCCCAGCCTCCCCCTCCCCCATCTCACAAGCTATGGCACTTCAGCAAAGGACTTCTGTGACTCCATGTTACTGACTCGATCTGTGACCTTTCCAACCTGGATTTCTCCCAATTGCAAATCCTCCCTTCTGGACTTGGTGATGACAATCTTCCCTCGAAATGTCTCATGCTCTTCCTCTGCCCCAATTGGTTCATCTGACCATGTGCTTGTGAAACTCATCTGACTTGTTCTCGACCTTGAAATTCATCCGTGTGCCTGGTTCTTCTCGGAGAGCTGCGTCGGTGCTGGCGAGTCTGGCATTTCACTCAAGTAGATTGGCAGGGACTACAAGCAGCCATTTCCCTTCAGGACTAGTCTCCCATATCTACCATTCCTGATATTAATTCAGCCAGGTAATTCTTCCACAGAAGCCTGCTCTTCCTCTCATGCACAAATTCATCCAATCTCATCTGCAGTTATGCTACCCTTCTTCCCACCCACGGTACACTGAATCCTGTAGTGGGGCAGTTGCTCTGAAACGACTTGCCTTCTCTTCCTGGAAGGCAAACCCGAAAGAAGGCAATCTCAGATTATTCCACAAAGCCCGTAACAAGTGTGTATCCACTCTCAGAAGAGCTAGAAAACAACATCTGTCCAACTTCATGATTGAACTTTCAAAGTTGTCTTCCTTCTCTAACTCCTGGTGGCACCTTGTTAAGTCTGTCTCCGCCACATGCTCCCCTCCATCCCTTCCCTCTCCTCAAATGGCGTCAGAGCTGACTCCGCTCGTAAAAAGGCTGAATGCTTCAATTCTGTTTGCTTACAAATCTTGTGTACACAACCCCTCTCTCTCTCTCTGTACCCATACTACCCAGTCGCACCCAACTGCTTCTGGACTGTGTATCTTTTTCACCTGAGAAGGTGGAGAGGTTTCTCTGGCAACCCTCAACTCTGATTCTGCAACTGGACCACACAGCATCAGCTCATGTGTCTGAAAAACCTCGTCTGTTGCTCTTGCACACCCTCTTTCTGCCTTTTTCATCCTATGCTTGCTCAATGTCATCTTCCACCTGCTGGAAATCAGCCAACATCACGGCATTACTTAAACATCGGTGAAAACCGATCACCTATACCAAAAATCTTTCAGCTTGCTTCCAATATTCAGCAAGGTCATGGAATCCATCACTGCATTTGACAAAAAACATCCTTCCTATTCTCCAACAACCTACTTTCAGACCAGGTTACTCCACCTTGGACGTGCTGCTTCTACTCACCCAACAATGGATGGAGGTCCTGAATGTCAGATATGAGATCATGGCCGTCTCTAGACATATCTCAAGCTTTCAATGCAGTCTGTCATCCCACCTTGCTCTCACAACTCCGACTCTGGCATCCAAGGCCAACTCCACTCTTGGGTTACTTCTTCGCTCATGTGCAGCACAAGGCTACGGGGTAGCATCATTGGCTGAGGTGTGTGGCTGTGCCGCTGATACAATGCCCTCTGCTGGTTTGGGCAGGCATTTGAAAAGTTGGCCATGGTGCTGGCAATAGCTTGCCTACTCTTCATGAAGGACACCATGGGATCTTTGATGTGCATGAATGAATGCTGGCAGATGGGATGCCCGTTTAAAATTCATTTGACGGATTGCACAAACATTGATGAATCACCCTGCCTGTGAAACACCGGGATGACAGTTTATAGCTGAGTCAGGATTCTAACTCAGGCGAGACAATTTAGAGACAAGTGTGCATACCTCTAGGACATCCTGTCAGCCCCTTGGGTTACTGACTTCCTCTACTCTGGTAGCCTCAACAGAATCCGTTCATCTCTTCTCCCTGTCAAGGATGGAGTGTCCCAAGGCAGTGTTCTAGGCCCAGTCTTGTTTCTAATGTTGGTGGTGGTGGTCGTATGGCAGCTTAGCTGCCGGGGTAGCTATCAATTTCTTGAAGCGCGACTGTATCGCTGATGCATGCCCCTCTACCAGTACACACACTGGAACTGGTACTCCATTTCGCCGACCCGGAAGGATGACAGGCTGAGTCAACCCGGTGTATTAATTCAGCGGCCGACGGGGCTTGAACTCAGGACCCTAGGATCCCAAGCCACACCCTAACACTGAGCCAACACCAGGCTATTTCTAATGTTCATCAACGATCTCTCTGACTTTCTGGAAAAATCCTCCATATGTTTTGCTGCTCCACCCTCTGTTCGACAATCCTCATCATTCAAAGAGGCAGACATCAACCTCTTTGCTCTCTTCAACCTTGATAGATTCACAAATTGGTCAAACACATGTCTTTCAATCCAGACAAATATATCTCCTCTCTCTCTCTCTCTCCTCTCTCTCTCTCTCTCTCTCTTCTCTCTCTCTCTCTCTCTCTCTCTCTTCTCTCTCTCTCTCTCTCTCTCTCTGCTCTCTCTGCTTCTCTCATCTCTCTCTCTCAGACGCATGGCAAACCCTTATATCTACTTTCTTAACAATCCTCTTGAAGAAATTCAGTCACTCAAACTATTGGGTCTCACTATCATCCATGATCTTTCGTGGACAAACCACATTTCCAAGGTGGCCTCCAAAGCCAGCCACCAACTGGGCATTCCCCGTCATACAAGGTTCTTACTTGGCACACATTAAATCCCATCCACAGCTTTATAGAGTACTGCTTTCCCCTCTGGGATGCATACCCTGTCTCATACCTTGCTCAGCTTGACACCGTGGAACCCAAGGCCTTCAAGATCATTGGAATCTCCTGCGATGAAGCTGAGTCTTTGGGGCTATCACTTTGCCATTGCAGACAGGTCGGTGGTCTCTCTGTCTTCCCTCACCTCCTTTCTGGTCTTGTACCCTCTACTCTTTCCGTGCTTTGTCAGTTTATGAGAGGATTTGAGGCAAATGTTAACGTACATACAGACGGATGGCCGGCTGGACACCGGAACCCACTCTATGAGCTTATTTCGGAGAAATAACCTCAAATGGATGCAATTTGATAACATTGTTAAAACTAGAATGGCAGTCGGTAGTCTATGTTTTGTATCGCTCTGATTAGGCAGGATTTGCATCCGGATATTCACCTAAATCGAACCACTTTGTCCTTTTCACACACTCAACCTGTCCACCGAGTATCGTCTGAATCCGTCCATAACTTTTTGAGATATCCTGCAGACAGACAGACAAACAGGGGGTGAAAACAAAACCTCCACCTTTGGTGAGGTAATAATTATGGGTGGGGTGTTCAGATAACCTGCTCAGCGAGGAAGCGCCATCGCCAGCACACCTGGGCTGCTCGGCTTAAATCCCGGGGACTGAGGAAGCCAAGAATCCTGAGCGACAGAGCCCGAGGCAGGAGGGTGCTGAAATCCGCTCTTTCTGGAGGGACGTTGGCGACGAGCCACTCTCGGGCCCACCTGTGAAGGAGCCAAATGCTGTTACTTCACCAGAGACCTCAAGGAATTTGAGTTTTGAGCGGTCATTTTCTAAAACCTTTTCAATTCCGCCCGCGTGATGTAATCTTCCAATGAAGTTTTTGAAAGCAGAATAGCTCAAATTCGTGTGAATCACCGTGACCAATCATGTTGTTATGTATTGTTGTGGTTTTTGTGGTTGTCCTCACCGCAGCTGTGCTGGCGAGCAGCGGGCAAGAAGGCCGCAGGTGAAACTGCATCTCTCTTCTTCATTCCATGCATCGAACCAGTTGCACACGAGAGCACAACGTTCGGCGAAGAGCTGCATATCAGATGCACAACACAGGGGCCATGCCATGCGTTATTGTCATTTAAAAGTCGTTCCAACAAAAGAAAGGATCATCTTCCTAATAACTACACTTACGTGTTTATATTGGAGTAAAGGAAACCTCGGTGTGTCGGGACTATCATATCTTGTTCCGTGAAGCGTATGGTCGCCTCATGTAGTGCAACATTATATTTAACCCCACGCGTGAAGTGAAAGGTGGGGTTAAGCAATTGGTTCATTTTGTCCGTCTGTCTACAAATGTTAGTTTATGATCGAGGAACAACTTGATTTCAATCGAATGTTATATTTTGAACATGAATCGGAAAACAAACCTGCAGTTTAGCTGCACTTTGACTCTGAATTTGGCAAATTGTATGCAAAACAAATTTGAAAATCATTCCAAACAGGAAACTTACTGTTTTTAGGGGTGTCATAAAGGACACAAACAACAGGTACGAATAACTAATGTAAGGTGTTAAATAAGGTGGTGTATATGACACCGCATCAACAGCGTTAAACTTCCGAATTAAAAAAAATTATTTTTCAACCTTTAAAATCTTTTATTTCAATTTAATTATATACTTGAACACTGTACAACACAGATCGCCTTTTTGCCGCATTCAAAAAACTTTCGTTTCGCAGTACTTGGACAAACTATTACAACATTTTACGTCATCACGACCAATCAAATTTTCCGCTCGCCGACCCCTCTCATTTCCTTGTTTTTTACGACTGCATGGGGTAAGGTGTTCCATGAACTCTCTGGTTTATTATATTAATCAAATGAAAGAACAAACTCTGTACTGCATTGGAATCGTCAAATTGAACCCGAATAAGCAAAGACCAAAGATGGAGACATCAGGAGGAACCTGGATAGGAATCAGGTATCAGCTGCTACTCCTCAACTCTCAAACCCATCCAGGCACAGCCAATTGAACCATGTTTGTAAGAATTAAATTCTCCGTAGACAGGTAGATAAAGAAATAGGGAAATTAAGTGTAAAAGAGAGCAAAATGAACAAAATGAAAAGAAAGAGCAGGAATTAGCACGGATAAAGAGAAATGCGAAAAAGTAGAGAGAAGTGTGAAAGACTGTAGAGAGATGTGAAAGAGAAAGGAACAAAGATCAAAAATGTCGGGAATAACCGGGATCGAATAAATAGCATGTAACTTTACAGTCACGAATAAATAACAAGAGCGAAATCTGGATCGGCAACTCTGCTTTCCTTTATTAATGACCACGAGCAAATACCACCCGTCGCTTCACTGACGGTAATACTGAGGGGGG
>CM068967.1:18424074-18453388 GCA_035128595.1 Eptatretus atami | reverse complement strand
AGGAGAATAAGAGGGGGAAGAGGGAGAGCGGGGTGGGGGAGGAGAGAGAGTGGGGGAGAGTGAAGAGGTGGAGGGGAAAGGAAGAGAGGAGGGAGGGGGAAGAGAAGACAGTGTGAGGTGAGGGGAATGGAAGGTAGACGTGCAGTGGAGCGTTAATTATGATTCATACTGTCTCATCAAAATGATTCTGCATAAAATAACAGTGAAGATGGAATTAAAATATGTGAGAATCCATTCTCTACCAGTCATACTATAAAGACAAAACACGGAGACAAACACTGTCCAGACATAAATACCGCCTGGACGTGTCCGGAGACAAACACCGCCAGGAAACGTCCAGAGACGAACACCGCCAGGACACGTCAGAGACGAACACTGCCAGAACATGTCTGGAGACGAACACCATCCAGACATAACCACATCCAGATATATCCAGAGAAGAACACCATCCGGATATGTCCAGAGACAAACACCATCCAGACATAACCACTGTCCGGATATGTTTAGAGAAAGACATGGTCCAGACATAACCACCGTCCGGTTATGCCCAGATACAAACACCATTCAGACGTAACCACCATCCGGCTAGGTCCAGAGACAACACCGTCCAGCCATAACCACCATCCGGATATGTCCAGAGACAAACACCGTCCAGACATAAACACTGGATAGATATGTTCAGAAAGAGAGAGAGAGGGAGGGGAGGAGAGTGAGAGAGGAGAGGAGGAGGGTAATGCACTCTATTGGGAGGGGAGGGAAAGAGAGAGAGAGGGGTTGGGTAGTTAGTAAGAAATAATTTGTCATGCTTAATGGACAACACACACAACACACACACACACACACACACACAACACAACGCTTGGCCAATATCAGCATTTTTCGGGAATCGGCAGGACTACAGTAATGTACTGTATACAACTCAGAAACCTTGAGTAGCTTTCACCGAAAAACAATGTGGCATTAATATCGATGGTTCAAGCAATATATTCACAAAACATTATTCTTTACTCTCCACAATGGGTTGCTCGGCAAAGTGGCTTAAGCACTCATGCAAGCATTAAAATTAAATGGTTGAAAAGGAATGGTTGGCCAGGCTGTCCTTCATACCATAAAGGATTCCTTTAAATTTAAAGCCTGTCTTCACCACGCACAGCAGCGGTTAAATAGATTTAATGAATTAATTCACATAATGACTTTATCCACAAAAGAGTTGCAGCTTAACTGCAGAACAACCCATGAGACATCGCAAAGTTCAATCGCCCCGTGAAATAAAACATTGTAGAAAATCTGGGATTTTGCCTGCTCGTCTGTGCACGTGTCACTTGGTACATTGGTCCAAAAGTCCACGGAAACTTTATAACTTTTTTTTTAATGTCTGTTTTTTTTTTTAACCATTTTGCTTTGATTCCCTGCAGAGCACCTCGCGAAACCTCTGAAAATATCGACATAGATCTGGCAGATGCTATGGATCGGCAGTCCCTCAGGGGACAGGGCGCGAGTTCTAGCAGTGAATACATTAAATCATGTAGCTCAATGAAGCTAGTTAATTTTGTACATTCCTAAATTATTTTGTTCACTCAATATAATTCTCCAAACAGTAGAAAAAGATAAGTTTAATGCTTTGGAAATTTCACATTTTCTTGTGTATGTAATGGAGGAGGGAACATATCTTGCTTGCTTAAAGTAAATAGGTATATCGGCTTCATTATAAGACTCGTAATTTATTTAAATTATCAGATTTCACTCCACATTTCGACACTTATTTAGTCCGGAAATAATCCGATCCTCAAAACCGAAAATAATATTTCCATGATATACTTTAGGCCCGTGAGAGTAGATCGTGGAAAATCGTATCATATAATGCATGAAATCGCTCCAAGCTCCTGATTTGAAAACTATAACACTTACAAAGCGATGTAGCAGCGATTCATAAACTATGATGAACAGCATTCAATACGAGTGAGGAAAGTGAAGAAAAAAACTTTATCGTTAAGAAAATCGTTGCGGTCTATTCCAAGTCAAGGCATGGTTGAGCAGGCCAAAAAAACATGGCGCCTTAAGAACCCCAGATAGCGAGATGGCCGAGGATCGCCTGATGAAGGATATAATTAAATAAGGCATTTAATTATCTTCAAAAAGGGTTTTTAATTAACCCCAAACACCCAATATTCAGTCTTGCACTTCTTTGGAGTTTTTTTCGTATACATGCAAAGATTCAGGCTCCTAGGTTTTATGGTTTTGCAGTTACGGAGGAGACAGACACACTGGCACACGCGCACGCACCATGCAGCACATAGCCTTTTATTAGTATAGATAAAGGTATAAATCTCAATCTGCAAAGACCTGTGTGCCACATGGATGCTATCCTCGTCTGGAGGTGATGTCAGCATAAACATTTATGTGGAATGATATCAGTCATGTCACATCTGGGGTCAGTGTGTTTCTTTTCTTTGAAGTTACTGTTGCAATTCTAACTGGTGATCAGCAGGGCACAGACAATGTGTTAGTGTGGGCGGCAGACAATACTTGTTACTAACGGATTGTGCAGAAAGTGCTGTGATTGAACTCGATCTGTACGCCTGCTGCCGTGTCAAGTGAGTGAGTTTGTTCTGTATATCCCTCTTCTTCTGTCTACAACAATAAATGTCAGTATGTGTGTGTCTCCTCCATAACTCCAAAACCATGAAACCTACAGCCTAAAACTTTGCATACATACTAAGGGAATCCAAGGGAGTGCATTAGTGAAAATTGGTGTCTGGGTTTAATCTGGGTCACCCAGCCACTGTGGTTGCACAAGTTAGTGCACTCTCAGCGCCGGTCGCAAGCCCGGATAAATGGGGAGGGTTGCGTCAGGAAGGGCATCCGGCGTAAAACCTGTGCCCAAATCAATATGACGGATCAATAAACCGGATTTCCATACCGGATCGGTCAAGGCCCGGGTTTACTAAATTTAAACTTCTTAGTGACCTCAGCAGCAGTTCCGACTGCTAAAACAGGGGTAACTTGTCCAATTCAGACATTGTTTGACATTCCGAGCATCTCCAAGTGTTTACGGCTTTATTTCGTTTCCCAAACATGCGATAAGCCTCTAAAATCTTTTCACCTGATTTGAATTTCAAAGTTTAAAATGCAGAATTGACCCTGGTAAGCAGTTCGACCTGTGAAAAAAAGTATTCATTTATCTAATTCGTACATTGTTGACATTCCAGGTGTTCCAGGTGATGTTGTTTAAAAAAAATCACAGAACCATTGGAAAACAGTTCGTAATGAAAATATCATACCATGAAAATAAATAATAAGTGAAAATGCAAATGCAGTGAGCAACACCGAGCAATGGGGAAGCACAGTTATGTTATTGCTTGCAATGTGTAAAGCATACACGCATATATATATATATATGTATATATTAACACCACCCGTGGACTGTTTTTCTGGCGTTGTTCCAGAAAGTCACGACTGATTGTTCCGTTCGGTGGGCGAAGTGACCGCTATTGTTTAGAACGCGGTCGTTGCACGGCCGAACGGGCGGGAATTCTACAACAATATATACCACACAACAGGATAATGATTTTTGGCTGTTCATCCCTCACCTCCTGAACGATTTCTGTTTAGATATTTGGAACTTCCAACAATGACATGAAAGATCTATTTCGCTGTGAAGTCAATAGTTTGTTTTTCCCCCCTCTGCGCATGAGCCACACCCTCGGCGGCAAGGTCGGTCCCAAGTTCCCAGCTCGACAAGGTGTTGTGCATCCCTCCAGCGATGCCTCCATTTCCCGATGCAAGGATGAGAGAGTTTTGGGAAATGGGGAAAACGTTTTGACTCCCCATCATAATGTATACCCAGTTGATGTGAAAATGTCTACGTATTTCCCAAGCGGTTTTCTGAGGCACCGTTTTCTGTCGAGATGCTCCATCTTGAACAGGTCTTAACGGTGTTTGGATCAAAATGAACAGTGAAAATGAAGACCTTTGAGCTCTTTCAAGCTGGTGTTTCCCCATTTGCTTCCCTTGATGAATAGCAATTTATATTTTTGGCATAAAAGTTCATAGTTACTGAAGTCAATCAAATTCAACTTACAAGTAAGTTAGTTATTAGCCCTTGGCCTGTTTCCCGGAACCTGCCTGGCTGGCGGGGGGCTCCAGTTGCTTGACGCGAATCGAGATAGCCCATGCTTTCTCCGACTCCGAGGGGACTTCAACGAAGTCGGGGTTCTGGGTCTTCTCCGCAAGGTCCAATGTGGGTTTGACCTGTACCTGCCAGTCCAGGTGGTGGTGGTGTGTCGAGTGCTGTTCTTCACCTTCGTGATACGATAAGGAGCCAACAGGTTGTGGGGGACAAGCACGCAACTTTATGAGGAAGGTAAAAGACAAGCAAACGGTGACCATGAGAGAGACGACACAGAGAGACACAGACACACACAACCAGAGACACACATACATACACAACCACACACAAACACATACATACAGAGACACACACACAAGAATTTTTTTTTGGTGGAGAGAAAATCCGACGTACCGTCCTCAAACGATCACAAGGCCGGACGTCCATGCAGAACACCTCGTCTGTGTCTCTCCTTTGCCATGGTGAGGCACGTCGCTGGATGAGTGCTCACATCAACACAGCGAGGCGGGTCCGGAGCTCCAACTCGCCTTTCCTTTCCCCCGTTGCACACCCCCCCCCCTCCCCTGTCCCTGTCCTCACCTCTCCACCTTCCCCCATCTCCCATTTACCACCCCTAACCTTCTACTCTTTAGTCTTTACATCTCCTTTTTACCTTCTCCTCTCTCTCTCTCTCTTCTCCCTTCCCCCACTCCCCTCGCTCTTTAACCCATTTCCCCTCTTTCCTCTCCTCTCCTCTATACCTTCCCTCTTTACCTATCACCCTCTCCCTTTCTACCTTCCACCACCCCTCCCTTTTCCCATAGTTGACCTTGTTCCTTCCTCTCTTTATCCCCTCTTCTCCGCTCCTTTCCTCTTCTCCTTCCCACTCTCTCTCTTCCCGCTCCCTCCCCCTTCTCCCCCTTTTCTCCCCTACACCATCCTGTTTTTCTGACCATCAAGATTGATCTTTTCCGTTTGGTAGAAACCCTTAACGGTATGACGGCTTCAAATTTAAACGTGTGTGTATGTGTGTGTGTGTGTATGTATGTATGTGTGTATGTGTGTGTGTGTGGTGTGTATGTATGTATGTGTTATGTGTGTGTATGTCATGTGTGTGTGTGTGTGTATGTGTGTGTGTATGTAAGTGTGTGTATGTGTTGTATGTGTGTGTGTATATATATATATAATATATATATATGTGTATGTGGTGTGTGTGTAGTGTGTGCATGTTGTGTGGGTGTGAATGTATGTGTGTGTGAATGTAGCTGTGTGCGGTTGTGTGTGGTGCGTAACTGTGTGTATGTGTGTGTGTGTGGTGTGTATATATATTGTGTGTGTGTGTGTGTATGTGCGTGGTGTGTTTGTGGTGTATGTATGTATGTGTGGTGGTATGTGTGTGTGTGTGTATGTCGTGTGTGTATGGTGTGTTGTGTATGTGCGTGTGTGTGTGTGTTGTGTAAAAGCACAGTAAGTACACCGAACCGGGGGGGGGGGGGGTAGAAGGAGAGAAGTGTAAAACAGACTCCCTCTCTGCTCTCTCACTGGCTCTATTAAAGCCGGCTATCTTGTGCTGAAGCGGTCAAGGGATCTTGAAAATGTGTTCATCGAAAACGGATTACAGCATTGCTTGCTGACTATCCTCTGAGGTCTCCTGGTGGAACCGCTGCAAAACACTAATCACTCATCGCCGAAGGAAGACGCCAGGTGTCGCTAGTCCTCCGGAGCGTGGTTCTGGACCATTGGAACGCGCAGCCACGGACTGAGGTTCTACAAGGAACAAACATTGTAGCTCACTCAATGGTTGGCTCACATTACCCTCACACAACCGTACACCCGGTGGACCACCGCTGCAACATCCAAATCGCGAAGGTTCACGGTTGAACACCATCGTACATTTTAAAAGAGCTGGACCAGCCAGCGTCCTGAGTTGTTTCATCCGAGTTTACATTCGCTCGTAAAACCGCCGTTCTGGCACAGCAGCATCACGACGCCGCACGTGCCGAGGAAGAATGCGTTAAGCCGGCTATCCACCCAACCGCTTCGCAAGACAAAAGATTCGCGCCGTCCTTCCGTGGGGAATAGGCATTTTTGGGTCGGACAAGGGCGAAAGACAGACATTGCATGCACGGAAGGTCACGTACTGTGTGTGCACCAACCGAAAAGGTTCTCTGTCGTCAACGAAGGAACACGCACCTCGTCACCACCTCAATGTCGCACCACAAATGGTGAATGCGAACCACGGTAACACCACATCACGTGGTCGCACCGATGACGTGTACTGTCGCGTGGATCCCAACCAAGGCACGTGGTGTACGTGGAACCTACCTTGAGCCCGCTGTGCACAACCCAAAACCAAGAACCGTGTGAATCGGTTTTTTTTGGGGGGGGATAGATATATATTTTTTTCCAGGGGCAATGGGAAAATGGTCGGTGAGGGGATGGAAGTTTATTTTGATTCGTCCATGAACTTCATCAACAACCTATTTAGGAATCGTCTTTCAGGAATTCCCGGGTTGAGACGAGAAAGAGGGGTGGGGGAGGAGGAGGCTGCGCGGCCCGGCGAGGAGGCCTGGGAGGGGCTAGGGCACGTTTTTGGGGAGATAGGCCGAAGGCGTTCGTCGGCTTGAGGCAATTTTTCTCGCGGGTTCCGCGCTACGTCGGCAGAGACCCTCGTGGGATGCTCAGGCCGTGGGCGCGACGGGGCGCGGCACCGCCCCGAGTTTCACTCTGTTGCCGCGCCGGACCCTGATCCACCTGGGCGGTTGTGCGGAGCGTCGGAGACGTGGCGAGTCCCGTCTCGTCACCATGCCGTCTATAAGCGGGTGGTGAAGGCGCGCGGTGAAGACCCCGGGACGACCCGACCTGCTGTCGAAGACTGAGCGGGTTTGCGGCACGCGGGTCTCTCCGGAGCCCTGCGCCAGCTGGCCCAGCTGTGCCGCACGCGCTGGGCTCTTCGCCGAGCTCGAGGCGGGGGTCGTGCTGGCCACGGAGCGGAGAGCGGCGCTGGAGCGAGCGCGCCTTCCGCGCTCCCGGCCGGCCTCGGCGGCGCTTGGACCCTCAGGGGGAGTCCATACCGTGAGTACACCCCGACGCGTGACCTAAATGGTGGCTGTAAACCGGATGATGTGATTGTCCCGACGCCGGCGAATGAAACTGTGGCTCAAAGTATGACGTAACGGCGGCCGATGTTGCTCTCCATGAGGAGCGCGAGTGCAGGCGACGCCGGACAGGTGCGTTTTATCAGGTACACAAGGTGCGTTTTATCAGGTACACAAGGTGCGTTTTATCAGGTACACGGGGTGCGTTTTATCAGGTACACAAGGTGGCGTTTTATCAGGTACACAAGTGCGTTTTATCAGGTACACAAGGTGCGGTTTTTATCAGGTACATCGGGTGCGTTTATCAGGACACAAGGTGCGTTTTTATCAGGTACACAAGGTGCGTTTTACCTAGTTATACAAGGTGCGTTTTATCAGGTACACGAGGTCGCGTCTCCTGATCCGCACACACCGTGAGTTCATGCACTGAGTCCGACTTCACGACGGGACGTGCTCGCTTTGAACAGCCGAAGGGTACACGTGCGTCGTGCGTCTGAAAGGTCGGCGCGTGACGTCCCGACTTTGGTTAAATTTTGACCCCGAATACATCTGTGTTTCGAAACTTCAATGTAAAGCGTCCAACCTGGTGGTACCGCTTCACCCTGAACGGCCACCTATCGACGTCGTCACCGGCTATGTCCAGAGAAGAACACCATCCAGACATAACCACCATCTGGATTTGTCCAGAGACAAACACCATCTAAACATAAATACCGTCCGGATATGTCCAGGGACGAACACCTTCCAGACATAACCACCATCCGGATATGTCCAGAGACAAACACCATCCAGACATAACCACCATGCAGATATGTTTAGAGACAAATACCATCCAGACATAAACACCGTCCGGATATGTCCAGAGACGAACACCGTCCAGACATAACCACCGTCCGGATATGTCCAGAGACGAACACCGTCCAGAAATAACCACACTCCGGCTATGTCCAGAGACGAACACCGTCCAGACATAACCACCGTCCAGATATGTCTAGAGACGAACACCGTCCAGACATAACCAATGTCCAGAGACAAACACCATCCAGACATAACCATTGTCCGGATATATCCAGAGACAAACACCATATAGACATAACCACCGTCTGGATATGTCCAGAGACAAACACCGTTCAGACATAACCACCGTCCGGATATGTTTAGAGAAAGACATGGTCCAGACATAACCAACGTCTGGTTATGCCCAGATACAAACACTGTTCAGACGTAACCACCATCCGGATAGGTCCAGAGACAAACACCGTCCAGCCATAACCACCATCTGGATATGTCCAGAGACAAACACTGTCCAGACATAACCACCATCCAGATATGTTCAGAAAGAGAGAGAGAGGGGAGGGGGAGGAGAGTGAGAGAGGAGAGGAGGAGGGTATGGCACTCTATTGGGAAGGGGAGGGAAAGAAGCAGAGAGAGAGGTTGGGTAGATTAGTAAGAAATAATTTGTCATGCTTAATTGGACAACACACACACACACACACCACTACACACCACACACACCATCGCTTGGCCAATATCAGATTTTTCGGGAATCTGCAGGACTACAGTTATGTACTGTTACACTCAGAAACCTTGAGTAGCTTCACCGAAAAACCATGTGGCATTAATATGCGACGTTCAGAATATTCACAAATATTTTTACTCTCCACAATGGTGCTCGGCAAGTGGCTTAAGCACTCATGCAAGCATTAAAATTAAATGGTTGAAAAGGAATGGTTGGCCAGGCTGTCACTTCATACCATAAAGGATTCCTTTAAATTTAAAGCCTGTCTTCACCACGCACGCAGCGGTTAAATAGATTTAATGAATTAATTCACATAATGACTTTATCCACAAAAGAGTTGCAGCTTAATGCAGAACAACCCATGAGACATCGCAAAGTTCAATCGCCCGTGAAATAAACATTGTAGAAAATCTGGGATTTTGCCTGCTCGTCTGTGCACGTGTCACTTCGGTAACAATTGCCACAGGGACCAATTCCAGGGTACTTTATAACTTTTTTTTTAATGTTCTTTTTTTTTTTTTAATATTTGCTTTTATTTCCTGCAGAGCAGCACCTCCGATAACCTCTCAAATATCGACATAGATCTGGCAGATGTATGGATCGGCAGTCCCTCGGGACAGGGCGCGAGTTCTAGCAGAGAATATTAAATCATGTAGCTCAATGAAGCTAGTAATTTTGTTTACATTCCTAATTTTTTTGTTCACTCGATATATATCTCTCCAAACACAGTAGAAAAAAATAAGTTTAATGCTTTTGAGAATCTTTCAATCACACTTTTTCTGCTGTGTATATGGTATGGAGTGAAGATATCCTTGCTTGTCTTAAAGTAAGTAACAATAGTTATATAGCTCTGGCTTCGTTATAAGAACTCGTCAAATTTTATTTAAGATATTCATCAGATATTTGCAGCGTACCACATTTCGACACTTATTTAGTCCGGAAATAATCCGATCCTCAAAACCGAAATAATATTTCCATGATATACTTTAGCCCGTGAGAGTAGATCGTGGAAAATCGTATCATATAATGCATGAAATCGCTCCAAGCTCCTGATTTGAAAACTATAACACTTACAAAAGCGATGTATGCAGCGATTCATAACTATGATGAACAGGCATTCAATACGAGTGAGGAAAGTGAAGAAAAAAACTTTATCGTTAAGAAATCGTTGCGGTCTATTCCAAGTCAAGGCATGGTTGAGCAGGCCAAAAAACATGGCGCCTTAAGACCCCAGATAGCGAGATGGCCGAGGATCGCCTGATGAAGGATATAATTAAATAAGGCATTTAATTATCTTCAAAAAGGGTGTTTTAATTAACCCAAACACCCAATATTCAGTCTTGCACTTCTTTGGAGTTTTTTTCGTATACATGCAAAGATTCAGGCTCCTAGGTTTTATGGTTTTGCAGTTACGGAGGAGACAGACACACTGGCACACGCGCACGCACGCACGCACATAGCCTTTTATTAGTATAGATAAAGGTATAAATCTCAATCTGCAAAGACCTGTGTGCCACATGGATGCTATCCTCGTCTGGAGGTGATGTCAGCATAAACATTTATGTGGATGATATCAGTCATGTCACATCTGGGGTCAGTGTGTTCTTTTCTTTGAAGTTACTGTTCCTGATTCTAACTGGTGATCAGCAGGGCACAGACAATGTGTTAGTGTGGCGCAGACAATACTTGTTACTAACGGATTGTGCAGAAAGTGCTGTGATTGAACTCGATCTGTACCCTGCTGCCGTGTCAAGTGAGTGAGTTTGTTCTGTATATCTCTCTTCTTCTGTCTACAACAATAAATGTCAGTATGTGTGTGTCTCCTCCATAACTCCAAAACCATGAAACCTACAGCCTAAAACTTTGCATACATACTAAGGGAACTCCAAGGGAGTGCATTAGTGAAAATTGGGTGTCTGGGTTAATCTGGGTCACCCAGCCACTGTGGTTGCACAAGTTAGTGCACTCTCAGCGCCGGTCGCAAGCCCGGATAAATGGGGAGGGTTGCGTCAGGAAGGGCATCCGGCGTAAAACCTGTGCCAAATCAATATGCGGATCATAAACCGGATTTCCATACCGGATCGGTCAAGGCCCGGGTTACTAAAATTTAAACTTCTTAGTTGACCTCAGCAGCAGTTCCGACTGCTAAAAACAGGGGTAACTTGTCCAATTCAGACATTGTTTGACATTCCGAGCATCTCCAAGTGTTTACGGCTTTATTTCGTTTCCACACATGCGATAAGCTCTAAAATCTTTTCACCTGATTTGAATTTCAAAGTTTAAAATGCAGAATTGACCTTGGTAGCAGTTCCGACTGTGAAAAAAAGTATTCATTTATCTAATTCGTACATTGTTTGACATTCCAGGTGTCTCCAGGTGATGTTTGTTTAAAAAAATCACAGAACCATTGGAAAACGTCCGTAAATGAAAATATCAATACATGAAAATAAATAATAAGTGAAAAATCAAATGCAGGTGAGCAACCCGAGACAATGGGGAAGCACAGTTTGTTATTGCTTGCAATGTGTAAGCATACCACGCATATATATATATATATGTATATATTAACCCACCCGTGACTGGTTTCTGGCGTTGTTCCAGAAAGTCACGACTGGATTGTCCGTTCGGTGGGCGAAGTGACCGCTATTGGTTAGACGCGGTCGTTCGCACGCCGACGGGCGGGAATTCTACAACAATATATACACACACACACAGGAGTAAATGATTTGCTGTTCATCCCTCACCTCCTGAACATTTCTGTTTAGATATTTGGAACTTCCAACAATGACATGAAAGATCTATTTCGCTGGTGGAAGTCAATAGTTTGTTTTCCCCCCTCTGCCCATGAGCCAACACCCTTCGGCGGCAAGGTCGGTCCCAAGTTCCCAGCTCGACAAGGTGTTGTGCATCCCTCCCAGCGATGCCTCCATTTCCCGATGCCAAGGATGAGAGAGTTTTGGGAAATGGGGAAAACGTTTTGACTCCCCATCATATGTTATCCCCCAGTTGATGTGAAATGTCTACGTATTGTCCACAAGCGGTTTTCTGACACCGTTCTGTCGAGATGCTCCATCTTGAACGGTCTTACGGTGTTTGGATCAAAATGAACCAGTGAAAATGAAGACCTTTGCTCTTTCAAGCTGTGTTTCCCCATTTGCTTCCCTTGATGAATAGCAATTTATATTTTTGGCATAAAAGTTCATAGTTACTGACGTCATCAATTCACTTACAAGTAAGTTAGTTAGTTAGCCCTTGCCTGTTTCCGACCTGCCTGGCTGGCGAGGGGGCTCCAGTTGCTGAAGCGAATCGAGATAGCCCATGCTTTCTCCGACTCCGAGGGGGACTCACGAGTCGGGGTTCCTGGTCTTCTCCGCAAGGTCATGTGGGTTGAACCTGTACCTGCCAGTCCAGGTGGTGGTGGTGTGTCGAGCTGCCTGTTCTTCAAGCTTCGGTGATAACGGATAAGGAGCCAACAGGTGTGGGGGACAAGCACGCCACTTTATGAGGAGGTAAAAGACAAGCAAACGGTGGACATGAGAGAGACGGACACAGAGAGACACAGACACACACACACACAGAGACACACATACATAACACACACACACACACAGAACATTTTTTTTGGTGGAGAGAAAATCCCACGTACCGTCCTCAAAACGATCACAAGGCCTGGACGATCCAATGCAGAACACCTCGTCTGTGTCCTTCCTTTGCCATGGTGACGGCACGTCGGCTGGATGAGTGATCACATCAACCACAGCGAGGCGGGTCCGAGCTCCAACTCGCCTTTCCTTTCCCCGTTGCACACCCCTCCCCCTCCCCTGTCCCCTGTCCTCACCTCTCCACCTTCCCCCTCCCCCCTACCCTTCTACTCTTTAGTCTTTACATCTCCCCTTTTTACCTTCTCTCTCTCTCTCTTCCCACCACTCCCCTCGGCTCTTTACCCCCATTTCCCCTCTTTCCTTCTCTCTCCTCTATACCTTCCCTCTTTACCTATCCCCCTCTCCCTTTCTACCTTCCAACCACCCTCCCCTTTTCCCATAGTGACCTTGTCCTTCCTCTCTTTATCCCCTCTCTCCCTCCTTTCCCTCTTTCTCTTCCCACTCTCTCTTCTTCCGCTCCCTCCCCTTCCTCCCCTTTTCTCCCCTCACCATCCTTGTTTTCTGACCATCAAGATTGATCTTCCGTTTGGATAGAAACCCTTACGTTCGACGGCTTCAAATTTAAACGTGTGTGTTGTGTGTGTATGTGTGTGTGTGTGTGTATGTATGTGTGTGTGTATTTGTGGGGTGTATGTATGTGTGTTATGTATGTGTTGTGTTGTATGTGTTGTATGTATGTGTGTGTGTGTATGTATGTGTGTATGTGTGTATGTGTATGTATGTGTGTGTATGTGCATGTGTGTTGTGTGGTGTATGTGTGTGTGTAATGTATGGTGTGTGTATGTGTATGTGATGTGTGTGTGTATATATATATATATATTATTATATTATATATATATATATATAAATATAATATATATAATATATATTATATTATGTGTATGTGTGGTGTGTGTATGTGTGTGTGTGTGAATGTATGTGTATGTGTGTGTGTGTCGTGTGTATGTGTGTCGTATGTGTGTATGTGTGTGTGTGTGTGTGATATTTGGTGTGTGTGTGCGTATGTGTGTATGTGTGTGTGTGTGTGTGTATATATATGTGTGTGGTGTGTGTGTATGTGCGTGTGTGTATGTGTGTATGTATGTATGGTTGTGTGTGTATGTGCGTGTATGGTATGTGTGTGATATGTGCGTTTGTGCTGTTGTGTGTGGTGTAGCCAGTAAGTACACAGAACCTGGGGGGGGGGGGGGTAAGGAGAGAACGATGTAAAACAGGACTCCTCTCGGTCTGTTCCTGGCTCTATTAAGCCGGCTATCTTGTGCTGAACGGTCAAGGGATCTTGAATGTGTTCATCGAAACGATTACAGCATTGCTTGCTGACTATCCTCTGAGGTCTCTGGTGGACCCGCTGCACACTAATCACTCATCGCCGAAGGAGAGACGCCAGGTGTCGCTAGTCCTCCGGAGCGTGGTTCTGGACCATTTGGAACGCGCAAGCCACGGACTGAGGTTTCTACAAGGAACAAACATTGTAGCTCACTCACATGGTTGGCTCACATTAACCCTCACCAACGTACACCCGGTGGACCAACCGCTGCAACATCAAATCGCGAAGGTTCACGGTTGAACACCATCGGTACATTTTAAAGAGCTGGACCAGCAGCGTCTGCGTTGTTTCATCCGAGTTTACATTCGCTCGTAAAACCGCCGTTCTGGCACAGCAGCATCACGACGCCGCACGTGCCGAGGAAAGATCCGTTAAGCCGGCTATCCACGCCACAACCGCTCGCAGACAAAAGATTCCGCGCTGTCTGTCCGTGGGGAATAGGCATTTTTGGGTCGGACAAGGGCGAAAGACAGACATTGCATGCACGGAGGTCACGTACTGTGTGTGCACCACCGAAAAGGTCTCTGTCGTCAACCGAAGGAACACCGCACCTCGGTCACCCATCCTCAATAGGTCGCACCACATGGTGAATGCGAACCACGGTAACACCACATCACGTGGTCGCACCGATGACGTGTAACTGTCGCGTGGATCCCCACCAAGGCACGTGGTGTACGTGGACCTACCTTGAGCCGCTGTGCACAACCCAAACCAAGAACCGTGTGATCGGTTTTTTTTGGGGGGGGATAGATATATATTTTTTTCCAGGGGCAATGGGAAAATGGTCGAGTGAGGGGATGGAAGTTTATTTTGATTCGTCCAGTGAACTTCATCAAACAACCTTATTTAGGAAAATCGTCTTCAGGAATTCCCGGGTGAGACGAGAGAGGGGTGGGGGAGGAGGAGGCTGCGCGGCCCGGCGGAGGAGGCTGGGAGGGGCAGGGCACGTTTTGGGGAGGATAGGCGAAGGCGTTTCGTCGGCTCGAGGCAATTTTTCTCGCGGGTTCCGCCGCTACGTCCGGCAGAGACCCGCGTGGGATGCTCAGAGCCGTGGGCGCGCCGGGCGCGGCACCCGCCCGACGTTCACCTGTTGCGCGCCGGACTTGATCCACCTGGGCAGGTTGTGCGGAGCGTCGGAGGACGTGGCGAGTCCCGTCTCGTCACCATGCCGTTCTATAAGCGGGTGGTGAAGGCGCGCGGTGAAGACCCGGGACGAGCCCGACCTGCTGTCGAAGACCTGAGCGGGGTTGCGCACGCGGGTCTCTCCGGAGCCCTGCGCCAGCTGGCCCAGCTGTGCCGCCACGCGCTGGGGCTCTTCGCCGAGCTCGAGGCGGGGGTCGTGCTGGCCACGGAGCGGGGAGCGGCGCTGGAGCGACGCCTGTCCGCGCTCCGGGCCGCCTCGGCGGCGCTGGACGCCTCAGGGGAGTCCATCCGTGAGTACACCCCGACGCGTGACCTAATGGTGGCTGTTAAAACCGCGATGATGTGATTGTCCGACGGCCGGGATGAAACTGTGGCTCAAAGTATGACGTAACGGCGGCCGATGTGCTCTCCATGAGGAGCGCGAGTGCAGGCGACGCCGGACAGGTGCGTTTTATCAGGTACACAAGGTGCGTTTTATCAGGTACACAAGGTGCGTTTTATCAGGTACACGGGGTGCGTTTTATCAGGTACACAAGGTGCGTTTTATCAGGTACACAAGGTGCGTTTTATCAGGTACACAAGGTGCGTTTTATCAGGTACACAAGGTGCGTTTTATCAGGTACACGGGGTGCGTTTTATCAGGTACACAAGGTGCGTTTTATCAGGTACACAAGGTGCGTTTTATCAGGTATACAAGGTGCGTTTTATCAGGTACACGAGGTGCGCGTCTCCTGATCCGGCACACACCGTGACGTCATGCACGTGAGTCCGACGTCACGACGGGACGTGCTCGCTTGAACAGCCGAAGGGTACACGTGCGTGCGTGCGTCTGAAAGGTCAGGCGCGTGACGTCACGACCTGTTGTTAAAATTTTGACCCCGAAATACAATCTGCTGTTTCGAAACTTCATGTCAAAGCGTCCAACCTGGTGTACCGCTTCACCTGAACCGGTCACCTATCGACGTCGGTCACTCTGCCTGAATTATTACGCGTCGCCCTAACGTCCCACGTTGATCGGGTGGATTGTTGTCAATGACTTTACAGAATCATTCAATGTTATTTGTCAACACTTCAACAAACGCTGTCGAGCAAAGAGCGAGGGTTGAGGTCAGGTGGACGTTTGTGTTGCTCAGAATTGCCCAACTTGATGTTACGGATCTAAATGCAGGAGTCATGGCTCCTTCAAAGTGATGACGTCAAATCTCAGATCACCGAATCAAATCTGAAGGATTTTATGAGACAACTACGTCAATAATGTTCTACATCTATCACGGAGTACGGTAGTACTCCACATTGAGGGATGATACGGTAAATAATGTTTGTACGGTTCAACCTTGGTTCAACTCGCAACAGGTTCGAACGGTCACATCAAAGTGAGAAGTGGTCGATCTGTTCTGTGGATAACGTGCTGCAAGTGATCTTTTAAACAGCCCATGCTTCGCAGATGTCGTTCTTGTGGTCGCTTTGAGGAGTGAGGTGAGTAGCAGTGGTGGTGGGGGTCAGGGGGCCATGAGGGTGGATAGGGGTCAACGCGTTCATGTCATGTCTTTGGCAAGATAGCTTTATAAGTCGCACTCACTACTCCCACCTTGTCTGAGATGATAATAATGGCAACTGATTGATAAGGGTGGAATTTCTAATTTTTAGAAGAATCCGTGCAACTCACGGATAGTGTTCACCATATTGATGAGCAGGATCAGCGATGATGTAGTCAGGGTGGCTTCAAGGTTCAGGTCCACTGATTGATTCCCGTACGGAATCGTCGATCCTGTCTGCCTATCTCGTGATGCATGCCAGGCAGGGTTACAGCTTTCTGGCCAGAGATAAAGTAAGGTTTCACCTTTGGGGTGTAAAAATGTTGTGAGGGGAAAGTGGGGGGGAGATATTGAGCAGAGCAAGGGTGATGGGACATCAGATCCACGACCTGGTCAGGAGGTGGTGGGGGTAGGACAGGGGTGTGGCAATAGGAGGAGGAGGAGGAGGACAACGCAGAAGAGATGTGATGGAGAACCAGGTATTGAGAGGGCTATTCGGCTTCATTTTTCGAATTGCTTTCTGAAATATTTAGAACCTTTGGTGCCATTTAATGTCTGTCTGTGAGGATCCCTCACCATACATCAAATATTGGCGACCGGAAGCTGCCATGTGCCATCTGGCCGACATTAAAGTTGGATGTTTGCGCAAACACAATATGTAGACCGACGGCATTGGTGGAGTCGTGATGAAGGTGGTTTAATGTCGTTAAAAGGGGAGCAAAGAAAAACCAGACAGATGAAGTGATATTTCCAAAGTTTGTGTGAACAGAACACCAAAGAACACGTGCACAGCTTGTTATAAAATAAACATAACCATTGATAAAATAAACATAACCAAGGCCACGTGGTCGGTGGACAACAGCAGAGGCTGAGGGAGCTCGAGGGCAAAATAGAACGCGACCTTCGGGATCGCGCGAGCAAGGGTCGAGTAACAGGAGGCACAATCACCGGTAATGATGCTGGCGGAGCTAAGCCCCGTCCCGATTGCAGTGGAAATCGTTCAGGCCATTTGGCAATTACTGCCACCGCCGATCCGGTGGTGCGTTGGGGACCGCGGGTGCCGCGGGCGGAGCGGGTTCCTCAGCACCCGGCGCCCTCGCCAAGCTTCAAAGCACAGGATGAGCAAGGAGGTGACCTTGGGGTGATATATTTTTTTTTTTTGAGTAATAGCGTTGGACCTTCAACCACGTGTACAGATCCTCAACATATGTGGCCTCATGGACGTATGTTGAGCTTCAAGCGTGTGAACGACGAGCGTTTCGCTCGTGGCTCGTTTCTCTGGGGCCTGTAATGGCTTGAATCGGATTTCCATCCTCTTCCTCCGCAAACAATGCGATGGTGGTGAAGCGAAAGGGTATTTTGGCCTTGTTCCGTCTCCGTCCATTGACGACTTCATTGGTGGACCCAAAGACTACTTGGCCAGACTGTTCGAGTTTATCAGTTTTATCACCGATTCCATCCATCGCACACGAAGAAAAATCTTCAGGGGTATATTGTTCATCCACAAAGTAGGAGACCAATCTTGAGTAACTCAACACCTGTTTTATTGATGTGCAAGACGGTGACATCTTTGAAGAATTTGAATTTTTTCCCACCTGGAATATCCCTCCATCCCAGGCACGTGATGTTTATGAGACCCTGTTTGTATTCGAAGGCACATTGCACACTTTTAGGTTCTCCTCTTTTTTTGTTAACACACAAGGCTTGATGTGGAACTTATTTTTTAATTATTTTTTTAAAAACTCATAATGCACTGGGAAAACTCACGGGAGTAGGTGTACCTGCCGAGTTAATGCAGAATGTTACTATTGATGTAGATAATTAAGGGAAAGGACAAGGGAGTGGTTCGACTGGACAATTTACGAGTCACAGGGTATTAGCACAAAGTCTCTGGTGGGCGTGGACTGGACATCTCTGGGTCAGTTGGTGCTCATAATAGCTGTGAGTCTCACAATGCATGTCTCTGTATCCTATAACACAGAGGGAAAGGAACAAGTGGGTCAGAGGAGGGAGAGAGAGAGGACGGCAGTGAGTGAGGGAGGGAGGGTGAGATCTCGACGGCTTCACTGTGTATCGCCCACCATCCAAGACATGCTCATGTGGATATGCAAAAAGACATGTAATCAACATGGGCATTGGACAGGGAGAGAGGAGGGAATGAATGGGGAGAGGGACGAAGAGATTGAGGGACCTGGACATTGATGGATGGAGAGAGGGCCCAAGAAGAGGTGTGAGCGGCAGAATTATCGTATTCTTTGTCATTGACAAGGTTTTCTTTCAGAGCACTATCCTTTCAGATTTTTAATATGTGGATATGTTTCCTTCATATACTCCTTCCTTCATTCAAGAGCCTGCCAGGCATTTTCTCTCCCTATCAGCATTAAGAAGACGGTGGTACGAAGACATGGCAATACCAAGCGAACCTTCAAATCTTTCTGGATGGATGTTCTCTTGATGCAGTCAAATTCACCTACCTCGGATCCACAGTGGCCAGCAATCTCTTGCGAGAAAAAGAGCTACGCATACACATAGGCAAGGCTGCAACTATGTTCCAGCACATTGACCGGGAGAGCTTGGAGCAATCGAATGCTCACCAAATAGGCAAAAATGCCTGTGTACTGAGTGTCCTTCTGTATGGAAGTGAAACATGGACAACACACTCTCATCAAGGAAAGAGACTAAACAGCGCCCACCTACGCTATTTACACCACATCCTTGGCATCAAGTGCAGGACAAAGTTACAAGCACAGAGGTCCTTGAGAAGGCAAATCTCCTAAGCGTGACAGCCATACTGAAGCAGAGATGACTACGATGGCTGGGACACCTCAGCAAAACGGAAGATGGACGCACACCCAAGGGCAAGCTCTATCAGGAATTATCAGAAGGAACAAGAAATGTTGGACACTCCTCCAAGCGATGCTTCAAAGACCCATGCAAGTGTGACATGAAGGCATTTGGGATTAAACCCAGAGAAACTGGCTAGCGAATGGAACAAGTGGCTTCACCAACTCCTTTGAGGCATCAATGACCATGGCACCAACTGTTTGCTACAACTTGAAGAGAAGCGATTTCACGGAAAGGAAGTAGCCCTCCAGCTACCAGATTGTGACAACTACGCATGCAATAACTGCTTGGGGAAGTGAAATTCTCGGATTGGACTATTCGGTCACAGGAGGCATCGCAAACCGACAACATATTAAGCTGCTGCCAAACCGCCGTCTCCCGTAGAGGAAAGGATGCCGTGGAGATTGCACGTGTTTGAATTGCACATAACGATCAAAACAACTAAGAAAACTGACCATATGGGGGAATTCGACCAGCTCAGTAGCTGTCGTTTTTGGTCTCGGCAAGCTCATCAGCATGGCTTGGTTGAGGAATTGCGTTGAAGAGGTGCACAAGAGGCAGCAGGATGATCTGGACTTTTTTGGGACGAAGTTTGAGATCGTCTCAGTTTTGGCTCCGGATTTGAGGGAAATAATTTGCCTTGTGGTACAACTGGGACGAATCGGAGAAGAGCCATGCTTTGAGGCAAGTATTTTTCACCAATTCTGATTGGCTGCTGCTTCAGTGGAAATTCCGTTTTTCATATCAACAGAATTCTTCGGGGCTTCCCGGCTTCGTAAAAGCTGCCAAAGTAATTTGTGCCTCAGTGGGTCTAACAGGTGTGCGTGGAGCTCGGTTACAATCGGAGCGCTTGCAGCATTCGGTCAAATTAACATTCTGCTCCAATGTCCAAAATCAGCAGAATGCTCGTGGAATATTAAGGGATCGGCCATATTGGGAATGCTACGGTTCGGTTACCAGCAGGTGGGCGCAGGAACGCCGAGACATCTCTTTGGAATTGCGTGGTTGTGGCTACAGGTGGGTTTTGGTCAACGGAGCTTGCTGGAGACGTGTTTGGCCGGCAAAACCCCACGATTGAAAACACGAGCATGTGATATTTATTTATTTCCCGGATCTTAGGGGTATCTTTTGGATGAAAATAATCGAAGGGCTAACATAATTGGCTAGCGGATGTTGAAGTCTTAATATTGGGATATCTTTCGGTTTGTGAGGGGCGCAGCAGCATTTTTAACGACATTGTATCTTCGAACACACCGTGGTTCCTGCAGAGGCGAGGTTGTGCTGACGGACAGTGTCATGTTTCAAAGCGAGAATTTTCTTCTCCCGCAAATTATATTTAAACATTTCTATGCAAAAACAATTATGAAACTTCACCCATTTCCAATTGTCTCACGTAATGCCGAAACGTCAGGGTGTTCCACAAATATGTTTGCAATAATAAGCAAGTCTGTTTCGAGCGTTCTCTTCTTTTTTTAGGCAGGTGTCATATGTGGGCCACCAGCTGTCTGTGTGGCCATTGTGGATTATAGACATCAAAACGTCTCTCTTGAAACAGTGAAAACAGACAGATTTCCTTTGAACAAACGTCCATTTCAATGAGTGTGTGTGCCGGCACTGTTGGCTGCTGCTGCTGCTGCTGCTACTACTACTACTACTATGTCTACTACGACTACTTAACACTGGCAAGATAGCTTGGGTATGCACACTCGCCTCTGAATTGTTTAGCCTGGGTTTGAATCTCGATCCGGCGAGAAACTATTCAACTGGATATTTTACTTGCAGGGCGAAGCATCAACAAGTGCTTCGTACATCGGAAGGATGCTAAGCTATAAGGCGTCCCACCTGATCGCATTAGCCAGCATTGGTCGTTGATGGATGCTGAAGATCCCATTGTGTCTTTCATGAAGAGGAAGCGAGTTATCACCAGCACCCTGAACAAATTACAAATTCCTGCCTAAAACAGCAAGTCGTAAGTGGTCTAGTCTTCTGGCATGTCCCTTGACACCAGGTTGCACCGCTTGCAATCTCATCGTGTGGTTGTTGCGTCTGGCCCGGATATTTTGCGTGCAGGGCATGGAATATTAAGGGAACAAAATTAAGTGAAGCTGCTCCTACCATTTAAACAATTTAACGTACCCATGTTGCTGGACTGTCACATGTGAGTGGCCACCTTCCACGACGAAGGACAACCATGACTTCTTTAATGGCCCCAATCATTTGCACTTTCTTTTTCTGGGGTTGGATAGGGAACGTTGTTTGGCCAATTATTTCTCAAACCGGTTGGTCAGGCATCGCGTTTGACGAAAGGGACAGGGTATTTGGAACTTGGTGAGGGTGCCAGGAATAACTCACCGACTCGTTATGAAAGACCTTTAACCTGGGATCGTTGCGGTATCTTTAACCTGCACGAAAGTCCACGGCTGGCAGCGGACTCCTTCAGCTTAATGTCCATCCGATGGAAGGCACACACTGATATTGATGCCTCGTCCTGCATGTGAAACACCAGCGTCGCGGTTTTTAGCTGGTCAAGATTCCCAACCAGGCTAGATAAGAATGCTCAGAGTTGAGTGTGCATACCTCTCAACAATCCTGCCAGCCCATTGCCGGCTCATAAAACATCCAAAACATTGTAAACAGCACATTCTAATTCAAAATGCCAACCTTATTGCCAAGTTACTATTTTCATCTTGAGATTTTATCGTGGTGCGTAGATATTTTGGAACACACGCAGCATAAATCCATTTCGGCTTAAAAGGTAAAAATAAAAAGCATTTTTTTGATTAACATTCTTTTCCATTTGCAGTCTTCTTCTTCTTCGTCTTTAACGGCCGCAATTATTCCCACGGTCTTGTGGGGTTGGCCGGGGGAAGTCTTCTGGCCTAAGTCTTTCATGAACCGGCTGGTCAGTCGTGGCGTTCGACTAAGTAGGAATTTGTAATTTGTTCATGGTGCCGGTGATGGTTCGCTTACTCTTCGCGAAGGGCACCGGCGGGACGCCCAGATTAACGTCCATCCGAGGGATGGTACACACGTTGATGGATCACCCTGCCTGTGAAACATGGGGAAGACGATATTTTGGCTCCTAAATAAAACACACAAACCGGTATCTATCAAAAAATGTTTTGTCATTTCTGCTTTTGTCCGTTCATGCTGGGACCAACTTTATCGGCTCTCCGCTGGGGTCGTCACGTCTTGGGTGTTTCGATAGTTCAAGACCTGGTATTTATTACTTGGCCAAAAAAATATATTTTTTGGACAAGTATGTTGATCACCTCTGTTTGTTTGTGTGTTGTTGGTTTGTTTGTGTGTTTGTCTGTCCACTCGCTTCCAGCCCAAACCGTTCAACCGATCATTCTGAAATTTTCTGAAATTAATGTCACCGAACCTGCGACGGTCCTGCATTGAAGTTTCGTAAAATTAGGTCAACCAAAATGGTCTACTTTAGGCCAATAGGCCAATTTCAGCCAAATTTTCTGAAATCCTCAAATTTCATCCGATTGACTTAAAATTTGAACAGGATTTGCATATCAGGTCATTGAATTCAACCACCTATTACTTTTGAGGTTATCTTAGGTCAAAAGGTCAACATAGGCCACAAGGTCAACCCAAAATAGGCCAAATTTTTAGATTGTTTCTAAAATTGTCAATTTTCATCCGATTGACTTGCAATTTGAAGACCATTCGCACATCACGTCGCTGAATTCAACCACCTACTAATTTTGAGATCAACATAGACGAAAAGGCCAATTTGGGCCAAATTTTCTAAAATTCTCAATTTTCATCCGATCGGCTTGAAATTTGAAGAGCATTTTCATGTCAGGTCACTGAATTCAACTACCAATTAATTTTAAGGTCAAAAGGTCAACACAGAACTCATTTCTAAAATTGATAGATGTGACCAAAAACTAAATATATCGCGATACCTCAAAAAGTTGTGCACGAGTTGTGACAAAACAAGGTGGATGAGTTGGATAGGTGACAAGAACAAGCGGATTGGATGTTGGTTCGGATCCAGCTCATCAGTGGGATACAAAACGTGAACTGTTCCACCTGGCAGAGATGTGCGCTCTACCGAGTGCCATTATACTTTGCGCCGTTTTACCAAGTTGTCACTCTGTGAGTGATTTTTCATTGATGATGTCGTCTGATCAACCCAGGTTATAAATCTCGATTTTTCCAGTTTCATTGCAAACATCCTCCTTTTGGATGACGCAGATTATACTTGGGTTTTAGAAGTTTTGGGACAGGGTATTAAGAAGATGGGTAGAGGCATGCCGTGACGTGTATTTCTGCAGAAAGGGTAAGGCCGCTACTACTTCAACACGACCTGAATCTTCACTGTTACTTTAGTACTGGCACTACTTTGAACGCCAGAGCAACTTTAAGCAATTTTTCGAGGAAATCTAAACTTTATTCATCATGTCACGCAGAGAAGACTTTTTCTTCAATGTTGTGCGATGCTCATTATACGTCTTTGAAGTTTAAATTGCGAGAAGTCTTGCTTCACTTCATGCTCCCATGATCCCTCAGTAAAGTTCAAAGTTAACCGGCATTCGAAGTAGCACCAGCTGACAGGTTTCTCGCCTACTCCATGGAGAGAGCCGTTGTTAGTTAGAGCAGACAAAGAAGCTGCTGCCTTAATTATCAACCTTCCTTGTACAATGAATGAGTGTGGTTCTGCTCCGGTGAATTAGGCCTTTCGGCCTGCCTTTCCTTGTGTGATCCTGTGGTATGCTTGCAGGTATGCAGTAAATAAGTGTAATGAATAAAGGTTTCGTGACCAGCCTGTCGGTAGTCAAATGCACATATGAAAGCATTCTTGTCTGATTGGGATTGAAGGCGGGGGGAGTTGGAGGTGGAAGTGGAATGCAGCCATATTCGAGGATATAACTGGCCTTTGAATTGGAAAGAAACTGTGTCCTTATACGACGTTCATTTGCATATGTTAGCTACCTAGCAGTCGCCAAGGTGTGCTTTATCCAGGGAAGAAAGGAAGAGTGGAAAGTTTTTATTTCTCTTCTTTCTTAAATCACAACTGCTCACATTATGTGAGCGCCAAATACATTGTGGAGACTTTGTCAGTTCCAAAGTATTGGCTACCATCTCCTCTTTTAGAGCAATAGATGAACCATTGATGCAGGGTTTCTACTTTTGATACAAGATGGGATGGTTTCCAGACATCAAATGGGTTCGCACCAAGGCTGTGGGGCCACTCTCAAGGTTGTGTTTTGGCATTGTGGGCCTCGTTATGCAATTAATTGTGGCTGTTTGTGTGGGTGTGTACGTGGCTATGTGGGGCTATTCCAACTTTCCTCCCATCTGGCCACCTGGGTGCCCAAGTAAGCTTGGAGAACCTCTCCGTCGCCTTGTTGTGGGTTTTGCTATATGTATTCATCTTCGAGTGACGGATGCAATGTCACAGAGCTTAAAGATTTTCAGACTGTGTTCTGTAATCGTGACGTCCTAACACAGCCATTATCATCACGATAAGGAGCAAGGTTGGCTTTTAGCCAGGGAAAGAGATCATATAATTGGGTTTGTTTTCTAAGTATGATCAAATCTAACTTTTTTCCAATTCGTTTCCTTCTACCTTTCCAACATTGTACTGTGTACTTCCTCTGCCATTTGCATGAAGCGACGTCCACATTCATGACGAGCCTCCTCAGCCAGACCGAGGCATTGAAACTGAAAAGGTTTTGGAATGAGAGGTTGAAGGGAAAGCTGTGAAGGAAGAGCAAAGTGAATGATATCTTGTGTGTTATTGCGTCGCTTTGTTGCCTAGCTTGCTGACACTTCAATGTCAGGAGGTTGTTAGGTTTGGTGAAAGTGTAACAGTCAGGGCTAACAGGATAGTGGACAGTTATACACACTCACCTACGAGCTGTCTAGCTTGGGTTTGAATCCCGACCCAGCTATATACTGTTACACTGGTGTTTCACATGCAGGGTATTTAATCAATGTATGTGCCATCCCTCGGATGGACTTTATGGTGGAGGAACTATTTGCTTGTAATGGTCGTTGGTGGACATTAACAGTCCCATGGTGTCTTTCATGAAGAGTAGGTGAGTTATAGCCGACACCCCACACAAATTCCAAATTCCTGTACCAATTGACTTCAGTCGAATGTCAGGCCTGGCTGGCCGGTTCGTGAAAGACCGGCCAAAATTCTGCCAGAAGGTGAGAATAATATCAGCCATTGAAGTGGTTGTCGTAGTTGTTGTAGTAGTAGTTATCCTGGAACGGCCTACATGTCCCGATTCTTGAATAAGAATGCTTCAGGCAGTTTCACCAAAACTTGCAGAGTTTCAAATCACCTTTTCTTTAATTTAAAGCACCACAAATGCGTCGGTAAAAAAAACCGTGCTTTATCCACATAACCACACATCCCGTCAGACCGGGGGAAGCGCCCGCACGCCCTCTGCAGCGGAGATGATGCAACAAATGGGCAGAGCATAAATATGCATGAGGCAAGGCATTAGCGGAGCATAACATTTGTTTTACATTCAAACATAGTAACATCACACTCCTCGCCTGGCTTTTTATACATACCACGACAGCATACCGCCTTGGCTTGAAACATTGTCAAATTGTTATTGAACATTTTCAAAAATGAAATAAACTGACTACATAGTACATCATATGCAGTCACTAAATTCATGGACCAGACGATGGCTAACGGATAGGGACATAGTGAAAAATAACATGAGAATTTAAAATTCACAAACAATAGAACACAATGAAGGAATTCACTCTCCCCCCGTTGGTATAAGCAGTACGACCTCAGTTACGGGTCGGAGGTAGGTATGGGGTTTGCCGTCCTTCATGGTGTGGATTTGCACTTTTCTAACCCGACCATCTTTGCTGGGCAATGTCTCAATCACGCAGGCGTCCACAGGGCCAGACGTTCCTGTGCGCATCTGCCTTCAGCAGAACAATATCACTGACACAAAGGTTGAGTTTCTTGACCTGCCACCGCATACGGGGCTCCAGGGTCAGAATATATTCTTTGCGCCATCGTAACCAGAAGGTATTCGCCAAATGCTGTACAAGTCGCCACCGACAGCCAAAGATATCTATCGGATGACTAAAATCACCTGATGGCGCACAAAGAGGTGTGGCCTTGAATTTCCACTTCGAGAAACGTGTGAAACGTTGTGTTCCCAATGAACATTCAAGCTTGGTAGCTAAAACGACTATGGACCGAAACTCCAGATCGTTAACCAACTCTACAGCAGGCAACGTGGGTTTAATGGGTATTGCGGAATCCCAGAGAAATCATCAAAAGTCTCGGTGATCCTCATGCACATATAAACAGTGGAACATTTGCTCTACGTCGGCCATGACAGCGATGGGTTCCTGTCTGAAGCACACCAATACCCCGAGTTGACTATTGATGAGGTTTGGACCGGGAAGCAGTACCTTATTTAGCGAGACATCATTATAGGCAGCACTGCCGTCGAACACCACATGAATATTGTCAGGTTTGCGTGGATGGAACACAGCAAAATGAGGAAGATACCATCGTGGTCGTTTTGCCTCTGTTCCTGGTTGAAGAAGCTCAGCATGCCCTTCGGAAAAGAGTTTAAGGACTGATTTCTTATCCAGAAGCTTGCAAAGGGACTTTGTGCGGTTGATTGCAAGGGACTTGTCTGGAAGTTTTACATTGTCTCTGAAGGGTAACGGACCCACCCAATTGCCAGTGTCATTCGTGATCAATCCATCCTCCATGATCACGAGAAAATGGTTGTCTTCTGTGGAGCAACCGCGCTAATCATCATTCCTTGTTCGCTGATAGACGTCACTGACAACTCCGATGTCATATGCTCTGTTGTCACAAGATCTCCTGAAGAGCTGACCTTAAGGTAGATGATGATGTGGCAGGATGACGTCCTTGACCTGATGAGGGCATGGCGAGCAGAGTGATGGTCTTCCATTGTTGAGAATGTAGGTATGATAGGCATCCACTTGCTCAGTGTTATGGACGCCATCCAGATATACATTGCCAATTATCACCCATCCAAGGTGCTTACACTGTGCCGATGGAGCATTAGGTGGTCCATTCTGATATTCTCTGACATTAAGCAGCTGAGGAGCATCTCGTCCAATTAACAGCAGGATGGATGCTTCTGGGTCAGGTTCGGGAAACATTTTAGTGGTAGGACATACTGTATATGTGAGTGGAGCCTTGATCATGTAGGACATACGTATATGCTGGCGGAACTCCCCTGATCATGTTCTGGAAGGCCGCATGCCATGCCATGCCATGCCCTGAATTTCTCAGGCTTGTCATCAAACACCGAAATCCTATTTGAAACGAAGTCTCAATGAGACAGATAGTTTACACAGTCCTGCATGGCAGGCATCACTGTTGGCATGATTGATGGCTTGACGTCTCGACCCAATAGTGAATGGCACTGGTAATGTCGTTGCCGGATGTGTGGTGTATGTCTCGCAGCATTTGCAGGTACAGCATGGGTGTACATTCGATTTGATGAGAAATAACCAGATTGTTTGTCAGATGTAATCCCACTGGACGGTGACGTAAGGTCAGTATACATGGTGGGAGACAGAGCAGTCATAATCAGAGCCGGGTCAGTGACCCACGAGCTCATAACGGGGCATGTTAACACAGTGGTGTTTGATATCCAGCTGTGACACATAGCATTGGAGAAGGTTGATGACACAAATGTTGTGTATAAAGCTTTAGTTGGTGTCTGGTGAGTTGCGTACGACAGACCAGGAGCTGTCATCGTGTTTTACTGTGCAGACAGAACTTGCCTGTTGTACACATTTGATGTCGTTGAGTTCTCCATGGATGCTGGTGCTGCAGTGTTGACGGCTGGTGAAAGGGGGTCTCTCTGAAATGAAACTGGTTGGAGCGATATATCTGGGTCAGCACGTACCCAGGTATCCGGTGGAATACCATCAGTATTGTCTTCAGATAGAATGGATGGCAGTGAAGATGTGGCGTCTGTGGAAAATAGTATTCCTACCTTCTCCGCAGGTGTAAGTAATCCAGCTGCCAAAATGTTGTCAAATTCGTCCCAATGCAGAGAGTCAGTCATCACCTCCAAACAGCGCTTAACCACAGCAGCATCTTCCTCCCGCATCAGTTGTTCAAAATATATTTGTTTCTGCATAGCTGCATCTGTTGCTGCTCGAGATCACTCTGTTGCTGTGCAGCCATGAATCGTTGCTGTATCTGTTGCTCTTCGAATAGCAATTGAGCTTCGTCTGATTTATACCTCATGGTAGCTCTGACAGAGACATTGACTGCTTCAGCTTTGGCCTTCAACAAGAGTGAAGACCTCAAAGAGTTGGAGGAATCAGCGACAGACCAGGTGTGAAGCGAGCTCAACACGGCGGCTCTCGACGAACCACCGGAGCCAGCGACAGACCACATATGAAGCGAGCTCGACATGGCAGCTTCCCTTCCTCCCGGCCGCGAGACAAGGGTAAAGTCAGATTGCTTTACAATCCTGGAATGTTCTACGTGTCCCAATTTTTGAATAAGAATGCTCCATGCAGTTTAACCAACACTTGCGGAGTTTCAAATCGCCTCCTCTTTAATTTGAAATACTACAAATGTGTCGGTAAAAAACCATGCCTTGTCCACATAACCACACGTCCTGTCAGACCGGGAAAGCGCCTGCTCTCCCTCTGCAGCGGAAATGATGCAACACATGTGCGGACCATACATATTCATGAGGCAAGACATGGGTGGAGCACAATATACGTTTTACATTCAAACTTGGTTACATCACAGTAGTTGTAGTAGTAGTTGTTGTTGTAGACCACCTGTTCATGATGTAAAACTATCTACAGAGATGTTCGAGTTATTTTTTGGTTTCACTTTTTCTTCGTGGTTTGGAAATGTGACTTCAAACAGACACAAGCACCCAATGAACAAATGGGACCATTCATCCATCCATTGGGACCATACTCTGTGCAGAGCGTTGGTGCTACCGAAGCAGTCTCCTTGGCGATTGGGCACAATCCTGGATGGGTCGCCACTCCGCCGCAGGATACCAGCAAGCTGGCACTCATTTTTGCCGACCTCAGAAGGATGACAGGCAGA
>CM068967.1:18413025-18424064 GCA_035128595.1 Eptatretus atami | reverse complement strand
CCTGGTATTAATTCAACAGCCGAGTGGGATTTGAACTCAGGATCCTGGGATCCCAAGCCCAACACCAAGTATACAAATCGGACCGAAACGACTCATTCACTAATAAATCCTGAAGTGTACCTTTTTCACATCTGAACACAGGTGGAATCACGTTTCTTTTAAACAGGAATTTGGAGTAGGAGGTATATATGTTTTTTGGGGGATGGTTGCAAGATTTCTAATTGACTCATCTGGAGATTCACATTCTATTGTCTCATTATTCCACGAACCTCGACCTCTCTTTAAATAGTGTGTGTATTGACATCCTTAATTACTGACAACTTACACGAATAATTCCGTAATTCATACACACATCATTTCAAATTACATACATGATGGGACATATGTGCTTTTCCAGTTCAAGAGATGTTTGCCTCATATGATCGGATAATGACAGGGGTTACGTGGGTGATCTCACTGGGATTGACCAGGTGTTCTGCGTGACCAAACAGGTGCAGGCCAAGCACCCCACTCAGCAATTTATACATTCGACGGCGGCGAAAATGATAGCTTGAAAATGTACATTATTTTCATTTCGTCTCCTGAACCCCCAGAACTTGAAACATTCAGATTATTTTTAAACACACTCTTAGACTGACTGTGTCGGAGGGGGCCAAAAGGCCCTCGGGATCTTGGTTTAGGAATCTGTGAGACTCCGGCTTGCTTTAATTGTTTTCAGGCCAGTGGGGCCAGGAGGATGCAAACGCATTGTTTTGCATTCTTCAAATCTGGAATCTCCACGTTGTCCTCATGCGGGGAACTATGGCTTTGACCAAGCAATCCTCCTTTTGCGGATTGGATATTGGTGCAACCATGATATTGATAATTGTGCCTGAGCATGGTGGTCACATGCCTTGTCTGTGTTTGCAGTGGTGGTTGGAGACCATCACCGCAGTTTTACCAACCTGGATCTGCCCAGTTGGACATCTTATTTTCTTCCCTGAAGTGCTTGCGCTGCAGCTTTCTTTGCAACTGTCTGTAGCTTGTTTATATCCCGCCATTGTATCTGTAGAAATAAGAGCCCCGTCTTTGCTTGCCTTTTCCTGGATTATATCCATCCGAGAAAGTCTTTTGATGTCCACGGGATCCACGCAGGCCATCCTGACCTGGGGCTCAGGTCAGGTCAATGAGAGGCTCAGCAGAAACTTCTTGTCAGTGAAACTCTATCGCCTGATCTGGTCTTGTTGTTTCTGAGCAGAGGTGCGTGTGTTCAAAAGGGGAACTGCTCGGCTATACTAAACTCTTCGGCATGAAGCCAGAGGGCAATGGTCAGAGGTTTTGCTCGGATGGGCTGGAGATTCCCTCCAATCACCCCTCCTTCAGCCCCTAATCCCCACATTCAATCGGCAGATTTTAGGTGGTGCAGCATTTTCAAATCCATCTTAAGTTGACCCGAGGGCATTTTGTGTGGACTGACACCACTTATGGACTATATCAGGTGGAGGCAAACAGATTACCTCCTCTTTGGAGGTTAGTGAACCAGCTGGGTCTTGACCAATAATCCAATAGCAATGTGGTTCATCTCCTGTGAGTCGTTGACTTGTATAAGCTGAGGATCCAAAGCCATAATTCTCCTGTCTTCAGTTCAATTTGAACCCACAATCTCTGAGATACCAGTACAATGTCCTCACCACCACACCACAACCTTACTCACATTGTGAGCTTGATTTGTAACTTGCCCTACTTCGAGACTGATGTTTGATGAGCCATAAAACTACACATGGAGTTCAAAGAGTTCTTCAAATATCACACTCGCAACACGTACGTCCAAGACACACCAAGAAAATCAAAACTTTAACAAGCTCATATGGAAATGTAAAACACTTTTTTTTTCATAATTATACACACTCGTGCGTATGGAAGAGCCAATGGGATGATGCACTTACCTTTCAGGTGTATAATCTGGATTTGATTCTCGACCCGACTATAAACTGTTCGATTCTTGCTTCACACGCGAGGCATTCCATCGCAAAGTGTGCTTTCCGTGGATGGACATTAAGCCGGGCATCCCCTCTGCAAGTGTGAGTTGGTGGACGTTAAAAAAAACAAGCTCGAACGAGCTAAGATCCTCGTCCTCTTAATGATGACGTCATAAAAACGAATATGACGTCATTGTGATGTATCAGGTTTGCGATAAATTATCTGTTCTAATGCCCGGCTTGATTCCCGCAAATAAAATTCAAACAGCTTGCCTAGTTTTGGAGATAATGGTATAGGCGATTTCTATTAGCGGTGATATTATGACGTCAACTTTTTTTCTAGGAACAATTTCCAAAATCGGAGATGGTTACTGTCTGCGCGTGGGCTTTCTGCATATACATGGCAAGTTTCACGAAGATCCGATGAAAACTCTGGGTTGTGAAACAAAAAATGTCAAAAAATTGGAATGACGTCATAAAAATTGATATGACGTCATAGTGATGTATCATATGTGCGGTAATTCATCTCTGCTAATGCCCCGTTCGATTCCCGCAAACAGAATTCAAAAAGCTTGCCTATTTTGAGATAATTTTTTAGGCAATTTCCATTAGCGGAGATGTTTTGACGTCATAACTTTTTTTCTCGGAGGAATTTTCAAAGTCGGAGATGGTTACTGTCTGCGCAGGGTATTTTTACATTTATACGCCAAGTTTCAGGAAGTTTAGACGAAAACTGTAGGCTGTGAAACAAAAAAGTCCACAAGAAGAAGATGAAGAACAACAACGTGAGTAAGACTTAGAGATCCTCCACGAGGATCTAAAAAAACTCACCTTTTTTAGTAAAAAGTAGGTGGGTTATCACCGCTACCCTGAACGAACTACAAATTCCTGGTTTGACTACCACTAGGAAGACAAAGGCGAACCACTCAGTATAACCTTTGCTAGGAGACTGGACCTCGTACTAGGACCACGAGGAAGCAGCACCGACAGAGGGACCTCATACGGAATATGAATAAGCCAGACAAATAGATTCGAGATCTAAAGAACTCCTTCAACTTTACTACTTTGAGAGGGACAAAAGTTAAATTGTCCGCTCACACAACAACCAACAGTACAACCCAGGCAGAGAATCCAGGCAGCAACCACCCATTCTTACGGTAAACTTACATTTGTACCAATACTCAATGATTACAATGAAAACCATTAATTGGCCTTTGCAACTGACTGAACGACTGATTAAATGAGCCTCTACATCATAAGATGGAAACCATTCGTCGTCGAAGTTTCGACCCTTTAATGCACTGAAGGATGTCGAAAAACGAGTAGAGAAGAGACCTGGAGATAATTGAAAAGGTCAAAATGTTTGTGTCTTGAACTCTTGTGAGTATCTCATAGGACCTTTGAGCCCCCCCCCTCATATATTGACAATTATACTTCTTCTTACCCTCTCTCTTGGATGAAGCACAAAAATATAACTCATTTGGGAGCAGACTCACCTTCGTGGATATGGATTTGCTTCATCAACTTCCGTTTAATGGAGCGCCAGCAAAGTGTTGGAGAGGGCGAGCGATGGACCATAAGGAAGGGCGAGCGATGGTCTTTAGGATGGGGGAGATAAGCCAGCTATCCTCTTTGCATCCGTGTGAATATTAAAGATCACATGGTACATTTCGTGCGGTAAGGTCTTGGGTCTGTACCGTCGGCACACAGACCCTGCGAGTGGACTCTAAAAGGATATCGATGCGAAGCTTGTCAAGGTGTAAGTTATGATGGTATCAAATGATCTTTTCCTGCGTATCCAAAAAATGGAGACAAACTCCAACATGGTTTCCAAAAGTCAGGTTGTTTTAGCCTACATTCCTGAACAGGCCTTCGTCACAAATTTTTGTCTTCAACACATTTCGTGGTTAAAAGACAAACATTCCTGAAGTTGAAAGTTTTTTTTTGAATCGTAGATACAACGCAAATCTCTGCTGCACGGCAGGATGTGAAGCTAAAATAAATAATTTTTTTTGAGTAACTTAACCAAGCTACTCTTTGGATAAAATTCCCAACGAAAGGCTAAGTCAATGCATCTCCATTAAAAACATCATGTTATTTAACTAGAACTGCCCTTGGTAGAGCGCATACCTCCGCCAGGCTGAACAGTTTATGTTTTGTATCCGACTGATAGAGGCCGGATCTGAATCGGGACCTTAACCGAAATCGAATCGGCTTGTTCTTGTCACCTACCCAACTCATCCACCAAGTTTTGTCCGAATCCATCTACAGCGTTTTGAGATATCCTGTTTTCACAGACAAACAGACAGACAAACAAGGGTGAAAACATCACCTCCGTCCACCTTTCGCGGTGGATTTGATAAACCAATGTGTGAATGTGATAACACTATTGCTTTCATAGATTCGGATTTACTAGCATGCCAGGTTATTACAGAATAGTGAGGTCTGGCAGGTGTGGTGTGCCGAGCATTGTTTACTGCCCCCCCCCCACCCCCTGCACCAAACCCCTAACCACCCCCTCCCTCCCTGCTTTGCCTATCAACTTGACAATGGCTTTGATAACTGGAACATCACCTTGTCGGTTGTGCTTCCTGTATGGCGCCTTGCTCCATATTATCTTGCGTTTGCACCCTAAGGCTATCTTCTGGGTTCGGTTCCAGACGTAAAGCAAACACATTTTGTGCCGGCACGGATTTCCTTCGATGCCGCCCCATAGCAAGCGGTCTGTGTGACAAGGACCTGTTTGTGCAGCCCTGGCCGGTGGGGGGGTGAGGTGGGGAGCTTCGTTCGTTAGCTGCACACACGGCGTTTGCATTATCTGGAGAATAAGCTGACCAAGCCTTGCGTCCAAAGCCGGGCTGTAGTTGCACGGCATGGGTTAACTCGTGTGAAGGCTCCCGGTGTGGAACAGTATCTGCTCAAAGCTCGCACATCAGTGAAAATACACTTCGTTCTTCATGAATGATGAACATGATCTCTGAGTAATTAACATCCAGTGATTTTGTGATATCGGAAACTTAAAAACGAAGCGCCGTGCTTATTTTTGCTCTCCAGGTGTGGTGGACCATGGAATGTATTGACATTGTAGGGCTATATTGAAGAATTGTGTGGATCAGGTGGGCATGGGAGGTAGGTTGTAAGGTGGTTGTATTGTGTTGTGTTGGGTGGGGGGGGGTTGCAGTGTTTTGAGGGGCTCTCAACATTGAGGTTGTTGAGGGGCTCTCAACATTGAGGAGAGGTATGAATGCACAATGACTCATTCTTTGTAAAAAATAAAAATAAATATATATATATACAGTAGATGGAAAGCTGACCTTTGCCATTGAAAGGTGATGTCCTTTCGAGAGATCAATCGACTCGTCTCAGATTAAAGACCTCAGCAAACTTGATATAATTCAACTCTAACTTCTGAAGAATCCATTCAATGCACGTTGTTCTTAAGAGTCTGTTTCCTTCAGATGGAAGGGCTAACGTTATGGTGCGGCTCCATGGCCTTATGCTTTATTGGGAACCTTTAAGGTCAGAATGACAGGTCGGAACCATTGATCTGTTCCACTTAGCACAGCAGCCGCAGCAGAGTGTTTCCTGTTTTTAAAAAGCAGGATACATTCTCAATGGCTCCGCATTCCTGTTGCTATTGAGCTGGGTGTGTGATCCAGTCAGGAAGCCATTAGTAGTGTAGATGTGGGAAAAAAGTCTTTAAAATTTGCCAAGGGACACGGGTGAAGGGTTTTTCTTTAACACAAGGTCGAGGCTCATGGAAGTGAGAGGTTACAAATGGTAAAAAGGCAACAAACTGACATTGGGGCAACGGGGTCGACGCAACAGGCAAGGGAATGAACCAGTAGGAAAAGAGATGTAATAGAGGACGGGAAGAAACAAAGTAACCTGCAAGTAAGAGCATTGGGTTAGTTTAGGTAGGGTGAATGAGGGTAGAAAATGTTGCGGGTTCGAATGAGGCACCAGCTGCTTGAAATCCTGGAAGGAATAAGACTGTTCCATAAATGGGAAAAAAGAGGAACAAAAGAGTTGAGGTGTGCATTAACCCTGGATTTTGGGAGTTTAACCTGAAGAGACTGATGGAAGAACTTTTGCATCCTGGAGTTGCTGGGGAGTGCTGAGAGAGAGCAGGAAAGCAACGTGTCTTGTGGTCCAGCCTCATCTCAGGAGATGGGGTTGAGAGATTTCCATTCCACAGAATCCGGTAAAGACAGATGTGATGCGAGAGCGCCAGCCCGTCGTGGATGGCAGGACTCCATTGAGCTATGGACGAAGCCGTGTAGACTGTGAGTAGCTCTGATTTCACAAGGAAGGACTTCGATCAACAGAGGATGCCCAGTCAGTGGCTTCCTTTGGAGGCCAGCTTTGAACCTCTTCCAGTGGGTGACCATGGATCGATGAGCTAAATGAATGACAGGTGACAGAAATGAAGCTTTCTGATTGGTGGGACCTTCTGCTGAGACTTCATCTCAGGTTACTACGTTGCTTGATACGCTGAAGTGCTCTTTCCAACCATCATAACAAGCAGAATCGGGAATCCAGCTGGTACCGAGTCCCACGTTGCTTCGATAAACGTCTGAAATGAATTTGGCATTCGGACAATGCAATTTAAAAAAGTCATCCAATGAACTTTCCTTGCCTTAACCCCGGTCCATTGTTTGTACGTCCCAGGACATGCTGCGTTGCCACATATTCCATTACATGGTCTCGGTGGTCCAACAATGAAACCTCTGAAACAGAATGAAACGAAATACAACAATTTTATTAGTTCCGTGTTGAGATATCTTGATGAAATTGTCATGTGTATGTTCATCGATTTAAACATTTTTTTTTTATTGATTTGCCATCCAACCATTATTGATTTGATCGCTTGACCAAGAATTAATACATGTATAGAGCGGTTCAAACTTTGTTAAACGTTAATAACCTCTTCGATATATGAAGCTTATTCTGTTTTTATTTTTAAACTAGATTTTTATGTGATATGACGATGATGAGAGGGAAACAAGATACTTCTTCATGTTGGACACGGGTATATACGCTGATGATGAACACAGAGTGACCATCTTGACTGTAGTTGTTCTGGTACTTGTCACTTCACTTATTTAATCCACACAGTTCCTTTTTACAATCACGGCGTTCAAAAATGATCATTTTCATGGGCCGTGACTTCTTACGCAATGTGATCAATATGGACAGTGTGGACGGGTTATTATAACCCAATAACTACAAAATGTACGCTCTTTGTGTCAATTACGTTCCCTTTCGATTGCGTGCCCCTTTCATATTTTCTTCAGTATACTTTCATAATTCTACTATATATGTATATATAGCCTGGTGTTGGCTAAGTGGTTAGGTGGTGGCTTAGTGCGTTAGGTGGTGCTGTGTTAGGGTGGCGGCTTGGGAACCTAGGGTCCTGAGTTTGAGCCCCGCTTCTCCATTGAATTAGCATCAGGGGGGTTGACTCAGCCTGCATCTTTCCGAGGTCGGCGAAATGAGCACTAGTAGACTGGTAATTATCCCTGCATGTCGAAGGCGACTGAAGCGTTGGCGTCAGGAAGGGCATCTGGCCGTAAAAACATTGCCACAAGAAAGGGTACCATGATTGGAGCCCGCAAAAAGCTGACCCCTGCTCAGGGAAAAAGGCTTTAAAAAGAAAAGAAAAAGGCTTATATATACAGTAGGGAGAACAAGTATTTGATACACTGCGATTTTGCAGGTTTTCCCACTTACAAAGCACGTAGAGGTCTGTAATTTTATCATAGGTACACTTCAACTGTGAAAGAAGGAATCTAAAACAAAAATCCTGAAAATCACATTGTATGATTTTTAAATAATTAATTTGCATTTTATGCATGAAATAAGTATTATACATCAGAAAAACAGAACTTAATATTTGGTACAGAAACCTTTGTTTGCAATTACAGAGATCAGACGTATCCTGTAGTTCTTAACCAGGTTTGCACAGACAGCAGCAGGGATTTTGGCCCACTCCTCCATACAGATCTTCTCCAGATCCTTCAGGTTTTGGGGCTGTCACTGGGCAACACAGACTTTCAGCTCCCTCCAAAGATTTCTATTGGGTTCAGGTCTGGAGACTGCTAGGCCACTCCAGGACCTTGAGATGCTTCTTACGGAGCACTCCTTAGTTGCCCTGGCTGTGTGTTTCGGGTCGTTGTCATGCTGGAAGACCCAGCCACGCCCCATCTTCAATGCTCTTGTTGAGGGAAGGAGGTTGTTGGCCAAGATCTCGCGATACATGGCCCAATCCATCCTCCCCTCAATACGGTGCAGTCGTCCTGTCCCCTTTGCAGAAAAGCATCCCCAAAGAATGATGTTTCCACCTCCATGCTTCACGGTTTGGATGGTGTTCTTGGGGTTGTACTCATCCTTCTTCTTCCTCCAAACACGGCGAGTGAGTTAAACCAAAAAACTCTATTTTGGTCTCATCAGACCACATGACCTTCTCCCTTTCTCCTCTGGATCATCCAGATGGTCATTGGCAAACTTCAGATGGGCCTGGACATGCGCTGGCTTGAGCAGAGGGACCTTGCGTGCGCTGCAGGATTTTAATCCATGACGGCGTAGTGTGTTACTTATGGTTTTCTTTGATACTGTGGTCCCAGCTCTCTTCAGGTCATTGACCAGGTCCTGCCGTGTAGTTCTGGGCTGATCCCTCACCTTTCTCATGATCATTGAGGCTCCACGAGGTGAGATCTTGCATGGAGCCCCAGACCGAGGGAATTGACTGTTATCTTGAACTTCTTCCATTTTCTAATAATTGCGCCAACAGTTGTTGCCTTCTCACCAAGCGCTTGCCTATTGTCCTGTAGCCCATCCCAGCCTTGTGCAAGTCTACAATTTTGTCCCTGATGTCCTTAGACAGCTCTCTGTCTTGCCCATTGTGGAGAGGTTGGAGTCTGATTTATTGAGTGTGGACAGCTGTCTTTTATGCAGATAACGAGTTCAAACAGGTGCAGTTAATACAGTAATGAGTGGAGAATGGGAGGGCTTCTTAAAGACAAAACTAACAGGTCTGTGAGAGCCGGAATTCTTACTGGTGGTAGGTGATCAAATACTTATTTCATGCAATAAAATGCAAATTAATTATTAAAAATCATACAATGTGATTTTCAGGATTTTTGTTTTAGATTCCGTCTTTCACAGTTGAAGTGACCTATGATAAAATTACAGACCTCACGTGCTTTGTAAGTGGGAAAACCTGCAAAATCGGCAGTGTATCAAATACTTGTTCTCCCCACTGTATATATATATTTATATTTTTACGGATCTGGAAACCATTTGCATTCAACAACAGATGTCCAAAAGTCGGTTATGTCGTTAAGTATGTGTGTAGTCAGATCCCCTTCCTTTTGTCTAGTGGGAAAATCAAAGGCGTGCGTTGCGATTTCTTTTAGTTAGGTTGTTACATCTAACAAGCCATCTAACAACCATCCCATCTGCATGACCCCTCGGCCCATTATGATCCACGGTACCATCGTGATTGCAGCCCTCGGTTCGCGGGCCACAGCGCACCTTTGCCTGAGACGGATTCCCGAGGATGTTGAGGCAGTTTCACCACCACGACCTTTCTCGAACACACGTGGAGGGGAGGGTCGGCTTTCTCCAAACAAGGCCAAAACCCCGCCCGGAAAGGTATGCCGTGGGACCCTGTCCAATCAAAGGCGAACAGCGAGGTGTGTTCACCAAGGCCCTTCCCCGCTGAGGGAGGTCCATAAATTCCTGAGCACTCTCTGAGGCAGGGGTCTTTTTGGGCTCTGGAGAGTCTTTTTGGGTCTTGGAGAGTTTTTGGTGGGTTCTTTTGGAGAGTTTTGGAGGGTTTTTGCTGTCACGAAAGGGGTTTTTGCTGTTACGAAGGTTGTCGAGGTGGCGAACGTGTCTCTGCTGGCCCTCCACAAGGAAGGAAAGAGTGACCCCGACCCCCCCCCCCTCTGTAGATCCGCTATTCACTACCCGAGCTCCGCCACGAACCTCGAGTCCCACACGTGCAACTGGGGACTAAACCAGCGACCATTGTCAGGTGCCACAGCACGGAGTACTCCCTTGCTCCGACGGCCAGGTACCCAACTGAACTCTGACCCCAGCTTTTCTCTCTGCTCAGCTGCGAGGATCCAATAATGAACTCTGGGTTTCTTTTCATTTGTGTGTGTGTCTGCGTGTGGGCCCGTCTTTAAGTAGAACTGAATAAGTGTTTTGGATCATTGTAAATACTTCTTGCATATTTGCGTTGTCTTGCTTTGTGTCTTCATTTACTGCAAATAAAACTTGTTAGAAATGTTCCCAGTTCATTCCGTCCCTTCTTGAATTGGTCCAGCATGGTTCGGATCTGAGTTTAATCCCCGATAATCCGTTCATTCCAGCCGGCACGGCTTTGGCAGTTTCCGCTCGGCTGCACCTGAACCGGAGTTGGTAGTCGGTAGTTGGAACTTTACCGCAGTCGGTAGAGTGACCCGGTTAGAGCAAGACATGCCGAGGCGTGGTTTCGCCGGTAGTCGAAATCGCGTAGTTAATTAGGTAAATTGGTTATAGACAAATAGACCCTACGCTACGCGGTTGAAATATTGGGACCACGGTCGGTTAAACGATCCGCCGGCTCGCGGAGTTATCCGAGCGACGGTCTAACATTCCGGGAGTATGGTGGAGACGGCGTAACGTGGGGACTCGTGGTTTGTGGCGCAGCTCGGGTGGTGAATAGTTGGGGTCCACGGAGGGAGGTCGGGGTCGCTCTGCCCTTCCTTGTGGAGGCCCAGCAGAGACGCGTTCACCGCCTCGATGACCCTCTGCTCAACCCTCGTGACAGCAAAAAACAGCTAAGAGCTCGTAACAGCCCCTCGTAACCACTGCTCGTAACCACCAAGAACTCCAGCGCAACCCCAAAAAAAACACCACCGAATCCCTTCAGAACTCTCGACACTCCTTTCTACAGAACTCTCCGCTGAGGACGGCGTCGTAATTTTTATGGACCTCCCTCAGCGGAGAGGAGCCTTGGTGAAGCCAACGTCACTGTTCGCCCTGATTGGATGGGGCTTCCATGGGTCCGCCCTCTCGGGGCGGGATTTC
>CM068967.1:18402785-18413015 GCA_035128595.1 Eptatretus atami | reverse complement strand
AAACTGCAGTAGTTCACTCTACTGCAGACTCGCTAAAAAGGACCCACCGCCAGATTGAATTGGGACACTGGAGGAAGCAGCAAGGAATGGCTGCAAGACCCTGCCTTGGCAAGTCAGAGTGTTTGTAGACAGCGGGTGGGTAGTGATGGTTGTTGGTTGTTCGTTGGATGTAAAGATTTAATAACCTAACTAAAAGAAGTCCCAACGCATGCCTTTGATTCTCCCATTAGACAAAAGGAAAGGGATCTGACTACACATGTACTTAATGGGATAACTGACTTTTGGGACCTGTATGTTGAATGCAAATGGTTTCCAGATCCGTAACAATATATACAGGGTAGCCCGAAAGTTACTTTACCCCTGATAAATTTCTCGCACTTCCCTCTGTCCCTTCCCCTCTGCCCTCGCCCCCTCGCCCGCTATGGTATGCGGAAACACTGACTCAGAAGAATGATGGAGCACATACAGATACAATGACAAATTAATTATTGTAAGTACTGTACAATAAAACCTGTATATTAAAAGAGTTCAAGAACAATGCTTCACTGGGAAGGGGTAAAGTGACTTTCAGGCCACCCTGTTATATATATATATATATGTATATTCTAGCAGAGGCTGGCTGGCGCTGCACGGCTGGGTAAGCTTATCCAGTGGTGGTTTCGGGATGTGCTGGACATTGAAAAGATCCGGAGTTATGGACCTCATGGTAGTTACCTTCTGCCTGTAGGCCGGGGGCGGCACTGCCTGACCCCGCATCCCAATATACACTTTATAGCAGCCTTTGGTGGCATCAAGGCCAATGTGTGGTAGCTTAAAACCTTGCCCAGATTCTGAAGTACCTACACCCAAAATTTGGGGCCTCTAGGTGCTATGGTTCAGCCATGAAAGACTAGTGTGCGTGTGCATGCGTGTGTGCGTGTGCGTATACGGTGCATACATATTTCCCTTTTACCTGTTTCATGCATTATTGTATCGTTTGATAACATGATTTGTTATCAGCTGTCAGAGCCAATCGTTGTCCCTCGGTTACGAATCGAGTTTGCCGACTTCCCTTACCCATGTTGTTCCACTTTGCCAGAGGCAATGGCAGCATGACAGCAACACGATTGGACGCTAAGTGACACATGACGCTGTCAAATTATACAAGAATGCACAAACCAGGTGATGTGATAGATAAGTAGGATAACGAATGTACAGTATATCAAAGAAAATAGGAACCGGGCACACGATCCAAGGAGCACAGACTCAGGCACACCATCCAAAGAGCGTAGACATCTTGATGTAGTGTAGGCTCGATGGGCCAGATGGCCTCCTCCCACGTCAAAGCCCCTTGTGTATCCTTGTGCGGTTGTTCTTGTTTCTCCATTCTGTTGTAAGTTCCATTGAACAAGCTTATGTTTTAACAGTTTGGAATATGGCCTGGGTTGGACAAAGCAATATTCTTTAATCTCAACTTGGCTTTCTGTCGTGCCTTTCCCGAGATGTTGATGTAAACCTGGCCTGCTTGAGTCTTCTCTGGGGAGCGTTTAAGGAGAATACCTTTTAATTTGGCTTCTGATCTTCACATCAGTCTTTGAGATGAACATGTCTTTTTATTATTATTATTATTTATGGCTTTTTATTACTTGTCGGTCTAATAAAGCAGATCTGGGGGCATCTATAATTAAATATATCCCACAGGAGGGTGCAGAGGTGGCGCATGCACCTGTAAATAGTCTCGGAGCGCGCGTAGTACAAACACGCGGCAACTGAGCTATCTATCCTGCTGTATGTGCTTGTTGGAGTACAGACGGACAAATTTTTAAAAAACTTTATCAATGCTGCTAAATGTACATGTGAATGCTAAGTCTGATTGGATGGTGCAGAGGGAGTGCACTTACCTTTAGAGCTTTCTAGTCTTGGTTTGATTCTCAATCCAGGTAGAGCATGGCGTTTCATCACACAAAGTGTGCTATCCCTCGGAGGGACATTTAGCCTGTCGTCCCATCCACGAGTCTTGGTTGGTGGATGTTGAAGGTCCCACGGTGTCTTTTGCAAAGAGTAGGGGAACTATCGCCGGCATCCTCAACAAATTGCAAATTCCTGTGCTCACCTTGAAGACTACAGAGTGGCAATCCAGTCTTTGTACCTGGCATATTCGAAGAATGCACGTCATTGTTGGACCCGATGGCCCCTTTGGCTATGGGGAGAGAAGAGGAGATGAAATATGGTGGAATTTTGGCACCCCACGTACACTGGTCCAAAAGCACAAAAATCGAGTCGTATTTGTGACGTGTCCAGAATTACACTTCAATGACCAAAATGGAACATCGCAGTTTATTGCATTTTGGATTAGTTTTTTTTAAACGAGAGCCAATTGTTATCATCTATCTATAATTCAGCAATCTGTGTGTGTGTGTGTGTGTGTGTGTGTGTGTGTGTGTGTGTGTGTGTGTGTGTGTGGTGTGTGACCGCTGTTTCTCGACAACCACTGGTCCGATCTAATTGAAACTTGCCAGGTATATTGTTGGGGACCTGAGGATGTGCCTTTTCAAGGTTTGATATTAATCGGACAAGTGCTTCCCAAGTTATGGCCATTTATTTACCAACCAATGACAGGACACGTTGCTGCGTGGGCATGGCCGATGGGGGAAGGAAAGCTCAGCCGCGTTCCCCATTACGGGTTATAACGTACGGGCTTCCGGAGAGTGATGACTTAATGTATTCTAATAATTTCTCGATTTCTTCTTATGCGCATTTATAGATAAACACAAATTGCCCAAGTTATGATCGTTTTCATATTAGACGGTGCATACTTTCGGTAACATAGAGTGCTGGTATGCTCCGAACCAGGAAGTAAATTTTTTTTCTCTCTCTTCCTTTTCTTTTTGTTTTTCCTTGTGACGACATTGCGAAAAGGTAAATACGTTGGCGCTAATTGAATAATTGGCCATTAAACTAAATTGCGAATAATCGTAACTGCGATATGCGAACTTCCGGGCCACGCACGTACGGGCACGCGAGAGCGAAGAAACGGCCTGTGTGGTTGTTGTTTCTTGCTCGCGGTTGGAACATTTCTTTATTATTTTTTTTTTTTTTCTTTTTTTTACGGGCACGTACTAGTTAAAGTAAAATTACTCAAGAAGTTACGTTAGCCTATTCTGTGTTCCCATCTGAACTGATGTTTATGATGTTGGAAATCCCATGTTTAAACCCCATGTACGGTATGTATTTGTCCATCGTCTACAGATGTCCTTGTAATTCATTTGAAGGTACACTGCTGTTTAATAATGTCATTTTCCTGCTTGTGATTTGTCTACAAGCCTTAGATCAAGCTGGCAGCAGAGCCGAGAGGTATACACACTCACCTTTGAGCTGTCTGGCCTGCGTTCAAATTTCGACCCAGCTATAAACTGCCACCCTGGTGTTTCTCAGGCAGGGCGAGGCATCGATGTGTGTCCACTGTCCCTCGGTTGGACATTCAGCCACAGGACCATTGTGTGTGTCTTCGGTGTCTTTCACAAAGAGTTGGTGAGTTTTCACCTGCATCCTGAACAAATCACAAATTTCTTCCCAAATCACCTTCAGTTGAGCGCCAGAAGTTGAGTCTGGCCGACTGTCTCGTGAAAGAATTTGGCTCAAAAGCTTCCCTGACCGATCCTACACAAGAAGGTGGGAATCATTGTGGTCGTTGATGATGTAGTAGTCCTAGTCCTCTGCAAGCCTTTGATCATTGAAGACTCACAAACATGACAATAGTGTAGTCAACACAATAATGGGTTCCCAGACGCACTCGGGCCAAAAAGTCCCAAGTCTGATGCTTTCAAAAAAATCCAAATGCTGATGTGATTTATCATCACCCATCAATATCCCCATTGTGTCTTCACTCACCCCAAACTTTTCACTGCTTCGACCCCTTCACATCCCTCTCCCCAACCAACCCCTCCCCCCCCCCCCGGTGCAATTTCCCCACAGTGAAGTACAGAGAAGTTTGTTGTGATTTTTGCTTTTGATTGACAGGTACTGGTGCTGACATTTTTTTTTCAATGCCACATCCCTCTCGTATCTATTTCGAACACTTCAACAGACTTTATCTGCCAGTTGCTTCTGGGGGTAATCGTGCTCCGATTCCGGTGAACGGGCGGACTCGGCAAGACATCTGAAACAATCCCTCGCGGATGCGTTCCTGAGCATGTGTACATGTGTAGGCCTCCAATGTTTAAAGAAGCAGATCATTAAACGCAGTACTAGTTTCATGTAGGAAAATTGAGTGGTGCACGTTCTGCCGCACTTCCAACTGGAGGTCATGCACGATTCCAGCCGCACGCTTTGTGTTCCTTGACACGCTGTCATCGCATGCCAAATTCGGGGAATGCGATTGTTTCCTTTTAATTCCAACTGAACTGAATTGATGAGACAGGCCCCACTGTGCACGAAATTTCGGTTATACCTATATATTTATTTATTTTTTCTTTCTTTCTTTCTTTCTTTCACCGTAGACCTCTCCCGACTCCATCATTCACCCTTGACCCTCGCCATTTTCCCCGGCGTCACTCCGCCGTTGTTCCCAGGAGCTTCCAGTGTGTCGAAAAGCTTTTAATGAAGTTCCAGCAACCAGTCTGTCCCCCTGGTGATTATGAGGACAAAAGGGAACGAAGCCACACGCCGTGGCTCTTCGGCGTTCAAATTCCTGCCCTTTCCGAGCTCCGGGTTCCGGGCCTAATTTGCGGCCGAACTTCGGTCCTCCGATGGCCTGGGCACGCGGTCGGTCTCTGAGGGTTTCCCACCCCGGCTGTGAAATTCACGCTTCCTCCTGGCAAATGAGCCATGTCTTTGAGACACTTTCACCTTCGCAGATGCTGGAATTTCTCCAGCATGTCCGGCCCCAGTACGCTCCGTGCCTAAACACGAGATAGCTTCCAAAATTGGCCCGTGTTTCCTCAGAATCTGCACAGCCAGATGAAGAGATAATCTCCAAAGTGCTCCAGTCATTCTCGTTTTTAAGATGTGAAAATTTGAACTCCGGCACAAAGTGTATCCAAAATTTGAGCTGCATTTTGCACTCGGGTGGAGAAAAAGAAGCGTCGAAATTCCTTTAAAATGAGCTATAGCAAAGGATCCCCCTCCCTGCCAAAAATAGGAGCATGAGCAACATCTAATAATGACTTCTCCAGAGGTCCACACAAAATTGTTGGAGATAACAGTTTTTAACCCGGGCTTACAGGAGCTTAGGCCCGCTACTTCAAAGTTTTGAAAATGCTCGAGGCGAAACGGTTTTGCAATCGTCATTGCGCTGCAACGTCTTACAGCCTTAGGTAAGATCCATGTTGTCACCACCCATCTGCAGGTGTGCCACAGGCGGGCCGCCCGGCTTGGGGGAAGTCAAGTTGACCTTCGTCGATTCCAGTCAAGTGAACGTGTTGCTCTTTCGGGGGGGGAAATGTCGATTCTTGGGCCCCGGTTCAACTCCTTGTGGTCTGTTTATGCACTGATTATACGGCTCACCCATGCGAGGAATCTCTGCCGAACCCTAATCTGTCTTTTATCATGTTTTTTTTTTTGTTTGTTTTTTTTTAAAGCAAGGGCATTCTTGGCAAGTTACTCCATTATCCCGTCCAAGGTTCTATTTTAGCCTTGGGAGTTCATGGGGCCGGCAGTTTTTAATTTTTAATTTTTTTTTTATGGTGACACCCCACTTTGAACCCTGCCAGAAATTTGGAACTTGCCTAAAGAATCAATTCGAAGGAGTCACTGGGATGTTTAAAATGCATACCAGTAGGATGGTCAACTTCTTGTCACTTTTTGTGTTTTTTAACAAGAGGCACGGCTCGTAGAAGACTTGAAAATGAAGGAAGCAGCCGGCTTTGGTTAGCACCCATAGCATTGGCTCTGGCGAACAACACCGCACCCCTTGTCACTTAATGGCTGCAGATGGGGCACATTAATATAATATATTTATTACTATAATTACAGTTGATTTATTTGGAAGCTGCAATGCATCCTTCAAACGGATGGGTTGCCATGTGGCGTTGTAGTATGCCTTTGAACGTACAATACAGGTGACCGTGCCAGCACTCTCAGTACACGAAACGTGGATCTCCAAAACTGTGAAAAGTCACGACCGGAATGCTGTGGTTAGAGTTGTTGGTCGATGGTGGTGGTCGGAGGGGAAGGGATGATGTGCGTTGTGAGATTGTTGTCGGAGAGGTCTCCGTAGCTTACTGCAATCTCCATAGCATATTTGGCTACGAATACAGAATATACATCTTAATTTTTTTTATCAGTTATTACCTCTACCACTGAAGGTGGACGGAGGTTCTGTTTTCACCCCTGTTTGTCTGTCTGTCTGAACAGGATATAGCAAAAGGTTATAGATGGATTTTGACAAAACTTGGTGGAGGTGTTGGGCAGGTGACAAGAACAAGCTGATTAGATTTTGGTTAATGTGGATCCGGCTTCGCAGAGGGCTACAAATCGTACACCGTTCAGCCTGGCGGAGGTATGCGCTCTACCGAGTGCCGTCCAAGTACGATTCTTGTTGTTATCATCCGGTTAATGGAATTGCCACTAAATAGTTAATGAAAGTTTTTTACCTTATTTCTGTTTGGTTTCTGCGGTTCACTTGAACTCGTACAGTTTTATTTCCACACGACAATGTCTTTCCCTTTGTCCGTCCCGATTGCTATCTCTTCTCTCACCTCTTCACCAGACTTCGAAGGCATGATTAACAACGACGTACAATCCTCTCTACGGCATCTAAGTTCACTTGCATCTTTTAATCCATGTGACCCAGTGTGAAGTCGACCTTTTGTCAAGCATTCACTATTCTGGATGACATCACGGCATTTCGATGTGCGGCACTTCAAGCCCAACTGTCACGGGATTGTTCATGTTGTCTCCATCTATTGCGTTCATCACAGTTGTCGTCGTTGCTGTTGTTGTAATTGTTGTTCTAGGGTCAGGCTCAAATCCTACCAAGTGCTCCATTCAATCCGATCGCCCGTCTTCGACTGGTGTACCTTCTGCAAGTAGTTGTCATTGTTATCATCCTGCAGTCCCTCAAAAAATGCTCAAGAAGAAGCTTGCAGTGGAGCAAAGCATACGCTTGCTTACCTCGGAGGAATCGCTCGCTTGGTACAAGGAGAGATCATACACGAATCGTCATAATTGTCATATCGCTCGAGGTGCTTGAGGCCCACGAATCGGTGACCTGAAGATCTTCTTGCTGATCTTGCGATCATCGCGCATTTTGAACGCAATCCTCATGGCGATCATTGTGTCGGATAAGAATATAAATCTGGTGTTTATTTACTTATTTACTTTATCAGAGCCTTTTCCTACAGGCCATTGGAGTCGATTTTTTTTACGCGCACTTGTTACCGGGTGGTCCGGAGGCATCGTAGCACGCCGTGCGTCTGCTTCCGAGGCTGCAAGTCAGCACGAACTGAGGAATGTTTGCTTTTACTCAGTTTCACAAGTTGCAAACGCCTCCTTGGAATTTTTATTTTTGTCATCCACATAAATCGTTTGATGCTCGGTGTAAAATCTTCTTGTAAACATCATAAACCACAAATGTTTGAGCTTCAGAGAAAAGCGTTCAATTTTCGTATAATCCTCCTGAAAATGGTTGAGGGCATGCGAGGCAGCTTTGTTTCACTTCCCACAAGGAAGAGATCATTTGGAGCCTGAATCCTTCGCCGACGCACCCCGGGGAGAGTCTTGTGCCGGGAGATTTGGCGCTGATTTTATTTCTGAGGAACCCTAAGCTCGTCGTACTTATGGAGAACCTGATGAGGTTTGTTCTCAATCATCGAGAGAGTACAGCTGCCGTTCTGGCTAAATTACCTTGTGACATGCAATTGGACCATAACCGGTCCACCTGCCAGATTGCCCTTAATCCCTTAGAATTATGAGATCAACAAGCCAGCCGGCACGATCGAAACGCGTTCTTGAGGTTTTTACGTATTACGAGAACAACTTTATCTTTTCAAGATGTTGTTGTTCAAGTGGTTTTATGCAACGTGTACGTTCGACCGTGGCAGATGTCCACCAGGAGAATGGAACAACAAATGGTTTGGTTGCGAAAGCATCTGGTCAGTGCCGCCTGTCTCATTGAACAGAACAAAACCTTTAGGGAATCTAGCCTTCCCGCCTGGCCATATGCCTGCCAGAAAGAAACACGGCTGGCATGGCATCAGGAACTGGATCGCAAGGATGTGAAGCCAGGGAGGTGGTTGAAGGGGGGGTGTTCCTTTCTTTTTTGCACTCCCAGGGGTGGTCGGCTCAGGTACAGGCTTGCCACTCGTGTGAATTCGGAAGCAGCGAGGCGGATCATAATGACAGGGTTTCAGCAGGCCCTGTCCCTTCCTAGCATAATGACAGCTTTACCTTCTCCCCCTGGAAAGTCTAGTGATGAGGAGCAGGAGAAAGTCATTATAGTTCTGTATAATTGCAGCTCCTGAATGGATTTTATCAGATTATGCAACAAAAAGCATTCTTTCTGATCTGCCACGAGCATGGGTGAACGGCAGATCTTTGGACTTCCTCTTCCTGACAGTCAGGAGCATGTGTTGGCACAGCTTGGGTATGCCAGATGGTTCGGCCACTTTCTAATGTCGAGTGCAGGTGTTGAAGCTGTTTGTCTCATTACACGAGCGATGGACATCAAAGTTGGCATTTTCTGCTCTTACTGCTCACTGGCGTCCTTGTGGGCCTGAGCGAAACACATGCCCGCTTTTCAAGTCCAAAGGCATCGCAATGCCGCATTTCATTAGCAGAATAAAGCCGAGGCCTGCCTCTAAAGCTTGACACTAATCTCCCTGGTCCCTTTATCCCTGTTAAGCTGGGATAGAGGGTTAAATTTTCCCATCGGCAAAAATTCTCCCAGCAAAACCTTCAGCAAAGAAACTGCAAAGGCTTGCAAGAAGATCAAGTTTGATAATGTTGAAAACCCAGGTTTGTCCATTACAAGAGCCTCCGACGATACCTCACGAGGTCTGATTGAAACCTGATGAGATTTTCATCAGAATCTCATGAGAATGATACATTTCACTTTCGATCAAACTTCGAGAAAATCAAATCTCGTCTTCTGTTTAAGCATCGTCCTTCATGCAACTGGCACCTCATTCCGCTCTGATGTTTTACGATGTACAAACGTGACGGTTTGTACTCGGAGCTTAACAAGGCTGGCCGGTGTGGCCCAAGATCCTGAGATAACCATGGTCTTTGCACAATGGTTCCTTGATTGAAAGATTTCCGTTGAAAGATTTCCGTTGAAAGAAATGAGGAAGTTTCAATTTGCCAAATTTTATTTGGTTCCAAGCTGTTATCCTGGAGGCAAAGAAGACGAGGTGCGGAAGTTTCATTTTCACTCTTCCGTACAAATGAAAAGTTGAGAGTGAAAGACGGAGGTGAGGACTGCGATTCCACGAGTCCTGGTTCTAAGCCCATCGGTTACACGGGATGTCCCTGTTTGGATGCAGCTCGTCCAGCAACTGTGATTCAGCCACCGAGACAAATATCGCGAGCTTGATTTAGTGCGTAGCTTACCTCAAAGCTAGCTGTGTAGCTTTGCCTCAAAGCTTTTAAAAAGTAAAATAAAATGGACGACAGCATGTGTGTGTGAAACGACGGAGGAGGAAAAAGGTGTGGGCTGATAAGATAGATGTCCCTTAAATCGTTTGGGCTTCTCGTTTGCAGAAAGGCATGTCGGTGGAACTCGTGCGGTGACTTGCCCCCACCATAACTGAGTAGACACCCGATTCGTAATTGAGCCATTTTTTTTTGGTATCGTTGAGGTCAGCATTACATAATCGGTGATGATTGACATAGCCTTGCGATCCACTTTTCTGGAATAGATTCCTCCCTTTAGTGACACAAACGTGTTAACACGTCGGTTGTCTCCACCCGCAGTCACACGATGAAAGGAATGAGAAAACAAAGACGAACTGGAAGGACACTCGGTAGAGGACACACCTCCGCCTCGTAATGCCTGATCCACGAGAACATTTCTGGCCCAATACATTTTTGAAATATCATGCTATACAGTCCTATATTGTTTGTGGCCCTATCTTTCAATGGTGAAGAATCACTTTAAAAATTAAATAACACTCATCTCCAGATCCGGATTCGGATCTTCAACAAAATCGAATAAATTTGTCCTTGCCGCACACCCAACGTGTACACCAAGTTTCATCCGAATCCGTCCGCAACTTTTTGAGATATCCTGTACACAGACAAACAGACAGACAA
>CM068967.1:18382069-18394248 GCA_035128595.1 Eptatretus atami | reverse complement strand
ATGTGCCTTTTCAAGGTTTTGATATTAATCGACAAGTGCTTCCCAAGTTATGGCCATTTATTTTACCAACCAATGACAGGACACGTTGCTGCGTGGCATGGCCGATGGGGGAAGGAAAGCTCAGCGCCGTTCCCCATTACGGGTTATAACGTACGGGCTTCCGGAGAGTGATGACTTAATGTATTCTAATAATTTCTCGATTTCTTATGCGCATTTATAGATTAACACAAATTGCCCAAGTTATGATCGTTTTCATATTAGACGGTGATACATTTCGGTAACATCAGAGTGCTGGTATGCTCCGAAACCAGGAAGTAAATTTTTTTTCTCTCTCTTCTCTTCTCTTTTGTTTTTCCTTGTGACGACATGCGAAAGGTAAAATACGTTGGCGCGTAATTGAATAAATTGGCCAATTAAAAACTAAATTGCGAATAATCGTAACTGCGATATGCGAACTTCCGGGCCACGCACGTACGGGCACGCGAGAGCAAGAAACGGCCTGTGTGGTTGTTGTTTCTTGCTCGCTGTTGAGAACATTTTTATTAATCTTTTTTTTTTTTTTTTTTTTTTACGGGCACGTACTAGTTAAAGTAAAATTACTCAAGAAGTTACGTTAGCCTATTCTGTGTTCCCATCTGAACTGATGTTTATGATGTTGGAAATCCCATGTTTAAACCCCATGTACGGTATGTATTTGTCCATCGTCTACAGATGTCCTTGTAATTCATTTGAAGTACATGCTGTTTAATAATGTCATTTTCCTGCTTGTGATTTGTCTACAAGCCTTAGATCAAGCTGGCAGCAGAGCCGAGAGGTATACACACTCACCTTTGAGCTGTCTGGCCTGCGTTCAAATTTCGACCCAGCTATAAACTGCCACCTGGTGTTTCTCAGGCAGGGCGAGGCATCGATGTGTGTCCACTGTCCCTCGGTTGGACATTCAGCCACAGGACCATTGTGTGTGTCTTCGGTTGTCTTCACAAAGAGTTGGTGAGTTTTCACCTGCATCCTGAACAAATCACAAAATTTCTTCCCAAAATCACCTTCAGTTGAGCGCCAGAAGTTGAGTCTGGCGACTGTCTCGTGAAAGAATTTGGCTCAAAAAGCTTCCCTGACCGGATCCTACACAAGAAGGTGGGAATCATTGTGGTCGTTGATGATGTAGTAGTCCTAGTCCTCTGCAAGCCTTTGATCATTGAAGACTCACAAACATGACAATAGTTGTAGTCAACACAATAATGGGTTCCCAGACGCACTCGGGCCAAAAAGTCCCAAGTCTGAGTGCTTTCAAAAAAATCCAAATGCTGATGTGATTTATCATCACCATCAATATCCCCATTGGTCTTCACTCACCCCAAACTTTTCACTGCTTCGACCCTTCACATCCCTCTCCCCCAACCAACCCCTCCCCCCCCCGGTGCAATTTCCCCAACAGTGAAGTACAGAGAATTTGTTTTGATTTTGCTTTTGATTGACAGGTACTGGTGCTGACATTTTTTTTTCAATGCCACATCCCCTCTCGTATCTATTTTTCGAACACTTCAACAGACTTTATCTGCCAGTTGCTTCTGGGGGTAATCGTGCTCCGATTCCGGTGAACGGGCGGACTCGGCAAGACATCTGAAACAATCCCTCGCGATGCGTTCCTGAGCATGTGTACATGTGTAGGCCTCCAATGTTTAAAGAAGCAGATCATTAAACGCAGTACTAGTTTCATGTAGGAAATATGAGTGGTGCACGTTCTGCCGCACTTCCAACTGGAGTCATGCACGATTCCAGCCGCACGCTTTGTGTCCTTGACACGCTGTCATCGCATGCCAAATTCGGGAATGCGATTTTTCCTTTTAATTCCAACTGAACTGAATTGATGAGACAGGCCCCACTGTGCACGAAATTTCGGTTATACCTATATATTTATTTATTTTCTTCTTTTCTTTCTTTCTTTCACCGTTACCTCTCCCGACTCCATCATTCACCCTTGACCCTCGCCATTTTCCCCGGCGTCACTCCGCCGTTGTTCCCAGGAGCTTCCAGTGTGTCGAAAAGCTTTTAATGAAGTTCCAGCAACCAGTCTGTCCCCCTGGTGATTATGAGGACAAAAGGGAACGAAGCCACACGCCGTGGCTCTTCGGCGTTCAAATTCCTGCCCTTTCCGAGCTCCGGGTTCCGGGCCTAATTTGCCGCCGAACTTCGTCCTCCGATGGCCTGGGCACGCGGTCGGTCTCTGAGGGTTTCCACCCCGGCTGTGAAATTCACGCTTCCTCCTGGCAAATGAGCCATGTCTTTGAGACACTTTCACCTTCGCAGATGCTGGAATTCCCAGCATGTCCGGCCCCAGTACGCTCCGGCCTAAACACGAGATAGCTTCCAAAATTGGCCCGTGTTTCCTCAGAATCTGCACAGCCAGATGAAGAGATAATCTCCAAAGTGCCCAGTCATTCTCGTTTTTAGATGTGAAAATTTGAACTCCGGCACAAAGTGTATCCAAATTTGAGCTGCATTTTGCACTCGGGTGGAGAAAAAGAAGCGTCGAAATTCCTTTAAAATGAGCTATAGCAAAGGATCCCCTCCCTGCCAAAAATAGGAGCATGAGCAACATCTATAATGACTTCTCCAGAGGTCCACACAAAATTGTTGGAGATAAACAGTTTTTAACCCGGGCTTACAGGAGCTTAGGCCCGCTACTTCAAAGTTTTGAAAATGCTCGAGGCGAAACGGTTTTGCAATCGTCATTGCGCTGCAACGTCTTACAGCCTTAGGTAAGATCCATGTTGTCACCACCCATCTGCAGTGTGCCACAGGCGGGCCGCCCGGCTTGGGGAAGTCAAGTTGACCTTCGTCGATTCCAGTCAAGTGAACGTGTTGCTCTTTCGGGGGAAATGTCGATTCTTGGGCCCCGGTTCAACTCCTTGTGGTCTGTTTATGCACTGATTATACGGCTCACCCATGCGAGGAATCTCTGCCGAACCCTAATCTGTCTTTTATCATGTTTTTTTTTTGTTGTTTTTTTTTAAAGCAAGGGCATTCTTGCAGGTTACTCCATTATCCCGTCCAAGGTTCTATTTTAGCCTTGGGAGTCATGGGGCGGCAGTTTTTAATTTTTAATTTTTTTTTATGGTAGCCCCACTTTGAACCCTGCCAGAAATTTGGAACTTGCCTAAAGAATCAATTCGAAGGAGTCACTGGGATGTTTAAAATGCATACCAGTAGGATGGTCAACTTCTTGTCACTTTTTGTGTTTTTAACAAGAGGCACGGCTCGTAGAAGACTTGAAAATGAAGGAAGCAGCCGGCTTTGGTTAGCACCCATAGCATTGGCTCTGGCGAACAACACCGCACCCCTTGTCACTTAATGGCTGCAGATGGGGCACATTAATAAATATATTATACATAATTACAGTTGATTATTTGGAAGCTGCAATGCATCCTTCAAACGATGGGTGCCATGTGGCGTTGTAGTATGCCTTTGAACGTACAATACAGGTGACCGTGCCAGCACTCTCAGTACACGAAACGTGGATCTCCAAAACTGTGAAAAGTCACGACGAATGCTGTGGTTAGAGTTGTTGGTCGATGGTGGTGGTCGGAGGGGAAGGATGATGTGCGTTGTGAGATTGTTGTCGGAGAGGTCTCCGTAGCTTACTGCAATCTCCATAGCATATTTGGCTACGAATACAGAATATACATCTTAATTTTTTTTATCAGTTATTACCTCTACACTGAAGGTGGACGGAGGTTCTGTTTTCACCCCTGTTGGCTGTCTGTCTGTCTGTCTGTCTGTCTGAACAGGATATAGCAAAAGTTATAGATGGATTTTGCAAAACTTGCTGGAGGTGTGGGCAGGTGACAAGAACAAGCTGATTAGATTTTGCTTAATGTGGATCCGGCTTCGCAGAGGGCTACAAATCGTACACCGTTCAGCCTGGCGGAGGTATGCTCTCTACGAGTGCCGTCCAAGTACGATTCTTGTTGTTATCATCCGGTTAATGGAATTGCCACTAAATAGTTAATGAAAGTTTTTTACCTTATTTCTGTTTGGTTCTGCGGTTCACTTGAACTCGTACAGTTTTATTTCCACACGACAATGTCTTTCCCTTTGTCCGTCCCGATTGCTATCTCTTCTTCACCTCTTCACCAGACTTCGAAGGCATGATTAACAACGACGTACAATCCTCTCTACGGCATCTAAGTTCACTTGCATCTTTTAATCCATGTGACCCAGTGTGAAGTCGACCTTTTGTCAAGCATTCACTATTCTGGATGACATCACGGCATTTCGATGTGCGGCACTTCAAGCCCAACTGTTACGGGATTGTCATGTTGTCTCCATCTATTGCGTTCATCACAGTTGTCGTCGTTGCTGTTGTTGTAATTGTTGTTCTAGGGTCAGGCTCAAATCCTACCAAGTGCTCCATTCAATCCGATCGCCCGTCTTCGACTGGTGTACCTCTGCAAGTAGTTGTCATTGTTATCATCCTGCAGTCCCTCAAAAATGCTCAAGAAGAAGCTTGCAGTGGAGCAAAGCATACGCTTGCTTACCTCGGAGGAATCGCTCGCTTGGTACAAGGAGAGATCATACACGAATCGTCATAATGTGTATATCGCTCGAGTGCTTGAGGCCACGAATCGGTGACCTGAAGATCTTCTTGCTGATCTTGCGATCATCGCGCATTTTGAACGCAATCCTCATGGCGATCATTGTGTCGGATAAGAATATAAATCTGTGTTTATTTACTTATTTACTTTATCAGAGCCTTTTCCTACAGGCCATTGGAGTCGATTTTTTTTACGCGCACTTGTTACCGGGTGGTCCGGAGGCATCGTAGACGCCGTGCGTCTGCTTCCGAGGCTGCAAGTCAGCACGAACTGAGGAATGTTTGCTTTTACTCAGTTTCACAAGTTGCAAACGCCTCCTTGGAATTTTTATTTTTGTCATCCACATAAATCGTTTGATGCTCGGTGTAAAATCTTCTTGTAAACATCATAAACCACAAATGTTTGAGCTTCAGAGAAAAGCGTTCAATTTCGTATAATCCTCCTGAAATGGTTGAGGCATGCGAGGCAGCTTTGTTTCACTTCCCACAAGGAAGAGATCATTTGGAGCCTGAATCCTTCGCCGACGCACCCCGGGGAGAGTCTTGTGCGGGAGATTTGGCGCTGATTTTATTTCTGAGGAACCCTAAGCTCGTCGTACTTATGGAGAAACTGATAGGTTTGTTCTCAATCATCGAGAGAGTACAAGCTGCCGTTCTGGCTAAATTACCTTGTGACATGCAATTGACCATAACCGGTCACCTGCCAGATTGCCCTTAATCCTTAGAATTATGAGATCAACAAGCAGCCGGCACGATCGAAACGCGTTCTTGAGGTTTTTACGTATTACGAGAAAACTTTATCTTTTCAAGATGTTTGTTCAAGTGTGTTTATGCAACGTGTACGTTCGACCGTGGCAGATGTCCACCAGGAGAATGGAACAACAAATGTTTGGTTGCGAAAGCATCTGGTCAGTGCCGCCTGTCTCATTGAACAGAACAAAACCTTTAGGGAATCTAGCCTTCCCGCCTGGCCATATGCCTGCCAGAAAGAAACACGGCTGGCATGGCATCAGGAACTGGATCGCAAGGATGTGAAGCCAGGGAGTGGTTGAAGGGGGGTGTTCCTTTCTTTTTTGCACTCCCAGGGTGTCGGCTCAGGTACAGGCTTGCCACTCGTGTGAATTCGGAAGCAGCGAGGCGGATCATAATGACAGGGTTTCAGCAGGCCCTGTCCCTTCCTAGCATAATGACAGCTTTACCTTCTCCCCCTGGAAAGTCTAGTGATGAGGAGCAGGAGAAAGTCATTATAGTTCTGTATAATTGCAGCTCTGAATGGATTTTATCAGATTATGCAACAAAAAGCATTCTTTCTGATCTGCCACGAAGCATGGTGAACGGCAGATCTTTGGACTCCTCTTCCTGACAGTCAGAGCATGTGTTGGCACAGCTTGGGTATGCCAGATGGTTGGCCACTTTCTAATGTCGAGTGCAGGTGTTGAAGCTGTTTGTCTCATTACACGAGCGATGGACATCAAAGTTGGCATTTTCTGCTCTTACTGCTCACTGGCGTCCTTGTGGGCCTGAGCGAAACACATGCCCGCTTTTCAAGTCCAAAGGCATCGCAATGCCGCATTTCATTAGCAGAATAAAGCCGAGGCCTGCCTCTAAAGCTTGACACTAATCTCCCTGGTCCCTTTATCCCTGTTAAGCTGGATAGAGGGTTAAATTTTCCCATCGGCAAAAATTCTTCCCAGCAAAACCTTCAGCAAAGAAACTGCAAAGGCTTGCAAGAAGATCAAGTTTGATAATGTTGAAAACCCAGGTTTGTCCATTACAAGAGCCTCCGACGATACCTCACGAGGTCTGATTGAAACCTGATGAGATTTTCATCAGAATCTCATGAGAATGATACATTTCACTTTCGATCAAACTTCGAGAAAATCAAATCTCGTCTTCTGTTTAAGCATCGTCCTTCATGCAACTGGCACCTCATTCCGCTTGATGTTTTACGATGTACAAACGTGACGGTTTGTACTCGGAGCTTAACAAGGCTGGCCGGTGTGGCCCAAGATCCTGAGATAACCATGGTCTTTGCACAATGGTTCCTTGATTGAAAGATTTCCGTTGAAAGATTCCGTTGAAAGAAATGAGGAAGTTTCAATTTGCCAAATTTTATTGGTTCCAAGCTGTTATCCTGGAGGCAAAGAAGACGAGGTGCGGAAGTTTCATTTTCACTCTTCCGTACAAATGAAAAGTGAGAGTGAAAGACGGAGGTGAGGACTGCGATTCCACGAGTCCTGGTTCTAAGCCATCGGTTACACGGGATGTCCCTGTTTGGATGCAGCTCGTCCAGCAACTGTGATTCAGCCACCGAGACAAATATCGCGAGCTTGATTAGTGCGTAGCTTACCTCAAACTAGCTGTGTAGCTTTGCCTCAAAGCTTTTAAAAAGTAAATAAAAATGGACGACAGCATGTGTGTGTGAAACGACGGAGGAGGAAAAAGGTGTGGGCTGATAAAGAGATGTCCCTTAATCGTTTGGGCTTCTCGTTGCAGAAAGGCATGTCGGTGGAACCGTGCGGTGACTTGCCCCCACCATAACTGAGTAGACACCCGATCGTAATTGAGCCATTTTTTTTGGTATCGTTGAGGTCAGCATTACATAATCGGTGATGATTGACATAGCCTTGCGATTCACTTTTCTGGAATAGATTCCTCCCTTTAGTGACACAAACGTGTTAACACGTCGTTGTCTCCACCCGCAGTCACACGATGAAAGGAATGAGAAAACAAAGACGAACTGGAAGGACACTCGGTAGAGGACACACCTCCGCCTCGTAATGCCTGATCCACGAGAACATTTCTGGCCCAATACATTTTTGAAATATCATGCTATACAGTCCTATATTGTTTGTGGCCCTATCTTTCAATGGTGAAGAATCACTTTAAAAATAAATAACACTCATCTCCAGATCCGGATCGGATCTTCAACAAAATCGAATAAATTTGTCCTTGCCGCACACCCAACGTGTACACCAAGTTTCATCCGAATCCGTCCGCAACTTTTTGAGATATCCTGTACACAGACAAACGACAGACAAACAGACAGAAAGGGGTGAAAACATAACCTCCTTCACCTTCGGTGGTGGAGGTAACAAAAGAAAACTGAAAAATTCATCAAAATAATTCTTGAACAGGATCATCAGGAATTTTTCTCATTCGGGGGGAATTATCGAGCAGTGGACCACGTCCTGCAAACTGTGATTTTAAACCCTCATACCCTCCTGGGTACTCACTGTGCCGTGCTTTACCACGAACCATTGATTTTAACCATCAAGCGAAATTCCCAAGTCTTCTTGTGTATTCTCTGTGAATGTCTTGTGTACTTTCTCTCATGTTCTCTTGTTCACCTCCACACACCCATTTTTCTCAGGACATATTGACCGATTTAGCTTAGGTCAGGGGTCAAAGGTCAATTAGTGCAAAAATCGATAATATGCGAGAGCTGGAGGTGCCTTCGTGCCAAATGCTACTCCTCCTAGGGTTATGGTCGGATGGTCATGAAAATTCACACTAATCGTCTGGAATACATTGTGCACAAACGATCGAGCCGGATTTTCGATTTAGATCTTCGTTCACCCACAGCACCCCTCGAACTTTGGGATTTCCGATTTCAAACCGCATTTTCGGTACTTTTCATTCAAATGGATACCGAGTAGTTATCAGTCGATGGAACTGGATGAGATTTGATATGCGTAATCTTAAGGTGATTCCATATTCGCTATATGACATCCATTTTGCTCTATATCTTATAGTTTCCATGCTCGGCGACCCATCGCCGCCTACCGGCTTGTTTGTTTGTTTATCTGTCTGTGGGCAGGATATATCAAAAATTTGTGGATGGGTTTTGACAAAACTTGGCGGATGAGTGGGTAGGCGATAAGAACAAGCCGATCAGATATTGGTTGAGGTCCGGAGGCAGATCGGCCTATCGTGGGATACAAAACATAAACTGTTCAGTTTGGCAGAGGTCAGCGCTCTGCAGAGTACCATTCTCATTCTTGATTTGATCATCAATTACTTTTGATGTTTTTTTTTTCTCCGCTCGGTGCAGAATTTGTTCCGATGTCACCGAGTGAGGCTGAACGACGTGACGAGGTCGAGTAGCATATTGATGAGGTGACTGCAGTGAGGTTCCAAGGCAGCTTTTCCATCAGGCCATATGGACCAATATTTTTGTCTCAAGTCTGGCAGCTTCAGCACCCACTTATTAATAAAATTCCAACTCGGAAATGATGGTTGGAAGCCGGAGGAATGCATTGCTTTTGCCCTTTTCTGCTTGACTTCGCGAGACTTTGTCGGGAATTTGACAGAGATTCGAATACAATGGAAGGTTCCACCTTACAGACTGCTCATTTGTGGAGACATAACGTAAACTCCGGTGCTTTGAAGCTGATTGGGCCGCTGTTTTGTTTTACGTGATTCGAGTGATATGGAACTTCTGTGCAAACACACGAGAAGTACCCAACCTGCTTCAAAATATTTACCCGTTGAACAAGTAAATAAAGCCTTTGCCTATTTCTACTTCGAGTCGTGTCGAGAGCGCACAGGTTGTTTCCGAGAGAGAGAGAGAGAGCATTACAAAGTGCAGCTGTCGTGTCATGATCCGAACGGGGAATTGCTGCCTTGGAAGCCCCGACGTTGAACACAATCTCAAGTTGTTTTTTTTCCTTGTTTGGACACAAAGCCAGATTATACCATGAAGACATGATTTTAAGTAGAAACTTTCCCCGAAGTATTTTAATGCTAACCATAAGGTTGGTTAGAATAGCCTGGCGATTGTGAAGCGGTGGGGGAGTTAGGGTGGGATACTGAGAGATTCAATGCACTTGATTGTCCAGAGATTTGACGTTTGGGGGACTTGGAAGCGAGGGTGGGGATGTTGGCCGGCCGTCATCACTGCTTGTTCCACACCAAAGATGAATGTCGACAGAAGGCCTGCAGCTTCCACAACAAAGCTTGCATCATTATCATCAGTTATGCCGTAAATGAGATCTGTTCTTTCCAGCAGACCTTCATGGCAACAGAAGCGTCGTCGATGGCAAACACTTGTGTAGCCGCACCCTGTTCTCTCTGTGTATTGCCATTGTTTTTTCAAAAAAATTCCTTACTTTTCATCCTCCCTTTCAGCTGATGTCTTTTTTTTTTTTTACAGGGAAGTTCTTTGATGCTTGTTTTAAAGATTTCCATGAATTGCCATGAGATCCCCGCTCCCCACCCCAAATTTCAATCGAATTGTCCCAAATTGTATTTGTCCTTCGTGTGTATATATCGGCATGTTTGCATCACGAGAGCATATTTCTTTCCATGTTTCAATTGTTCAGCAATCTTTCATTTGTGATTTGGTTCTATTGATTTTGGGAAGATTTATTTCAAAGACTTAGGACCCCATATGAAGCTGTGTCCATGCAGTCCAAAGATTTCCCACCTGTTAACATATCATGCGCAACTCGAATGACACCGGCTTGATGAACTGTGAAGAAAAACAAGATTTCTTGAATCGTTTCCAGCGATGTATTATTCCAGATTTGTTTGGGAAATTCCAAGCTTTCCATTATTCCTCAGCTCCTTTTCATAACATTGTACCCTTTGTGGAATCGGGCGTTTATCAGCGGTTTTTGAAGGCCAAACACAGATCCAATGCGCCTGACGGCGAATCGCAGAGTGAAAATATTTCCTTCGCAAGAGAATGTTATCTCACCTGCGTTCTCCTCTCGATGTTTTGATTGGGTCATGGGGCTTTGCATTTGTTTAGAAATAAAGTGTGGGGGTTCTCCACCTCCCCTCCCGACCACCGCAGCAGCTTCCTCTTCCAGAGATGAGCATCTGCCAGTTTATTCTTTTAATAGTGCTATGAAACCAATTTACTTTGTAGATGAGCTGTCACTGTTTCTGCCTCATCAACTCATAGGACGAACTTCATCCTTTTTTATTTTTAATACCTTGTCGAGGCTCGTATGAGAGCTAACACACAACGCACAGCAAGGGGGCATGAGACAAGAGGGGCGGGAGTGGGAAGGACAAAACAGTGGGGAACAGAGACATTAGGAGATATGGGAAGGGAGAGGGATGGGGCGGGAACATGGAGAATACAAGATGGACATTACAGGGACTTTCAGGAAGGAAAGCAGGAATGTGAAGGAGGTTGGTTTGGGGTGGATTATCGGGGGAAGAAAGATCGAGGATTTGGATGGGGATGATAAGAGGTGGTGGTAACACTGTTTTGAAGGCCTGGAGGGAAGATGGGATTGAATAGAGTGAGGGAGTTTAGTCCAAAGGGGAAAAAAGAGGAATGAAAGAGTGAAGGTGAGCAGTGATTCGTGATTTTGGTAGTTTTACCAGAAGGGGGTTGTTGGCGACCTTGAGCACCCTGCGGAAATGTGGTGGGGACAAATTGCAGAGAGAGCAGGGGGGGCGAAGCTGGAGAGGAGACGGTAGAAGACAGAAAGACCACCGACCAACCTGCGGTGATTGAGTGAGAGGCCCAAAGACTCAGCCTCATTGCGGGAGATGCCGATGATCCGAAATGCCTGTTTCCACAGCGTGAAGCGAGAAAGGTGGAGGCAGGCGCACTAGCCAGAGGGGAGCAGTACTCCATCAGGCTGCGGACGAAAGCTTTGTAAGTGGTTAGGAGCTCAGGTGGGCAAGGAAGGACTTTGCACGACGGAGGATTCCCAGTTGGCGACTGGCTTTGGAGGCAAGGTTGGAAATGTGGCTTTCCCAGGAAAGATCATGGCAGATAGTGAGACCCAGAATCTTGAAAGAAAGGACTTCTTCCAGAGGATTGTTGAGAAAGTGGATGGGGGGGGAGGTTCCAAACGGTCCTTTCAGAGAGACATCGTGTGAGTGTGAGATTTGTCTGGATTGAAAGACATGTTCCACGTGTTGGACCAGTTTGTGATTTTATCCAGATCTGCAGTGAGCGAAGAAGCTGCTGCTTGCCGGTCTGAGGGATGACCGATGGTACGGCAGAGGTGGGAGTCATCAGCAAAGAGATATAGAGGATTTTCCAGAGAGTCGGAGAGATCATTGATGAAAACCATAAAAAGAACAGGCCCAGAACGCTACCTTGAGGAATTCCAGCTGGACAGGAGAGGGGATGAAAGAACTCCATTTAGGGCCACACGTTGACGGCGACAGGAGGAAGTCTGCGAGCCATGAGTCGAGATGCCTGGATACCATAGGAAGAAATTTGGTGAGCAGGGCAGGGTGCCAGATCGTGTCAAAAGCACGTGATATATCCAGGGATACGGCTCAGATTTCATTTCTGGCATTGAGGACCTCCATCCATTGTTTGGAGAGCAGAAGCAGCATATCCAGGGTAGAGGGACCTGGTCTGAAACCAAATTGATGATCGGAAATCAAACCATTGGAGAAGAGGAAGGATTTAATGTCTGAAGCGATGATGGATTCCATGACCTTGCTGATGATTGGAGAAGGCTGATTGGTCTGTAGTTGCAGGGATCTGTTTTTGTACCTTTTTTATGCAGGGCAGTAATGTTTGCTAATTTCCACGCAGATCGCAGATGACCTTGAGCAAATGAGAGGGTGAATAGAACAGAGAGAGGGTGAGCAAGAGCAGAAG
>CM068967.1:18370005-18382044 GCA_035128595.1 Eptatretus atami | reverse complement strand
GTATAACATCAGAGTGCTGTATGCTCCAAACCAGGAAGTAAATTTTTTTTTTCTCTCTTCTCCTTCTCTTTTGTTTTTCCTTGTCCGATGACATTGCGAAAGGAAAAATACGTGTGGCGTAATTGAATAATTGGCCATTAAAAACTAAATTTCGAATAATCGTAACTGCGAATATGCGAACTTCCGGGGCCACGCACGTACGGCACGCGAGACGAAGAAACGGCCTTGTGTGTTGTTGTTTCTTGCTCGCGTTGAACATTTTTAATCTTTTTTTTTTTTTTTTTTTTTTTACGGGCACGTACTAGTTAAAGTATAAATTACTCAAAAAGTTACGTTAGCCTATTCTGTGTTCCCATCTGAACTGATGTTTATGATGTTGGAAATCCCATGTTTAAACCCCATGTACGGTATGTATTTGTCATCGTCTACAGATGTCCTGTTAATTCATTTGAAGGTACACTGCTGTTTAATAATGTCATTTTCCTGCTTGTGATTTGTCCACAAGCCTTAGATCAAGCTGGCAGCAGAGCCGAGAGGTATACACACTCACCTTTGAGCTGTCTGGCCTGCGTTCAAATTTCGACCCAGCTATAACTGCCACCTGGTGTTTCTCAGGCAGGGCGAGGCATCGATGTGTGTCCACGTCCCTCGGTTGGACATTCAGCCACAGGCCATTGTGTGTGTTTCGGTTCTTTCACAAAGAGTTGGTGAGTTTTCACCTGCATCCTGAACAAATCACAATTTCTTCCACAAATCACCTTCAGTTGAGCGCCAGAAGTTGAGTCTGGCGACTGTCTCGTGAAAGAATTTGGCTCAAAAAGCTTCCCTGACCGATCCTACACGAAGGTGGAATCATGTGGTCGTTGATATGTAGTAGTCCTAGTCCTCTGCAAGCCTTTGATCATTGAAGACTCACAAACATGACAATAGTGTAGTCAACACAATAATGGGTTCCCAGACGCACTCGGCCAAAAGTCCCAAGTCTGATGCTTTCAAAAAAATCCAAATGCTGATGTGATTTATCATCACCCATCAATATCCCCATTTGTGTCTTTCACTCACCCCAAACTTTTCACTGCTTCGACCCCTTCACATCCCTCTCCCCCAACCAACCCCTCCCCCCCCCGGTGCAATTCCCCACAGTGAAGTACGAGAAGTTGTTGTTTTTTTTGCTTTTGATTGACAGGTACTGGTGCTGACATTTTTTTTTCAATGCCACATCCCCTCTCGTATCTATTTTTCGAACACTCAAACGACTTTATCTGCCAGTTGCTTCTGGGGGTAATCGTGCTCCGATTCCGGTGAACGGGCGGACTCGGCAAGCATCTGAAACAATCCCTCGCGGATGCGTTCCTGAGCATGTGTACATGTGTAGGCCTCCAATGTTTAAAGAAGCAGAATCTTAAACGCAGTACTAGTTTCATGTAGAAAATTGAGTGGTGCACGTTCTGCCGCACTTCCAACTGAGATCATGCACGATTCCAGCCGCACGCTTTGTGTCCTTTACACGCTGTCATCGCATGCCAAATTCGGGAATGCGATGTTCCTTTTAATTCCAACTGAACTGAATGATGAGACAGCCCCACTGTGCACGAAATTTCGGTTACCTATATATTTATTTATTTTTCTCTTCCTTTCTTTCTTTCTTTCACCGTAGACCTCTCCGACTCCATCATTCACCCTGACCCTCGCCATTTTCCCCGGCGTCACTCCGCCGTTGTTCCCAGGAGCTTCCAGTGTGTCGAAAAGCTTTTAATGAAGTTCCAGCAACCAGTCGTCCCCCTGGTGATTATGAGGACAAAAGGGAACGAAGCCACACCGTGCTCTTCGGCGTTCAAAATTCTGCCCTTTCCGAGCTCCGGGTTCCGGGCCAAATTGCGCCGAACTTCGGTCCTCCGATGGCCTGGGCACGCGGTCGGTCTCTGAGGGTTTCCCACCCCGGCTGTGAAATCACGCTTCCTCCTGGCAAATGAGCCATGTCTTTGAGACACTTCCCATTCGCAGATGCTGGAATTCTCCAGCATGTCCGGCCCCAGTACGCTCCGTGCCTAAAACCGAGATAGCTTCAAAATTGGCCCGTGTTTCCTCAGAATCTGCACAGCCAGATGAAGAGATAATCTCCAAAGTGCTCCAGTCATTCTCGTTTTTAAGATGTGAAAATTTGAACTCCGGCACAAAGTATCCAAAATTTGAGCTGCATTTTGCACTCGGGTGGAGAAAAAGAGCGTCGAAATTCCTTTAAAATGAGCTATAGCAAAGGATCCCCCTCCTGCCAAAAATAGGAGCATGAGCAACATCTATAATGACTTTCTCAGAGGTCCACACAAAATTGTTGGAGAATACAGTTTTTAACCCGGGCTTACAGGAGCTTAGCCCGCTACTTCAAAATTTTGAAAATGCTCGAGGCGAAACGGTTTTGCAATCGTCATTGCGCTGCAACGTCTTACAGCCTTAGGTAAGATTCATGTTGTCACCACCCATCTGCAGCGGTGGCCACAGGCGGGCCGCCCGGCTTGGGGAAGTCAAGTTGACCTTCGTCGATTCCAGTCAAGTGAACGTGTTGCTCTTTCGGGGGGGAAATGGCGATTCTTGGGCCCCGGTTCAACTCCTTGTGTCTGTTTATGCACTGATTATACGGCTCACCCATGCGAGGAATCTCTGCCGAACCCTAATCGTTTTATCATTTTTTTTTTGTTGTTTTTTTTAAAGCAAGGGCATTTCTTGGCAGTTACTCCATTATCCCGTCCAAGTTCTAATTAGCCTTGGGAGTTCATGGGGCCGGCAGTTTTTAATTTTTAATTTTTTTTTATGGTACACCCACTTTGAACCCTGCCAGAAATTTGGAACTTGCCTAAAGAATCAATTCGAAGGAGTCACTGGGATGTTTAAAATGCATACCAGTAGGATGGTCAACTTCTTGTCACTTTTTGTGTTTTTAACAAGAGGCACGGCTCGTAGAAGACTTGAAAATGAAGGAAGGCCGGCTTTGGTTAGCACCCATAGCATTGGCTCTGGCGAACAACACCGCACCCCTTGTCACTTAATGGCTGCAGATGGGGCACATTAATATAATATATTATTACTAAATTACAGTTGATTTATTTGGAAGCTGCAATGCATCCTTCAAAAAGGATGGGTTGCCATGTGGCTTGTAGTATGCCTTTGACGACAATACAGTGACCGTGCCAGCACTCTCAGTACACGAAACGTGGATCTCCAAAACTGTGAAAAGTCACGACCGGAATGCTGTGGTTAGAGTTGTTGTCGATGGTGGTGGTCGGAGGGGAAGGATGATGTGCGTTGTGAGATTGTTGTCGGAGAGGTCTCCGTAGCTTACTGCAATCTCCATAGAATATTGGCACGAATACAGAATATACATCTTAATTTTTTTATCAGTTATTACCTCTACCACTGAAGGTGGACGGAGTTCTGTTTTCACCCCTGCTGTCTGTCTGTCTGTCTGTCTGTCTGAACAGATATAGCAAAAGGTTATAGATGGATTTTGGCAAAACTTGCTGGAGTGTTGGCAGGTGACAAGAACAAGCTGATTAGATTTTGCTTAATGTGGATCCGGCTTCGCAGGGCTACAAATCGTACACCGTTCAGCCTGGCGGAGGTATGCCTCTACCGAGTGCCGTCCAAGTACGATTCTTGTGTGTTATCACGGTTAATGGAATTGCCACTAAATAGTTAATGAAAGTTTTTTACCTTATTTCTGTTTGGTTCTGCGGTTCACTTGAACTCGTGTCAGTTTTATTTCCACACGACAATGTCTTTCCTTGTTCCGTCCCGATTGCTTCTTCTCTCACCTTTCACCAGACTTCGAAGGCTGATTAACAACGACGTACAATCCTCTCTACGGATCTAAGTTCACTTGCATCTTTTAATCCATGTGACCCAGTGTGAAGTCGACCTTTTGTCAAGCATTCACTTTTCTGGATGACATCACGGCATTTCGATGTGCGGCACTTCAAGCCCAACTGTCACGGGATGTTTCATGTTGTCTCCATCTATTGCGTTCATCACGTTGTCGTCGTTGCTTGTTGTAATTGTTGTTCTAGGGTCAGCTCAAATCCTACCAGTGCTCCATTCAATCCGATCGCCCGTCTTCGACTGGTGTACCTTCTGCAAAGTTTGTCATTGTTATCATCCTGCAGTCCCTCAAAAATGCTCAAGAAGAAGCTTGCAGTGGAGCAAAGCATACGCTTGCTTACCTCGGAGGAATCGCTCGCTTGGTACAAGGGAAGATCATACACGATCCTCATAATTGTCATATCGCTCGAGTGGCTTGAGGCCCGAATCGGTGGCTGAAGATCTTTCTGCTGACTTGCGATCATCGCGCATTTTGAACGCAATCCTCATGGCGATCATTGTGTCGGATAAGAATATAAATCTGTGTTTATTTACTTATTTACTTTATCAGAGCCTTTTCCTACAGGCCTTGGAGCGATTTTTTTTACGCGCACTTGTTACCGGGTGGTCCGGAGGCATCGTAGCACGCCGTGCGTCTGCTTCCGAGGCCGCAAGTCAGCACGATAGAGGAATGTTTGCTTTTACTCAGTTTCACAAGTTGCAAACGCCTCCTTGGAATTTTTATGTGCATCCATAAATCGTTTGAGCTCGGTGTAAAATCTTCTTGTAAACATCATAAACCACAAATGTTTGAGGTTCAGAGAAAAGCGTTCAATTTCGTATAATCCTCCTGAAATGGTTGAGGCATGCAGGCAGCTTTGTTTCACTTCCCACAAGGAAGAGATCATTTGGAGCCTGAATCCTTCGCCGAGCCACCCCGGGGAGAGTCTTGTGCGGGAGATTTGGCGCTGATTTTATTTCTGAGGACCCTAAGCTCGTCGTACTTATGGAGAACCTGATGAGGTTTGTTCTCAATCATCGAGAGAGTACAAGCTGCCGTTCTGGCTAAATAACTTGTGACATGCAATTGACCATAACCGTCACCTGCCAGATTGCCCTTAATCCTTAGAATTATGAGATCAACAAGCAGCCGGCACGATCGAAACGCGTTCTTGAGGTTTTTACGTATTACGAGAAAACTTTATCTTTCAAGATGTTGTGTCAAGTGGTTTTATGCAACGTGTACGTCGACCGTGCAGATGTCCACCAGGAGAATGGAACAACAAATGGTTTGGTGCGAAAGCATCTGGTCAGTCCGCCTGTCTCATTGAACAGAACAAAACCTTTAGGGAATCTAGCCTTCCCGCCTGGCCATAGCCTGCCAGAAAGAAACACGGCTGGCATGGCATCAGGAACTGGATCGCAAGGATGTGAAGCCAGGGAGGTGGTTGAAGGGGGGTGTTTCCTTTCTTTTTTGCACTCCCAGGGGTGGTCGGCTCAGGTACAGGCTTGCCACTCGTGTGGATTCGGAAGCAGCGAGGGCGATCATAATGACAGGGTTTCAGCAGGCCCTGTCCCTTCCTAGCATAATGACAGCTTTACCTCTCCCCCTGGAAAGTCTAGTGATGAGGAGCAGGAGAAAGTCATTATAGTTCTGTATAATTGCAGCTCCTGAATGGATTTTATCAGATTATGCAACAAAGCATTCTTTCTGACTTCGCACGAGCATGGGGAACGGCAGATCTTGGACTTCCTCTTCCTGACAGTCAGGAGCATGTGTGCACAGCTTGGGTATGCCAGATGGTTCGGCCACTTTCTAATGTCGAGTGCAGGTGTTGAAGCTGTTTGTCTCATTACACGAGCGATGGACATCAAAGTTGGCATTTTCTGCTCTTACTGCTCACTGGCGTCCTTGTGGGCCTGAGCGAAACACATGCCCGCTTTTCAAGTCCAAAGGCATCGCAATGCCGCATTTCATTAGCAGAATAAAGCCGAGGCCTGCCTCTAAAGCTTGACACTAATCTCCCTGGTCCCTTTATCCCTGTTAAGCTGGATAGAGGGTAAATTTTCCCATCGGCAAAAATTTCCCAGCAAAACCTTCAGCAAAGAAACTGCAAAGGCCTGCAAGAGATCAAGTTTGATAATGTTGAAAACCCAGGTTTGTCATTACAAGAGCCTCCGACGATACCTCACGAGGTCTGATTGAAACCTGATGAGATTTTCATCAGAATCTCATGAGAATGATACATTTCACTTTCGATCAAACTTCGAGAAAATCAAATCTGTTCTGTTTAAGCATCGTCCTTCATGCAACTGGACACTCATTCCGCTCTTGATGTTTTACGATGTACAAACGTGACGGTTTGTACTCGGAGCTTAACAAGGCTGGCCGGGTGGCCCAAGATCCTGAGATAACCATGGCTGCACAATGGTTCCTGATAGATGAAAGATTCCGTTGAAAGAAATGAGGAAGTTTCAATTTGCCAATTTTATTGGTTCCAAGCTGTTATCCTGGAGGCAAAGAAGACGAGGTCGGAAGTTTCTTTTCACTCTTCCGTACAAATGAAAAGTTGAGAGTGAAAGACGGAGGTGAGGACTGCGATTCCACGAGTCCTCGGTTTCAAGCCATGGTTACACGGAGTGTCCTGTTTGGATGCAGCTCGTCCAGCAACTGTGATTCACCACCGAGACAAATATCGCGAGCTTGATTTAGTGCGTAGCTTACCTTAAAGCTAGCTGCGTGAGCTTGCCTAAAGCTTTATTAAAAGTAAAAATAAAATGGACGAAGCCATGTGGTGTGAAACGACGGAGGAGGAAAAAGGTGTGGGCTGATAATATAGATGTCCCTTAAATCGTTTGCTTCTCGTTGCAGAAAGGCAGTCGGTGGAACTCGTGCGGTGACTTGCCCCCACCATAACTGAGAGACACCCGATTCGTAATTGAGCCATTTTTTTTTGGTATCGTTGAGGTCAAGATACATAATCGGTGATGATTGACATAGCCTTGCGATCACTTTCTGGAATAGATTCCCCTTTAGTGACACAAACGTGTTAACACGTCGTTGTCTCCACCGCCAGTCACACGATGAAAGGAATGAGAAAACAAACGAGACTGGAAGGACACTCGGTAGAGGACACACCTCCGCCTCGTAATGCCTGATCCACGAGAACATTTCTGGCCATACATTTTTGATATACATGCTATACAGTCCTATAATTGTTTGGGCCTATCTTTCAATGGTGAAGAATCACTTTAAAAATAAATAAACACTCATCTCCAGATCCGGATTCGGATCTTCAACAAAATCGAATAATAGTCCTTGCGCACACCCAACGTGTACACCAAGTTTCATCCGAATCCGTCCGCAACTTTTTGAGATATCCTGTACACAGACAAACAGACAGACAAACAGACAGAAAGGGGTGAAAACATAACCTCCTTCACCTTCGGTGGTGGAGGTAACAAAAGAAAACTGAAAAATTCATCAAAATAATTCTTGAACAGGTCATCAGAATTTTCTCATTCGGGGGGAATTATCGAGCAGTGACCACGTCCTGCAACTGTGATTTTAAACCCTCATACCCTCCTGGGTACTCACTGTGCCGTGCTTTACCACGAACCATTGATTTAACCATCAAGCGAAATTCCCAAGATCTTCTTGTGTATTCTCTGTGAATGTCTTGTGTACTTCTCTCATTTCTCTTGTTCACCTCCACACACCATTTTCTCAGGACATATTGACCGATTTTCGCTTAGGTCAGGGGTCAAAGGTCAATTAGTGCAAAAATCGATAATATGCAGAGCTGGAGGTGCTTCGGCCAAATGCTACTCCTCCTAGGGTTATGGTCGGATGTCATGAAAATTCACACTAATCGTCTGGAATACATTGTGCACAAACGATCGAGCCGGATTTTCGATTTAGATCTTCGTTCACCCACAGCACCCCTCGAACTTTGGGGATTTCCGATTTCAAACCGCATTTTCGGTACTTTTCATTTAAATGGATACCGAGTAGTTATCAGTCGATGGAACTGGATGAGATTTGATATGCGTAATCTTAAGGTATTCCATATTCGCTATATGACATCCATTTTGCTCTATACTTATAGTTTCCATGCTCGGCGACCCATCGCGCCTACCGGCTTGTTTGTTTGTTATCTGTCTGTGGGCAGGATATATCAAAAATTTGTGGATGGGGTTGACAAAACTTGGCGGATGAGTGGGTAGGCGATAAGAACAACCGATCAGATATTGGTTGAGGTCCGGAGGCAGATCGGCCTATCGGTGGGATACAAAACATAAACTGTTCAGTTTGGCAGAGGTCCGCGCTCTGCAGAGTACCATTCTCATTCTTGATTGATCATCAATTACTTTTTGATGTTTTTTTTTCTCCGCTCGGTGCAAGAATTTGTTCGATGTCACCGAGTGAGGCTGAACGACGTGACGAGGTCGAGTAGCATATTGATGAGGTGACTGCAGGTGAGGTTCCAAGGCAGCTTTTCCATCAGGCCATATGGACCAATATTTTTGTCTCAAGTCTGGCAGCTTCAGCACCCACTTATTAATAAAATTCCAACTCGGAAATGATGGGGTTGGAAGCCGGAGGAATGCATTGCTTTTGCCCTTTTCTGCTTGACTTCGCGAGACTTTGTCGGGAATTTGACAGAGATTCGATACAATGGAAGGTTCCACCCTTACAGACTGCTCATTTGTGGAGACATAACGTAAACTCCGATGCTTTGAAGCTGATTGGGCGCTGTTTTGTTTTACGTGATTCGAGTGATATGGAACTTCTGTGCAAACACACGAGAAGTACCCAACCTGCTCAAAATATTTACCCGTTGAACAAGTAAATAAAGCCTTTGCCTATTTCTACTTCGAGTCGTGTCGAGAGCGCACAGGTTGTTTCCGAGAGAGAGAGGAGAGAGCCATTACAAAGTGCAGCTTGCGTGTCATGATCCGAACGGGGGAATTGCTGCCTTGGAAGCCCCGACGTTGAACACAATCTCAAGTTGTTTTTTTTCCTTGTTTGGGACACAAAGCCAGATTATACCATGAGACATGATTTTAAGTAGAAACTTTCCCCGAAGTATTTTAATGCTAACCATAAGGTTGGTTAGAATAGCCTGGCAGTTGTGAAGCGGTGGGGGAGTTAGGGTGGATACTGAGAGATTCAATGCACTTGATTGTCCAGAGATTTGACGTTTGGGGACTTGGAAGCGATGGGTGGGATGTTGGCCGGCCGTCATCACTGCTTTGTCCACCAAAGATGAATGTCGACAGAAGGCCTGCGATTCCACAAACAAGCTTGCATCATTATCATCAGTTATGCCGAAATGAGATCTGTTCTTTCCAGCAGACCTTCATGGCAACAGAAGCGTCCGTATGGCAAACACTTGTGTAGCCGCACCCTGTTCTCTCTGTGTATTGCCATTGTTTTTTCAAAAAAATTCCTTACTTTTCATCCTCCCTTTCAGCTGATGTCTTTTTTTTTTTTTTACAGGGAAGTTCTTTGATGCTTGTTTTAAAGATTTCCATGAATTGCCATGAGATCCCCGCTCCCCCACCCCAAATTTCAATCGAATTGTCCCAAATTGTATTTTTCCTTCGTGTGTATATATCGGCATGTTTGCATCACGAGAGCATATTTCTTTCCATTGTTTCAATTGTTCAGCAATCTTTCATTTGTGATTTGGTTCTATTGATTTTGGGAAGATTTATTTCAAAGACTTAGGACCCCATATGAAGCTGTGTCCATGCAGTCCAAAGATTTTCCCACCTGTTAACATATCATGCGCAACTCGAATGACACCGGCTTGATGAACTGTGGAAGAAAAACAAGATTTCTTGAATCGTTTCCAGCGATGTATTATTCCAGATTTGTTTGGGAAATTCCAAGCTTTCCATTATTCCTCAGCTCCTTTCATAACATTGTACCCTTTGTGGAATCGGGCGTTTATCAGCGTTTTTGAAGGGCCAAACACAGATCCAATGCCCCTGACGGCGAATCGCAGAGTGAAAATATTTCCTTCGCAAGAGAATGTTATCTCACCTGCGTTCTCCTCTCGATGTTTTGATTGGGTCATGGGGCTTTGCATTTGTTTAGAAATAAAGTGTGGTGGGTTTCTCCACCTCCCCTCCCGACCACCGCAGCAGCTTCCTCTTCCAGAGATGAGCATCTGCCAGTTTATTCTTTTAATAGTGCTATGAAACCAATTTACTTTGTAGATGAGCTGTCACTGTTTCTGCCTCATCAACTCATAGGACAACTTCATCCTTTTTTATTTTTAATACCTTGTCGAGGCTCGTATGAGACTAACACCACAACGCACAGCAAGGGGGCATGAGACAAGAGGGGCGGGAGTGGGAAGGACAAAACAGTGGGGAACAGAGACATTAGAGATATGGGAAGGGAGAGGGATGGGGCGGGAACATGGAGAATACAAGATGGACATTACAGGACTTTCAGGAAGGAAAGCAGGGAATGTGAAGGAGGTTGGTTTGGGGTGGATTATCGGGGGAAGAAAAGATCGAGGATTTGGATGGGGGATGATAAGAGGTGGTGGTGAACAGCTGTTTTGAAGGCCTGGAGGGAAGAATGGGATTGAATAGAGTGAGGGAGTTTAGTCAAAGGCGGGAAAAAAGAGGAATGAAAGAGTGAAGGTGAGCAGTGATTCGTGATTTTGGTAGTTTTACCAGAAGGGGGTTGTTGGCGGACCTTGAGCACCTGCGGAAATTGTGGGGACAAATTGCAGAGAGAGCAGGGGGGGCGAAGCTGAGAGGAGACGGTAGAAGACAGAAAGACCACCGACCAACCTGCGGTGATTGAGTGAGAGGCCCAAAGACTCAGCCTCATTGCGGGAGATGCCGATGATCCGAAATGCCTTGGTTTCCACAGCGTGAAGCCGAGAAAGGTGGGAGGCAGGCGCACTAGCCAGAGGGAGAGCAGTACTCCATCAGGCTGCGACGAAAGCTTTGTAAGTGGTTAGGAGCTCAGGTGGGCAAGGAAAGGACTTTGCACGACGGAGGATTCCCAGTTGGCGACTGGCTTTGGAGGCAAGGTTGGAAATGTGGCTTTCCCAGGAAAGATCATGGCAGATAGTGAGACCCAGAATCTTGAAAGAAAGGACTTCTTCCAGAGGATTGTTGAGAAAGTGGATGGGGGGGGAGGTTCCAAACGGTCCTTTCAGAGAGACATCGTGTGAGTGTGAGATTTGTCTGGATTGAAAGACATGTTCCACGTGTTGGACCAGTTTGTGATTTTATCCAGATCTGCAGTGAGCGAAGAACTGCTGCTTGCCGGTCTGAGGGATGACCGATGGTACGGCAGAGGTGGGAGTCATCAGCAAAGAGATATAGAGGATTTTCCAGAGAGTCGGAGAGATCATTGATGAAAACCATTAAAAGAACAGGGCCAGAACGTACCTTGAGGATTCCAGCCTGGACGGAAGAGGGGATGAAAGAACTCCATTTAGGGCCACACGTTGACGGCGACAGGAGAGAAGTCTGCGAGCCATGAGTCGAGATGGCCTTGGATACCATAGGAAGAAGTTTGGTGAGCAGGGCAGGTGCCAGATCGTGTCAAAAGCACGTGATATATCCAGGGATACGGCTCAGATTTCATTTCTGGCATTGAGGACCTCCATCCATTGTTTGGAGAGCAGAAGCAGCATATCCAGGGTAGAGGGACCTGGTTTGAAACCAAATTGAGATCGGAAATCAAGCCATTGGAGAAGAGGAAGGATTAATGTCTGAAGCGATGATGGATTCCATGACCTTGCTGATGATTGGGAGAAGGCTGATTGGTCGTAGTTGCAGGGATCTGTTTTTGTACCTTTTTTATGCAGGGCAGTAATGTTTGCTAATTTCCACGCAGATCGCAGATGACCTTGACAAATGAGAGGGTGAATAGAACAGAGAGAGGGTGAGCAAGAGCAGAAGAGCAGGTTTTTAGGACACGTGGGCTGATGCCGTCTGGACCGGTTGCAGAATCTGAGTCGAGGTTTGACAGCAACTCTCACCTTGTCAGGAGGAAAAGGACACAGAGTCCAGGGACAGTTGGGTGCGACTGGGTAAGGTGGGTAGAGAAAGCGATGGGTTTTCAACACAAGATTTACCTGCAAACACCAAGTTTAGGCATTCAGCCTTTTCACGTGCGGTATCAGCAGTGCGGCCATTTGAGGTAAG
>CM068967.1:18356033-18369990 GCA_035128595.1 Eptatretus atami | reverse complement strand
AACATACACCAGAAACAGATTTGATTAGATGCCACCAGGATTTTGAGGAGGGAGAGAGGTTTCAAAGTTCGGACTTGAGCTTAGAAAGATGTTGTTTTCTGGCTCTCCTGAGGGTACATTCACTCTTGCTCCGAGCTTTGTGGAAGGAACTGAGATTACCCTCAGTTGGGTTTGCTTTCCATAAGGCAAAGGCAAGTTGTGTACAACGTTTCTTCTCTCCATTCTCTGAATTCGCCTTTATTGTATCCATCAAGAATTGTGTTAAATCGCATCTCTGACCTAAAAACTATTTAAAACCCAGTTGCTTTGAATGTCGCTTTCCATCAACCATTCTTTTTTAATTTCAGTGCCAAACTCACCCCTCTCACATCTCACTCTCAAAGCAACCATCCACTCTTCTTCCTCCAAGCCTCCCTCTCACCTCCTCAAAAACTCCCCCTCACCTTTCTCCCGCCATTCACACCCCTCACTTATCCTTCTCAAAGTTGCCCCCCCCCCCCGCTCTCTTCCACAAAGCTGCCTCCTTCCACTGCCCTCTACACCTCCATCTCTTCACTCCACCTCCTCAAATCCTCAACTGCCTTCTTCCCCTCTCTTGTCCCCCTCTCCTCCAGCACCACAGAGCCTTTTCTCCTCCTCATCCAGCCCCCTCCCCGCTATTCTGCAATCCCCCACACTCTTTCAACAACCCTCCTTATCTCCCCCCGTCGTCCTTGTCCTACCCTCCCCTCCCCTCCCACTCCCTGCACCAAAGCCTCCTCCCTACCTCTTCAGTAAAAGTATGGACCTCAAATATCCGGGGCTTCACGCAAACCTTTCAGATCTTTCCACACAGGCTGCCACTGTCAAACCAGACATAATCTGCCTAACAGAAACTTTCATCCCCAAACGTGTCTGACTCCAAGTATCTCTCCTGGTTACTCCCTCCTCCGGTTTGACAGAGCTGAGCCTCGTCCTGGTGGAGGAGTTGCTCTCTTCATCAAAGACTATTCCTCACTCTCCATGCCACTGCCCTCACTCCCCACACCCAGAAAATACCTCTGGCTACGGCTTCCCCTCCACTCCCACCTCATGTTTTATGTGTACTGTACCGTCCACCTAACAGTGATGACTCCATTTACACTTCACTATCCGAAACCATGAACCAACTTATATCTTCTCATCCAAAACTATCTCTTCTCTCATATGTGGCGACTTCAATTGTCATCAGCCAGTTGGCTAGGTGTAGGTACCTCTCTCACCTGTCATGGCACTTCAGCAAAAGCTTTCTGCGACTCATTGGGACTGACTCAATCGGTCAACTTCCCGACCCGGATCTCACCAATGGTACTCCATCTCTTCTGGATTGATTTTGACAAATTTCCCTGACAATTCTTGCTGCTCTTCCTCCGCTCCAATCGGTTCTTCTGACCATGTCCTTGTCAAGTGGACATCTCTCTGGCTATTATCAGAGAACCACCTCACGCCGTCGAGTCTGGCATTTCACTCAAGCTGACTGGCAGGGTCTCCAAGCAGCCATCAAACTTATAGACTGGTCTCCTATCGTGACTTTCTCCAACATCAACTCATCCTGGGAATTCTTTCAAAGAAACTTGCCTCTCCTCATGCACAGATTTATCCCCTCTCGTCTTCAGTTGTCCTACCCTTCCTCCCGCCCATGGTTCACTAAGCTTGTGGCGAGGCAGTTGTCCTGAAACAACTTGCCTTTGCCTTATGGAAAGCAAACCCAACTGAGGGTAATCTCAGTTCCTTCCACAAAGCTCGGAGCAAGAGTGAATGTACCCTCAGGAGAGCCAGAAAACAACATCTTTCTAAGCTCAAGTCCGAACTTTGAAACCTCTCTCCCTCCTCAAAATCCTGGTGGCATCTAATCAAATCTGTTTCTGGTGTATGTTCCCCCTCCATCCCCTCCCTTACCTCAAATGGCCGCACTGCTGATACCGCACGTGAAAAGGCTGAATGCCTAAACTTGGTGTTTGCAGGTAAATTTTGTGTTGAAAACCCATCGCTTTCTCTACCCACCTTACCCAGTTCGCACCCAACTGTCCCTGGACTCTGTGTCCTTTCTCCTGACAAGGTGGAGAGTTGCTGTCAAACCTCGACTCAGATTCTGCAACCGGTCCAGACGGCATCAGCCCACGTGTCCTAAAAACCTGCTCTTCTGCTCTTGCTCACCCTCTCTCTGTTCTTATCACCCTCTCATTTGTCAAGGTCATCTGCGATCTGCGTGGAAATTAGCAAACATTACTGCCCTGCATAAAAAAGGTACAAAAACAGATCCCTGCAACTACGACCAATCAGCCTTCTCCCAATCATCAGCAAGGTCATGGAATCCATCATCGCTTCAGACATTAATCCTTCCTCTTCTCCAATGGCTTGATTTCCGATCTCAATTTGGTTTCAAACCAGGTCCCTCTACCCTGGATATGCTGCTTCTGCTCTCCAAACAATGGATGGAGGTCCTCAATGCCAGAAATGAAATCTGAGCCGTATCCCTGGATATATCACGTGCTTTTGACACGATCTGGCACCTGCCTGCTCACCAAACTTCTTCCTATGGTATCCAAGGCCATCTCGACTCATGGCTCGCAGACTTCCTCTCCTGTCGCCGTCAACGTGTGGCCCTAAATGGATTCTTTCATCCCCTCTTCCTGTCCAGGCTGGAATCCCTCAAGGTACGTTCTGGCCCTGTTCTTTTATGGTTTTCATCAATGATCTCTCCGACTCTCTGGAAAATCCTCTATATCTCTTTGCTGATGACTCCCACCTCTGCCGTACCATCGGTCATCCCTCAGACCGGCAAGCAGCAGCTTCTTCGCTCACTGCAGATCTGGATAAAATCACAAACTGGTCCAACACGTGGAACATGTCTTTCAATCCAGACAAATCTCACACTCACACGATGTCTCTCTGAAAGGACGCGTTTGGAACCTCCCCCCCCATCCACTTTCTCAACAATCCTCTGGAAGAAGTCCTTTCTTTCAAGATTCTGGGTCTCACTATCTGCCATGATCTTTCCTGGGAAAGCCACATTTCCAACCTTGCCTCCAAAGCCAGTCGCCAACTGGGAATCCTCCGTCGTGCAAAGTCCTTTCCTTGCCCACCTGAGCTCCTAACCACTTACAAAGCTTTCGTCGCAGCCTGATGGAGTACTGCTCTCCCTCTGGCTAGTGCGCCTGCCTCCCACCTTTCTCGGCTTCACGCTGTGGAAACCAAGGCATTTCGGATCATCGGCATCTCCCGCAATGAGGCTGAGTCTTTGGGCCTCTCACTCAATCACCGCAGGTTGGTCGGTGGTCTTTCTGTCTTCTACCGTCTCCTCTCAGCTTCGCCCCCCCTGCTCTCTCTGCAATTTGTCCCCACAATTTCCGCAGGTGCTCAAGGTCCGCCAACAACCCCCTTCTGGTAAAACTACCAAAATCACGAATCACTGCTCACCTTCACTCTTTCATTCCTCTTTTTTCCCGCCTTTGGACTAAACTCCCTCACTCTATTCAATCCCATTCTTCCCTCCAGGCCTTCAAAACAGCTGTTCACCACCACCTCTTATCATCCCCCATCCAAATCTCGATCTTTTCTTCCCCCGATAATCCACCCCAAACCAACCTCCTTCACATTCCCTGCTTTCCTTCCTGAAAGTCCTGTAATGTCCATCTTGTATTCTCCATGTTCCCGCCCCATCCCTCTCCCTTCCCATATCTCTAATGTCTCTGTTCCCCACTGTTTTGTCCTTCCCACTCCCGCCCCTCTTGTCTCATGCCCCCTTGCTGTGCGTTGTGTTTAGTTCTCATACGAGCCTCGACAAGGTATTAAAAATAAAAAAGGATGAAGTTGTCCTATGAGTTGATGAGGCAGAAACAGTGACAGCTCATCTACAAAGTAAATTGGTTTCATAGCACTATTAAAAGAATAAACTGGCAGATGCTCATCTCTGGAAGAGGAAGCTGCTGCGGTGGTCGGGAGGGGAGGTGGAGAAACCCACCACACTTTATTTCTAAACAAATGCAAAGCCCCATGACCCAATCAAAACATCGAGAGGAGAACGCAGGTGAGATAACATTCTCTTGCGAAGGAAATATTTTCACTCTGCGATTCGCCGTCAGGGGCATTGGATCTGTGTTTGGCCCTTCAAAAACGCTGATAAACGCCCGATTCCACAAAGGGTACAATGTTATGAAAGGAGCTGAGGAATAATGGAAAGCTTGGAATTTCCCAAACAAATCTGGAATAATACATCGCTGGAAACGATTCAAGAAATCTTGTTTTTCTTCCACAGTTCATCAAGCCGGTGTCATTCGAGTTGCGCATGATATGTTAACAGGTGGGAAAATCTTTGGACTGCATGGACACAGCTTCATATGGGGTCCTAAGTCTTTGAAATAAATCTTCCCAAAATCAATAGAACCAAATCACAAATGAAAGATTGCTGAACAATTGAAACAATGGAAAGAAATATGCTCTCGTGATGCAAACATGCCGATATATACACACGAAGGAAAAATACAATTTGGGACAATTCGATTGAAATTTGGGGTGGGGGAGCGGGGATCTCATGGCAATTCATGGAAATCTTTAAAACAAGCATCAAAGAACTTCCCTGTAAAAAAAAAAAAAAGACATCAGCTGAAAGGGAGGATGAAAAGTAAGGAATTTTTTTGAAAAAACAATGGCAATACACAGAGAGAACAGGGTGCGGCTACACAAGTGTTTGCCATACGGACGCTTCTGTTGCCATGAAGGTCTGCTGGAAAGAACAGATCTCATTTACGGCATAACTGATGATAATGATGCAAGCTTGTTTGTGGAATCGCAGGCCTTCTGTCGACATTCATCTTTGGTGGACAAAGCAGTGATGACGGCCGGCCAACATCCCACCCATCGCTTCCAAGTCCCCAAACGTCAAATCTCTGGACAATCAAGTGCATTGAATCTCTCAGTATCCACCCTAACTCCCCCACCGCTTCACAACTGCCAGGCTATTCTAACCAACCTTATGGTTAGCATTAAAATACTTCGGGGAAAGTTTCTACTTAAAATCATGTCTCATGGTATAATCTGGCTTTGTGTCCCAAACAAGGAAAAAAAACAACTTGAGATTGTGTTCAACGTCGGGGCTTCCAAGGCAGCAATTCCCCCGTTCGGATCATGACACGCAAGCTGCACTTTGTAATGGCTCTCTCCTCTCTCTCTCGGAAACAACCTGTGCGCTCTCGACACGACTCGAAGTAGAAATAGGCAAAGGCTTTATTTACTTGTTCAACGGGTAAATATTTTGAGCAGGTTGGGTACTTCTCGTGTGTTTGCACAGAAGTTCCATATCACTCGAATCACGTAAAACAAAACAGCGCCCAATCAGCTTCAAAGCATCGGAGTTTACGTTATGTCTCCACAAATGAGCAGTCTGTAAGGGTGGAACCTTCCATTGTATCGAATCTCTGTCAAATTCCCGACAAAGTCTCGCGAAGTCAAGCAGAAAAGGGCAAAAGCAATGCATTCCTCCGGCTTCCAACCCCATCATTTCCGAGTTGGAATTTTATTAATAAGTGGGTGCTGAAGCTGCCAGACTTGAGACAAAAATATTGGTCCATATGGCCTGATGGAAAAGCTGCCTTGGAACCTCACCTGCAGTCACCTCATCAATATGCTACTCGACCTCGTCACGTCGTTCAGCCTCACTCGGTGACATCGAACAAATTCTTGCACCGAGCGGAGAAAAAAAAACATCAAAAAGTAATTGATGATCAATCAAGAATGAGAATGGTACTCTGCAGAGCGCGGACCTCTGCCAAACTGAACAGTTTATGTTTTGTATCCCACCGATAGGCCGATCTGCCTCCGGACCTCAACCAATATCTGATCGGTTGTTCTTATCGCCTACCCACTCATCCGCCAAGTTTTGTCAACCCCATCCACAAATTTTTGATATATCCTGCCCACAGACAGATAACAAACAAACAAGCCGGTAGGCGCGATGGGTCGCCGAGCATGGAAACTATAAGTATAGAGCAAAATGGATGTCATATAGCGAATATGGAATACCTTAAGATTACGCATATCAAATCTCATCCAGTTCCATCGACTGATAACTACTCGGTATCCATTTAAATGAAAAGTACCGAAAATGCGGTTTGAAATCGGAAATCCCCAAAGTTCGAGGGGTGCTGTGGGTGAACGAAGATCTAAATCGAAAATCCGGCTCGATCGTTTGTGCACAATGTATTCCAGACGATTAGTGTGAATTTTCATGACATCCGACCATAACCCTAGGAGGAGTAGCATTTGGCCGAAGCACCTCCAGCTCTGCATATTATCGATTTTTGCACTAATTGACCTTTGACCCCTGACCTAAGCGAAAATCGGTCAATATGTCCTGAGAAAATGGTGTGTGGAGGTGAACAAGAGAAATGAGAGAAGTACACAAGACATTCACAGAGAATACACAAGAAGATCTTGGGAATTTCGCTTGATGGTTAAATCAATGGTTCGTGGTAAAGCACGGCACAGTGAGTACCCAGGAGGGTATGAGGGTTTAAAATCACAGTTGCAGGACGTGGTCACTGCTCGATAATTCCCCCCGAATGAGAAAATTCTGATGACCTGTTCAAGAATTATTTTGATGAATTTTTCAGTTTTCTTTTGTTACCTCCACCACCGAAGGTGAAGGAGGTTATGTTTTCACCCCTTTCTGTCTGTTTGTCTGTCTGTTTGTCTGTGTACAGGATATCTCAAAAAGTTGCGGACGGATTCGGATGAAACTTGGTGTACACGTTGGTGTGCGCAAGGACTATTATTCGATTTTGTTGAAGATCCGAATCCGGATCTGGAGATGAGTGTTTATTTATTTTTAAAGTGATTCTTCACCATTGAAAGATAGGCCACAAACAATTATAGGACTGTATAGCATGTATATCAAAAATGTATGGCCAGAAATGTTCTCGTGGATCAGGCATTACGAGGCGGAGGTGTGTCCTCTACCGAGTGTCCTTCCAGTCTCGTTTGTTTTCTCATTCCTTTCATCGTGTGACTGGCGGTGGAGACAACGACGTGTTAACACGTTTGTGTCACTAAAGGGGAATCTATTCCAGAAAGTGATCGCAAGGCTATGTCAATCATCACCGATTATGTATCTTGACCTCAACGATACCAAAAAAAAATGGCTCAATTACGAATCGGGTGTCTCTCAGTTATGGTGGGGGCAAGTCACCGCACGAGTTCCACCGACTGCCTTTCTGCAACGAGAAGCAAACGATTTAAGGGACATCTATATTATCAGCCCACACCTTTTTCCTCCTCCGTCGTTTCACACCACATGGCTTCGTCCATTTTATTTTTACTTTTAATAAAGCTTTAGGCAAGCTCACGCAGCTAGCTTTAAGGTAAGCTACGCACTAAATCAAGCTCGCGATATTTGTCTCGGTGGTGAATCACAGTTGCTGGACGAGCTGCATCCAAACAGGACACTCCGTGTAACCATGGCTTGAAACCGAGGACTCGTGGAATCGCAGTCCTCACCTCCGTCTTTCACTCTCAACTTTTCATTTGTACGGAAGAGTGAAATGAAACTTCCGACCTCGTCTTCTTTGCCTCCAGGATAACAGCTTGGAACCAATAAAATTGGCAAATTGAAACTTCCTCATTTCTTTCAACGGAAATCTTTCATCTATCAGGAACCATTGTGCAGCCATGGTTATCTCAGGATCTTGGGCCACCCGGCCAGCCTTGTTAAGCTCCGAGTACAAACCGTCACGTTTGTACATCGTAAAACATCAAGAGCGGAATGAGTGTCCAGTTGCATGAAGGACGATGCTTAAACAGAACAGATTTGATTTTCTCGAAGTTTGATCGAAAGTGAAATGTATCATTCTCATGAGATTCTGATGAAAATCTCATCAGGTTTCAATCAGACCTCGTGAGGTATCGTCGGAGGCTCTTGTAATGACAAACCTGGGTTTTCAACATTATCAAACTTGATCTCTTGCAGGCCTTTGCAGTTTCTTTGCTGAAGGTTTTGCTGGGAAATTTTTGCCGATGGGAAAATTTACCCTCTATCCAGCTTAACAGGGATAAAGGGACCAGGGAGATTAGTGTCAAGCTTTAGAGGCAGGCCTCGGCTTTATTCTGCTAATGAAATGCGGCATTGCGATGCCTTTGGACTTGAAAAGCGGGCATGTGTTTCGCTCAGGCCCACAAGGACGCCAGTGAGCAGTAAGAGCAGAAAATGCCAACTTTGATGTCCATCGCTCGTGTAATGAGACAAACAGCTTCAACACCTGCACTCGACATTAGAAAGTGGCCGAACCATCTGGCATACCCAAGCTGTGCACACATGCTCCTGACTGTCAGGAAGAGGAAGTCCAAGATCTGCCGTTCCCCATGCTCGTGCGAAGTCAGAAAGAATGCTTTGTTGCATAATCTGATAAAATCCATTCAGGAGCTGCAATTATACAGAACTATAATGACTTTCTCCTGCTCCTCATCACTAGACTTTCCAGGGGGAGAGGTAAAGCTGTCATTATGCTAGGAAGGGACAGGGCCTGCTGAAACCCTGTCATTATGATCGCCCTCGCTGCTTCCGAATCCACACGAGTGGCAAGCCTGTACCTGAGCCGACCACCCCTGGGAGTGCAAAAAAGAAAGGAAACACCCCCCTTCAACCACTCCCTGGCTTCACATCCTTGCGATCCAGTTCCTGATGCCATGCCAGCCGTGTTTCTTTCTGGCAGGCTATGGCCAGGCGGGAAGGCTAGATTCCCTAAAGGTTTTGTTCTGTTCAATGAGACAGGCGGACTGACCAGATGCTTTCGCACCAAACCATTTGTTGTTCCATTCTCCTGGTGGACATCTGCACGGTCGACGTACACGTTGCATAAAACCACTTGACACAACATCTTGAAAGATAAAGTTTTCTCGTAATACGTAAAAACCTCAAGAACGCGTTTCGATCGTGCCGGCTGCTTGTTGATCTCATAATTCTAAGGATTAAGGGCAATCTGGCAGGTGACGGTTATGGTCAATTGCATGTCACAAGTGTATTTAGCCAGAACGGCAGCTTGTACTCTCTCGATGATTGAGAACAAACCTCATCAGGTTCTCCATAAGTACGACGAGCTTAGGGTCCTCAGAAATAAAATCAGCGCCAAATCTCCCGCACAAGACTCTCCCCGGGGTGGCTCGGCGAAGGATTCAGGCTCCAAATGATCTCTTCCTTGTGGGAAGTGAAACAAAGCTGCCTGCATGCCTCAACCATTTCAGGAGGATTATACGAAATTGAACGCTTTTCTCTGAACCTCAAACATTTGTGGTTTATGATGTTTACAAGAAGATTTTACACCGAGCTCAAACGATTTATGGATGCACATAAAAATTCCAAGGAGGCGTTTGCAACTTGTGAAACTGAGTAAAAGCAAACATTCCTCTATCGTGCTGACTTGCGGCCTCGGAAGCAGACGCACGGCGTGCTACGATGCCTCCGGACCACCCGGTAACAAGTGCGCGTAAAAAAAATCGCTCCAAGGCCTGTAGGAAAAGGCTCTGATAAAGTAAATAAGTAAATAAACACAGATTTATATTCTTATCCGACACAATGATCGCCATGAGGATTGCGTTCAAAATGCGCGATGATCGCAAGTCAGCAGAAAGATCTTCAGCGCACCGATTCGGGCCTCAAGCCACTCGAGCGATATGACAATTATGAGGATCGTGTATGATCTTCCCTTGTACCAAGCGAGCGATTCCTCCGAGGTAAGCAAGCGTATGCTTTGCTCCACTGCAAGCTTCTTCTTGAGCATTTTTGAGGGACTGCAGGATGATAACAATGACAAACTTTGCAGAAGGTACACCAGTCGAAGACGGGCGATCGGATTGAATGGAGCACTGGTAGGATTTGAGCTGACCCTAGAACAACAATTACAACAAGCAACGACGACAACGTGATGAACGCAATAGATGGAGACAACATGAAACATCCCGTGACAGTTGGGCTTGAAGTGCCGCACATCGAAATGCCGTGATGTCATCCAGAAAAGTGAATGCTTGACAAAAGGTCGACTTCACACTGGGTCACATGGATTAAAAGATGCAAGTGAACTTAGATCCGTAGAGAGGATTGTACGTCGTTGTTAATCAGCCTTCGAAGTCTGGTGAAAGGTGAGAGAAGAAGCAATCGGGACGGAACAAGGAAAGACATTGTCGTGTGGAAATAAAACTGACACGAGTTCAAGTGAACCGCAGAACCAAACAGAAATAAGGTAAAAAACTTTCATTAACTATTTAGTGGCAATTCCATTAACCGTGATAACACACAAGAATCGTACTTGGACGGCACTCGGTAGAGGCATACCTCCGCCAGGCTGAACGGTGTACGATTTGTAGCCCTGCGAAGCCGGATCCACATTAAGCAAAATCTAATCAGCTTGTTCTTGTCACCTGCCAACACTCCAGCAAGTTTTGCCAAAATCCATCTATAACCTTTTGCTATATCTGTTCAGACAGACAGACAGACAGACAGACAGCAGGGGTGAAAACAGAACTCCGTCCACCTTCAGTGGTAGAGGTAATAACTGATAAAAAAATTAAGATGTATATTCTGTATTCGTGCCAATATTCTATGGAGATTGCAGTAAGCTACGGAGACCTCTCCGACAACAATCTCACAACGCACATCATCCTTCCCCTCCGACCACCACCATCGACAACAACTCTAACCACAGCATTCCGGTCGTGACTTTTCACAGTTTTGGAGATCCACGTTTCGTGTACTGAGAGTGCTGGCACGGTCACTGTATTGTCGTCAAAGGCATACTACAAGCCACATGGCAACCCATCCTTTTTGAAGGATGCATTGCAGCTTCCAAATAAATCAACTGTAATTTAGTAATAATATATTATATTAATGTGCCCCATCTGCAGCCATTAAGTGACAAGGGGTGCGGTGTTGTTCGCCAGAGCCAATGCTATGGGTGCTAACCAAAGCCGGCCTTCCTTCATTTTCAAGTCTTCTACGAGCCGTGCCTCTTGTTAAAAACACAAAAAGTGACAAGAAGTTGACCATCCTACTGGTATGCATTTTAAACATCCCAGTGACTCCTTCGAATTGATTCTTTAGGCAAGTTCCAAATTTCTGGCAGGGTTCAAAGTGGGTGTACCATAAAAAAAAATTAAAAATTAAAAACTGCCGGCCCCATGAACTCCCAAGGCTAATTAGAACTTGGACGGGATAATGGAGTAACTGCCAAGAAATGCCCTTGCTTTAAAAAAAACAACAAAAAAAAAATGATAAAACAGATTAGGGTTCGGCAGAGATTCCTCGCATGGGTGAGCCGTATAATCAGTGCATAAACAGACACAAGGAGTTGAACCGGGGCCCAAGAATCGCCATTTCCCCCCGAAAGAGCAACACGTTCACTTGACTGGAATCGACGAAGGTCAACTTGACTTCCCCAAGCCGGGCGGCCCGCCTGTGGCACACCGCTCAGATGGGTGGTGACAACATGGAATCTTACCTAAGGCTGTAAGACGTTGCAGCGCAATGACGATTGCAAAACCGTTTCGCCTCGAGCATTTTCAAAATTTTGAAGTAGCGGGCTAAGCTCCTGTAAGCCCGGGTTAAAAACTGTATTCTCCAACAATTTTGTGTGGACCTCTGAGAAAGTCATTATAGATGTTGCTCATGCTCCTATTTTTGGCAGGAGGGGGATCCTTTGCTATAGCTCATTTTAAAGGAATTTCGACGCTCTTTTTCTCCACCCGAGTGCAAAATGCAGCTCAAATTTTGGATACTTTGTGCCGGAGTTCAAATTTTCACATCTTAAAAACGAGAATGACTGGAGCACTTTGGAGATTATCTCTTCATCTGGCTGTGCAGATTCTGAGGAAACACGGGCCAATTTTGAAGCTATCTCGGTTTTAGGCACGGAGCGTACTGGGGCCGGACATGCTGGAGAATTCCAGCATCTGCGAATGGGAAGTGTCTCAAAGACATGGCTCATTTGCCAGGAGGAAGCGTGATTTCACAGCCGGGGTGGGAAACCCTCAGAGACCGACCGCGTGCCCAGGCCATCGGAGGACCGAAGTTCGGCGCAATTTGGCCCGGAACCCGGAGCTCGGAAAGGGCAGAATTTTGAACGCCGAAGAGCACGGTGTGGCTTCGTTCCCTTTTGTCCTCATAATCACCAGGGGGACGACTGGTTGCTGGAACTTCATTAAAAGCTTTTCGACACACTGGAAGCTCCTGGGAACAACGGCGGAGTGACGCCGGGGAAAATGGCGAGGGTCAGGGTGAATGATGGAGTCGGAGAGGTCTACGGTGAAAGAAAGAAAGAAAGGAAGAGAAAAATAAATAAATATATAGGTAACCGAAATTTCGTGCACAGTGGGGCTGTCTCATCATTCAGTTCAGTTGGAATTAAAAGGAACATCGCATTCCCGAATTTGGCATGCGATGACAGCGTGTAAAGGACACAAAGCGTGCGGCTGGAATCGTGCATGATCTCAGTTGGAAGTGCGGCAGAACGTGCACCACTCAATTTTCTACATGAAACTAGTACTGCGTTTAAGATTCTGCTTCTTTAAACATTGGAGGCCTACACATGTACACATGCTCAGGAACGCATCCGCGAGGGATTGTTTCAGATGTCTTGCCGAGTCCGCCCGTTCACCGGAATCGGAGCACGATTACCCCCAGAAGCAACTGGCAGATAAAGTCGTTTGAGTGTTCGAAAAATAGATACGAGAGGGGATGTGGCATTGAAAAAAAAATGTCAGCACCAGTACCTGTCAATCAAAAGCAAAAAAAACAACAACTTCTGTACTTCACTGTGGGGAATTGCACCGGGGGGGGGAGGGGTTGGTTGGGGGAGAGGGATGTGAAGGGGTCGAAGCAGTGAAAGTTTGGGGTGAGTGAAAGACACAAATGGGGATATTGATGGTGATGATAAATCACATCAGCATTTGGATTTTTTGAAAGCATCAGACTTGGGACTTTTGGCCCGAGTGCGTCTGGGAACCCATTATTGTGTTGACTACACTATTGTCATGTTTGTGAGTCTTCAATGATCAAAGGCTTGCAGAGGACTAGGACTACTACATATCAACGACCACATGATTCCACTCTTCTGTGTAGGATTCGGTCAGGGAAGCTTTTTGAGCCAAATTCTTTCACGAGACAGTCGCCAGACTCAACTTCTGGCGCTCAACTGAAGGTGATTTGTGGAAGAAATTTGTGATTTGTTCAGGATGCAGGTGAAAACTCACCAACTCTTTGTGAAGAACCGAAACACACACAATGGTCCTGTGGCTGAATGTCCAACCGAGGGACGTGGACACACATCGATGCCTCGCCTGCCTGAGAAACACCAGGTGGCAGTTTATAGCTGGGTCGAAATTTTGAACGCAGGCCAGACAGCTCAAAGGTGAGTGTGTATACCTCTCGGCTCTGCTGCCAGCTTGATCTAAGGCTTGTGGACAAATCACAAGCAGGAAAATGACATTATTAAACAGCAGTGTACTTCAAATGAATTAACAGGACATCTGTAGACGATGGACAAATACATACCGTACATGGGGTTTAAACATGGGATTTCCAACATCATAAACATCAGTTCAGATGGGAACACAGAATAGGCTAACGTAACTTTTGAGTAATTTAACTTTAACTAGTACGTGCCCGTAAAAAAAAAAAAAAAAAAAAAAAGATTAAAAGATGTTCAACGCGAGCAAGAAACAACAACACACAAGGCCGTTTCTTCGCTCTCGCGTGCCGTACGTGCGTGGCCCGGAAGTTCGCATATTCGCAGTTACGATTATTCGAAATTTAGTTTTTAATGGCCAATTATTCAATTACGCCACACGTATTTTTCCTTTCGCAATGTCATCGGACAGGAAAAACAAAAGAGAAGGAGAAGAGAGAAAAAAAAAATTTACTTCCTGGTTTGGAGCATACAGCACTCTGATGTTATAC
>CM068967.1:18342777-18356008 GCA_035128595.1 Eptatretus atami | reverse complement strand
GCTCACACCTAACCTTTCCACCAAATTTCGTCCAAATCCGCTCAACAAATTTTTGAATGATATCCTGTTCACAGACAGACAGACAGACAGACAGACAGACAGAAGGGGTTGAAAACATAACCTCCGTCCACCTCTGTGGTGCAGATAGGTAATAAGACTCGAGGTGACGAAAACTGAATTTGCTTGCTTCCAATTGGCTACCTCTGTCGACATTCATGGGTTTTTTGCACATGTAGCTATGGCAACAAAATCAAAAAGGACTTTTTTGTTTCATTCCAGAAGTGAACAAAAGGAAACAGAGCGATCGCAACACACCTTAACCCCAAAACGTGTGATCTTTTTTCTTCCGACAGCATGCCCCGCAGTATGTAGGTGTCGCGGGTTCGTAGATCACACAAGTTTGGCTCAAGCTCTTTCACGAACCCGCAGGCCAGGCCTGATTGTTTCGACTGGTGCCGATTTGAACAGGATTTTATTTGCTTAGGGTGCTGACGATAAACTTGCTTGCTCTTCGGCGAAAGATACCATGCGATCTTTAACGTCCACCAACTAATGTTCAACGGATGGGAATGCCCGGCTTAACGTCCACCATAAAGGACAGTGCACTATGTGTATGACCCACTTGCCTGCGAATCACCGATCAGACAGTTTATAGTCAGGTCAGGAATCAAACCCAAACTGGAGAACAGCTCATTGGGTGAGTGTGCTACCTCTGCACAATCCTGCCACAATGTATGCCTAACGTGATTATGACCTCACAAATGTTGTCTAGCTCAAATAACAGCTTTTAAAACATTACTTATTACAATCAAAACAACTGCTAACTCTCCCTTTTTAACGAGGACAAAGGCTCACGGAGCTTGTACACACAGTGCATGCAGGATAGGACATAGGGAGACATCAGGGGACTGTCGGATGAATTACAAGACATTTAGTAACCGTTAACAAATAAACACAGCACAAGAGATCTTAACCTCAAATCCCAGCAACATGAAGAGTGTGCTCAGATGGGAACGCCAAACAGGACAACCCATTACGAGGTTGGAGGTACGTGAGAAAGACAAAATATGATGATGTCGTTTTTAAACTTTCCAAACCTTGATAATGAGGTCATGGTTGCTGATGGTACAATGAGAAAGACCATTTTGTGGTGCCCTGTGGCACACTTTTAGCAGACATCGTATGAACCTTACACACGGTGACAGTCCTGGTCTGTAGCTGCGTTCAAGCATTAAGTGACAACAGTGGGTGATGTGGTAGCAAGTTGTTCATGAATATTCTTGATCACAAGGTACGGACATGTGAAGATGTACATATATTTTTTGAAGGTCTCGATTAGTTTGACACATCCTTGCCACCTCACCCTTCAGCTTGAGACCAACGAAGCAAGGACTTTTTTAAAAGATGTGGGCCAAGTTTGGAAACTATTTTGGTTGATTTAATGATGGTGTCACCTTCTATCAGCACCAAACCTGAACTGTTGAGTTCAGTGACCCGAATGAGGCTGGCTTTTCTGGCGTTCCGGTTTCGAAGCAATTAGCAAGGCACTCGCCTTTGACCTGCCTTTGCCATCCGGAATAGCGCTCCCCATCCCTCTTAGGTCTCCCCTTCCACCATTCCACCTATATCCAGTCTCACTGTCGTACAACAAAAGAGCCTCCCCCCCCCACCGGGCGGTCCAGTCACAGCTGTTTGACTTCAACGTGCCTATTCTAGCCACAGGCAAAGCAGGGAGGGCAGGGTCAAGTGGGGAGGGGCGGTCATGTAGCAAGGGGCGGGGTCACAACGAAACAGAGCTGCGGAGGACCGATCTGCCTTCTAAATGCTGACATACACCGACGGCACATGTGTAAACTGAGCACTGACTTCATCTCAATCTTACGGGACATGTGCAACAGCATGTAATCATCAATGGTGATTTAACCGCCTTTCATGAAGTCGTCCACAGGGACCTTATCAACACCGCCAAGGTGCAGACCGATCATTCGTATGCCGATTTCTCTATCCTGCATGCTGCTCGAATAATGCAAATACAAGTGATGAAATAAACAAGTTTTTTAAGAATATATATTATATATATGTGAAGCATCGCTGGCCAAATAAGTCCATTTGCTGCAATGGCCAAAGAATTTTACATTTGACCCAAATGTTCCTTCATGTCGAAGCCAAAGCAAACACATTTGCAAACTCTCCGCAACCTCAGCAGGAAATATCTGTCATCTGCACTCTGAGAACAAAATGTTCTGCATCAAAACGGAAGCAATTTAACATCTAAGAGATTCCGGTACCTTTACGTCAAAGGCAACGACCGAGTCACAACCGTAGAGCTCTCAACTCACGTTTTGCTACAATTTGCCCGGGAGCTGCCACCTTTTCCTTGCCTTCGATAGAACTACATCTCCACACCATGCAGCATAACCTTGAAAAAACCTGTGGCAAGCTTCATCAGTCAGAAGGTGTTTGACATTACAGGTAGTGGACAAAAAAATGGAAACACCTGGCTAAAATGGACATCAAGTATATTGAAAGGAACAGCTTCCACACAAGTGTATCCCATGTGTTAATAAAGCAAATAACATCACAGCATGCTTAGGGTCATGTCTAAAAATGCTGCACAGGTTGGTTGCCTATAGTTATGGCTTAGCATGGCTGAAAGAGAAGACCTGAGTGACTTTAAAAGAGGGTGATTATTGGGGCGCATTTGGCAGGAGCTTCAGTGACAGACAGCTTAACTTGCTGATGTTTCACGAGAAACGCGTGTCTAAGGTGATGTTGGCATGGAACTCTGAGGAGATATCATCAGCAAAGAGCAACAGTGGGCAGAAGCATATAATCCAGGATCGTGATATCCGTGCATTAATTTGAAGTGCAAGGTAAAGCAGGTGAGCAACGACAGATTCAATTGACCGTAAATTCCAACATCAGGCATGAGCAGCCAGTTCATTCAAAAATGGTTCACGAGAACTCCACAGAGTGCGATACCATAATTCGGGTTGCAGTGCACAAACGCTCAGCACACCTGGCAATGCACATTTGCGAGTCCAGTGGCGCAAAGAGCACAGGCAATGGACGACCGGGCGGTGGAGGGATGTGATAATGGACAAATGAATCATCCTTCACCGTGTTCTCGACAAACAGACGAGTGCACGTGTGGTGCCCAACCTAAATACAACTACAACCCTGAGTACTTGGTTCCAACGGTGAAGGATTCTTGGTAGTTTTGTAAAGTTGTGGGGTGCTTTTTCTGTGTATGGTTTTTGGGTGCAGTCATTCTTTTATAAGGCAAAGTCAACGGCAATCGCTACTTAATGTAACTGAGTGATCATTCTTCACCCCGTGTTGCAGCATTTCTTTCCTACGAGGAGGGGTGTCTTTTCCAGGATGACAATGCCCCCATGCACAGATGACATGTGGTCACCCAATGGTTTGATGAACATGACACTGATGTTTATCCATATGTTCATGGCCTTCTCAGTCACCACATCTGAACCCAATCGAGCATTTATGGGATATTCTTGGAATGACACCTGAGACAGCATTTTCCACCTCCATCAAACAAGTGCGAGTTGGTCGAGTTTCTCGTGGAAGAACGGCGCTGCATCCCTCCCTGCAGAATTCTAGCGATGGTGGACTCTTATGCCACGGCGGCATACAGGCTGTACTGGCCGCACTTGGTGGCCCAACGCCCTATTAAGTGACGACATTGGTGTTTCCATTTTTTTTTCTTACTACCTGTATGTTACCTAGAAGTTTTTGGAAGTGAATTCGTGCCTCTGAGACCTCAATAATTCTGAGGCAGAGAAAGGATAGGTGTTCAGCAACAACAATGTAGTGGGAGGCCTTCAAAAAGAGAGTAGGGATGGAAATCCAAACAACATGCCCCTCTCATGGAAAACTCGACAAACGATTAAGGCTGAATCATTCTAAAGTTGAAAAAAAACTCTGAGATGAGAAAAATAATTGTGAAAAATGCTCTTTGGTAATTACCATTCATTTTCAAAGAGTGCTTCGGTCTTTTTGAAGAAGATTTCATAAAAAAGTGCAACAGATCTCCAAAATAGGCTGTGCTCTCACAATCTTCTACCTCTCTGATTGGATTGACCTTCAGACGAAACAAATGTTGTGGGCCAACATTCAGAGGGGTTCTTGCTGAAAGGGTTGAGACCTCAATGATGGACAGATCCCGGCTGATGATCCGGACGATCATCGAATCATACAGTGAATAATCTAAAGCAATTTCTTCAATTCCATCTCTTTCCCTCTCCTCCTTTTACTCTCTTCCTCTCCCCCTCAATTCAGACAGGAAGTTCAAAGCCATGCTGTGTGTGCATTGCACGTGATACAATGAGAAATCCTTTTAGGCTTTTGAGCACACCCGTATTACCAAGCCTCGGGCATTCTTTATCCTCCCCCCCCCCCCCACTCACCCCTAGCCCACCACCAAATCGCCGCCCCATTTCCGTTTCTTTACTTTTCTACATCACACCACCATCGGCAGATATGAATGCCTGTGCTTGCTACACAGCCAAGAAACCTGAAAAAAATAAAGGAAACGTTTCAAATACATATGCAATGGCCTTTCCATCACAATGATCAAAGCAAGCTGTTAAGTACTTATGATTGGCAATGACAGTAATGGATGCCCTTAATACATTTGCATGCAACAACTACTCTTAGTTATATATTACAGGCAAAAGGAAAAAATGATTGCCGGAGATGCCAAGAATATTACAAACATCGATATGATTTCTCTCAATCCTGTTTCACTGTATTGTTTGTTTGTTTGTTTGTTTTTAAGCACACCATTGGTTACCTGTTTTGTCTTTCCCTGAGTAACAATTTTTCAGATTACAAAAGGTAACTAGAAAGCATCTCCAAATGCAAGCCCATCCGTGTTGAGCTTTTGTCTTTGCTTTGCTACTCAACTTAAACTTGATGAAACCGACAGTTAAAAAAAATTGTACATTTTATTAATTTGTGTTCTCCAAATTCTCACAATGAAGGTTTGTTGAAGATTTGATGACAAAAGCTCAATTGGCAAAAATGGTATGGCCTGGACATTACACACTGAATCTCAATGGTGAACAAGGACTTTGATTAAAACATTTATGGCTGCGGTCCACCACTTCACCGATGACATCATCCTTTGTTCCCCATTGGAGTAGAATGAAATATGCGAAGTTTCAAATTTTTCCAATCAGTGGTTTCAGAGATATGATTGCTCTAATTTGTTTTTGCGTTTAATCACGATGGCTGCCATATCACGTGACCTTTGACGTCACAATTATAATTAAAATATTCTCCATGGTGGGGGTCGCCTCCTACCCTGACAATTTTATGTCAATCAGGACAAGTGGATGCTGAGAAAAAAACGTTAAAAAATAAATACAAAAATAATTTTCAAAAGTCAAAAAAAATTAAAACATAATAAAAAGGCCAAAGAGGGTCGAGCAATAATAATTGGGTTCGCGGGCGCCAGCAGTGACCACTATTTTCGTTGTCGTTGTGTCTGTGTGGCTGTCTGTCTGTCTGTCTGTCTGTCTGTGACTCTCTCCAGAGGCATAGCTCCGTGACGTTGATGCGATCTTGATGAAACTTGGACACAAGCTAGATTATCATGGTCTAGTTGTGTCTTTTGTATGATGGGGCGTCCCACGCCCCTTGTGGGTGGAGCCACCCCACTGGAACTTTTTTTATTATTTTTATTTTTTTCTCACAATTTCATTGCCTAGAAGCTTGTTGTAATGTCCATAAGTACAACATATGAAAAATCCGATTTTGATTTGGTCAATTTTGACGTAAGAGATAGGTTTTTACGGCGGGGCTTCCTCAAAAGTTTCCACTAACTCAATTGTACCTATCGTGGCATTGTTCAAAAATGGCCACGAACCATTGTCGCCTCCTGGCTAGTAATCATAACAATCATAATAATAATAATGAAAAATTATTTCAACAAAATTATTAATTTGTGTTCTCCGTATTCTCATAATAGAGCTTTGTTGAAAATTTGATGCACAAAAGCTCAAATGGTTAAAAAAAGTTACGGCCTGGACAGACAGACAGACAAACAGAAGTGATTGCAAGACACCGTCTTCCGCTGTGCTGGGACGGATTAACAAGAGCACCACTCGGTGGAGTGCATACCTCTGCCACGCTGAGCAGTTCACGTTTTGTATCCCACCGATAGCCAGATCTGAACCGGACCTTAACCAATAACTACTTGGCTTGTTCTTGTCACCACCCACTCATCCACCAAGTTTTGTCATAATCTGTCAATAACTTTTTGAGATATCCTGCTCTCACAGATGGACAGACAAACAAATAGACCAAACAGGTGAGAAAAGGTAAAAATGTTGGGGATCATCATTCATCATCATCATCATCATTCTCTCCTCCTCCTCCTCCTCTTCTTTTCTCCTTTCCTGCAATTATCCCTTTCTCCCTTCCTTTACCGAATTATATTTTCCTCAATTTACTCCCACCTCATTTGCATATGGGATTGCCTCGATCTTTGAGCTGTTTTCTGTGTGGTAGCAAAGTCGGTGTAGGTAACAACAGTAACTTTGGTGGTGCATTGCTTAATTTACTTTTGGGTTTTTTCAGTTGTTGGCTTTGTCATATCTCATTACTAGTGGGGGTACCTGGTGTTGCCCGGTGCGGTTCTGAACCTGTGGCATTTTTGAAGAAATCAAATGTTGTTGTTTTTTTTCTACTTTTTTGCGGGGGGTCTAAAACACTTCCCTACACCACGAAGGAATGGTGTCGGGGATCATTTAATATTACCTTCACAGAGCTACAAAGGCTTAAGCATTAATTATAGAGCAATTCTTTTTAAAATCCAACTTTTTTTTTCAAAACTTTCAAAAATTTTTTTTTTTTTGCCAAAAACATGCCCTGACAAAGCCTGATGTTGGCTTAATGGTAAAGGTAGCTAGCTTAAGATCTTAGGGTCTTGAGTTGAAGCACCTGTCCTACCATTGAATTAGCGCCAGGATGACTCAACCTGTCATCCTTTCGATGTCCGCAAAATGAGTACCAGCTCACTGGTAGCGGGGCATTGCATCAGCGGCACAGCCGTGCCCCCAGAAAATGATGCAGACAAGCAGCCACAGGCTGCATACAAATAAATAAATAACTTCTCGACACTCACTGATGAACCTCAGAAAGTTTGACGATGATCCGTTTGGCCATCTCTGAGAAAAATGGCGACATGCACACAGCAGAGACAAACAGCTCTCTCACAGTCTCAAGAAAAGTTGCGGATATACGTTGATATTAGTTATCGTATAATTGTAAAAGAATACCAACCAAACGAGAGGAATTTAACATAAAATTCACTAAACGGAATATCACAATTACAGCGTGTCGAATCATGTTCTGTCAAAACAGAGAATCATTTCAGGCTTTGAATAATCTTTTCTTTTTTTTTTGAAAGAAAACTCTGTATTATAACACAGAAAGAAACCACTTTCATCACCAAACATATCAATGGCCATTCAAACAAACCGCGGAGATTTATCACATTCAAAATTACAGTTCGGAGTCTGCTGGTAACTGCACCATGTGTCGAGTGGGGTGGGGGAGAGTTAGCGTTTGGAGGAAGTGGACTTGGTGCCCAATCTGGCTGCAATTGTTTCCAAACAAGGAAATCCAACGGCGGTCAGATTATTTGGCACCGGCAATTAATGGCATTTGATTTGGCAATGGTGGAAAACCTAAACTTTCAAAATTCCCCTTGCTTTGCCCAACCTTAAAAATCCTCATCCAGTACAAGCTGCGAGACCCTCTCTGCGCCTTCGGGCATTTCTTTTTTTAAATTATTATTAATGAAAGGTCGCACTCGAAAAAGAAAATAAACACCAATTCCCAAGCAGAGTTGTCTGGTCTGAATCAATCCAGAGGGGGCGTGGTCATGTAGAAAAATTATATTGATAAGACAAAAGACACCCACGTGTTCCCACTTAAAGGTATTTTTTTGTCCTACGTTTCAACGTCCCTTCCTTTTATTTCCTCTTTTCTCTCTCAGTTGGCAGCAAGCGATGACATCTCACACCCTGATGATACACAGTGAATGCACTGAACCTTGCTTGTTGGACTGGTTTATGGATTTCTTCGGTTGCTTGTTGGCAAATAACTAAGATTGAGCCTCAAATGCTACGGTTTTGAACAGACAAAAAGAAAGCAAGCACTCTTTCTCAGCCCTGGTGTAAAGGCCAAATGTCACCCAACAGTGGAACAATAGGCCTCAAACTGTTAGCCACACAAATGAACGAGACAGCCGTCAGACACAACAGTGTGGGGTTATGGAACCATCGACCAACTTGAAATGGACTTGTGGTTGGCTCAAAAACGGCAAACCTCACACTATCTGCTGCCAAAGCACAATTTTCCGCCCTTCCTTGGTTTTCCACAACAGAGGCCGACGTCCAACTTTGGGAGTTGCCGGCATGTGGGGAGATGAAGTCAACCAATACAAGAAATAGACTTTAACTTGATTTATATTTAGATTCCACAACTCCCCCTCCTCCAACCCTGAAATTCATTTCCATTATTAAATAATTATTTTCCACGATGGTTTGTTTAAGCAAGTCGGTTGAAGAGAAACTGATCATTCACTATTGGGGCGGCCTTTCACATTTGGTGCACCCGCCAAACGATTACGAGGGTCATGGAGATTTTGCACACGACACTTTTCATGAATGAATGGACCGCAGTAAAGCGATAAATGCTTAGGATTTCACAGGAGTTGTCCAGTTTCTAAGCTGCACTCACCAACCAGACTCTCATGTGGAGAATTCTAGGGGCACCATTATTCCCACCTGCAACCATTTCCATGGAACATATGCTGCTCCTCCATTACTGGCCTGTCTTATAACAGCAGTGGAATGTTCTCAGCTGATGCTTGTTCATGTTCATACTGAACTGACGTCTGCTCAAAGGGAAGCAAGAGTAAAGTTTGCAACTCCGTCGGACGAGGCCTTAGTTCAGGCCGAAATGTACAGAGCTCTGAAGATCCAACTGTTTGCAAACATGATATTTTCCAATTTAATACACGAGAAATGAAGTTGCACAATATTTTCAAGTCAACCGAATATCACTTTTTACAATCAGTATAGTTCATGAACATTGCCACATTGTTTTGGGGTATGCTTACACTTGATATAACCGAGCTGCTCATCTTAATGGAGACACCCGTCTTAACAGAGGAGCCCGTCTTAACAGAGCCGCCCATCTTAACGGAGCAGCCCGTCTTAATGGAGCCGCCCGTCTTAATGGAGCCGCCCATCTTAATGGAGCCGCCCGTCTTAATGGAGCCGCCCGTCTTAACCGAAAGCCCGTCTTAACCGAGCAGCCCGTCTTAACGAGCAGCCCATCTTAACCGAACCGCCCGTCTTAACCAAGCCACCAGTCTTAACCGAGCAGCCCGACTTAACTAAGCCACCCCTCTTAACCGAGCCGCCAATCTTAACAGAGCAGCCCGTCTTAACCGAGCCGCCCGTCTTAACCAAGCCGCCCGTCTTAACGGAGCCGCCCATCTTAACCGAGTAGCCCGTCTTAACCGAGCCGCCCGTCTTAACTGAGCAGCCCGTCTTAACCGAGCCGCCCATCTTAACGGAGCCGCCCGTCTTAACCGAGCCGATCTCGTAACCAAGCCGCCCATCTTATCCAAGCCACCCATCTTAACTGAGCCGCCTGTCTCAACAGAGCAGCCCGACTTAACCAAGCCACCCCTCTTAACCGAGCCGCCCGTCTTAACGGAGCCGCCCATCTTAACCGAGCAGCCCGTCTTAACCGAGCCGACCATCTTAACCGAGCGACCGTCTTAACTGAGCCGCCCTGTCTCAACAGAGCAGCCCACTTAACTAAGCCACCCCTCTTAACCGACCGCCAATCTTAACAGAGCAGCCCGTCTTAACCGAGCCGCCCATCTTAACCGAGCCGCCCATCTTAACCGAGTAGCCCGTCTTAACCGAGCCGCCCATCTTAACTGAGCAGCCCATCTTAACCGAGCCGCCCGTCTTAACGGAGCGCCCGTCTTAACCGAGCCGACCGTCTTAACCAAGCACCCGTCTTATCCGAGCCACCCATCTTAACTGAGCCGCCTGTCTCAACAGAGCAGCCCGACTTAACCAAGCCAACCCTCTTAACCGAGCCGCCCGTCTTAACGGAGCCGCCCATCTTAACCGAGCAGCCCGTCTTAACCGAGCCGCCCGTCTTATCCGAGCAGCCCATCTCACCGAGCAGCCCATCTTAATCGAGCAGCCTGGCATAACCAAACCACCTGGCGGAACCAAACCGCCCGGCATAACGAAACTGCCAGTGTAACCAAACCGCCTGTCTTAACCAAACAGCCCAGTATAACCAAATAGCCAGGCATACAAAACCGCCTGGCCTAACCTTTGCCAAGAGACAGCTTCAGCAATGCGGACACTCTGCAAAGAGTATGGTGCATTGATGACGATGACGACGATGATGATAGTCAAACAACATTGAAGAATTCCATGATATTCTTCAGGATATTCTTTCCAATGAAAGTTAAGTTTCCAGTTGTTATCTGTCCCGTTTAACTGTTTATTTTATTACCTGCATGTTAGTGTGTTCCTAGTTCGGTTTTGTTTCAAAAATCGTGCTATTTTGTGAGTTTTCGTCGACCTTGTCTTACCGCGTGCTTGAGGCCAACCCATCATTCCCCTCGGTGTACGATCGTGTTTATTTGTATTTTCTCCCATTACCTTCAATTTCTATCTTCCCCACTTTCCGAACGTCCCCCAACCCTCCCAACGAAACACTATTTCTTGTCTTAAATCAAAAAAAAAAAACTACCTTTCTCCTTGCACACTCACAAGTCTCGATTCTTCTTCTTCTTCTTCTTCTTCTTCTGCATCTTCCTCTTCTTCTTCCTCCTGCCGGCACACCATCTTTATTCCACTGAGCTGACCCTCTCTCGCCATTACCTTCAGGATTTCTTCCAATCTACAACCTTCCATTCCGAATCTTACCTGTTCTTCAAAAATACATCAAAAAAATAATAATCTTCCTTGTATCCTTTCGATCTCGACACCTCCTGTAACCACGTGTCTCTCTCCACTCTTCCTGGTACTTTTCATCGACCCAGCAGCTTCACACTGCATTTACCATCCAAATTCACCACACACTTCCATGATTTTACTTCAACCTTCCCTTTCCAAAATGTTACACAATCCTATTTAAAATAAATAATTTCACTTTTGACTATACACCTCCCAGGGCCAAGTGCTTCTCCCGTAACCACGTGATCTGTTCACACCCCTTGCGTTTACCGATCCAAATTCACCATTCACCTCACGATTTTTTTCTACAACACTTCCATGACCTAATCTGATGAAAACTCTCTCAAACAATAATAATAATAATAATATAATAATAATAATAAAAAACGATCTCTTATAATGCTTCATCTTCCTCTTTCACACATGTGGTACTCTTATCTGTTTCATAATGCACAACTCTTCTACTATTTAAACAGACTGCTCCCAATTCGACCTCTCCTTCATACCTTGCCTAAAAAAATCCAACTGTTACAACGTTTCTTCTCTCCATTCTCTGAATTCGCCTTTTATTGTATCCATCAAGAATTGTGTTAAATCGCATCTCTGACCTAAAACTATTTAAAACCCAGTTTGCTTTGAATGTTCGCTTTCCATCAACCATTCTTTTTTTCTAATTTCAGTGCCAACTCACCCCTCTCACATCTCACTCTCAAAGCAACCATCCCTCTTCTTCCTCCAAGCCTCCCTCTCACCTCTCTCAAAAACTCCCCCTCACCTTTCTCCCGCCATTCACACCCCTCACTTATCCTTCTCAAAGTTGCCCCCCCCCCCCGCTCTCTTCCACAAAGCTGCCTCCTTCCACTGCCCTCTCACCTCATCTCTTCACTCCACCTCCTCAAATCCTCAACTGCCTTCTTCCCCCTCTCTTGTCCCCCCTCTCCTCCAGCACCACAGAGCCTTTTCTCCTCCTCATCCAGCCCCCTCCCCAGCTATTCTGCAATCCCCCACCTCTTTCAACAACCCTCCTTATCTCCCCCCGTCGTCCCTTGTCCTACCCTCCCCCTCCCCTCCCACTCCCTGCACCCAAAGCCTCCTCCCCTACCTCTTCAGTAAAAGTATGGACCTCAAATATCCGGGGCCTTCACGCAAACCTTTCAGATCTTTCCACACAGGCTGCCACTGTCAAACCAGACATAATCTGCCTAACAGAAACTTTCATCCCCCAAGACGTGTCTGACTCCCAAGTATCTCTCCCTGGTTACTCCCTCCTCCGGTTTGACAGAGCTGAGCCTCGTCCTGGTGGAGGAGTTGCTCTCTTCATCAAAGACTATTCCTCACTCTCCATGCACTGCCCTCACTCCCCCACACCCCCAGAAATACCTCTGGCTACGGCTTCCCTCCACTCCCACCTCATGTTTATAGTGTACTGTACCGTCCACCTAACAGTGATGACTCCATTTACACTTCACTATCCGAAACCATGAACCAACTTATATCTTCTCATCCAAAACTATCTCTTCCTCATATGTGGCGACTTCAATTGTCATCACGCCAGTTGGCTAGGTGTAGGTACCTCTCTCACCTGTCATGGCACTTCAGCAAAAGCTTTCTGCGACTCATTGGGACTGACTCAATCGGTCAACTTCCCGACCCGGATCTCAACCAATGGTACTCCATCTCTTCTGGATCTGATTTGACAAATTTCCCTGACAATATCTGCTGCTCTTCCTCCGCCTCCAATCGGTTCTTCTGACCATTTCCTTGTCAAAGTGACATCTCTCTGGCTATTATCAGAGAACCACCTCACCGCCGTCGAGTCTGGCATTTCACTCAAGCTGACTGGCAGGGTCTCCAAGCAGCCATCAAACTTATAGACTGGTCTCCTATCGTGACTTTCTCCAACATCAACTCATCCTGGGAATCTTTCAAAGAAACTTGCTCTCCCTCATGCACAGATTTATCCCCTCTCGTCTTCAGTTGTCCTACCCTTCTCCCGCCCATGGTTCACTGAAGCTTGTGGCCGCAGGCCAGTTGTCCTGAAAGTTGGATTTTTTAGGCAAGGTATGAAGGAGAGGTCGAATTGGGAGCAGTCTGTTTAAATAGTAGAAGAGTTGTGCATTATGAAACAGATAAGAGTACCACATGTGTGAAAGAGGAAGATGAAGCATTATAAGAGATCGTTTTTATTATTATTATTATTA
>CM068967.1:18331326-18342752 GCA_035128595.1 Eptatretus atami | reverse complement strand
TATATTATTGTTTGAGAGAGTTTTCATAAGATTATGGTCATGGAAGTGTTGTAGAAAAAAATGTGAGGTGAATGGTGAATTTGGATCGGTAAACGCAAGGGGGTGGTGAACAGTCACGTGGTTACGGAGAACACTTGGCCTGGGAGGTGTATAGTCAAAAAGTGAAATTATTTATTTAAATAAGGATTGTGTAAACATTTGGAAAGGGAAGGTTGAAGTAAAATCATGGAAGTGTGTGGTGAATTTGGATGGTAAATGCAGTGTGAAGCTGCTGGGTCGATGAAAAGTACCAGGAAGAGTGGAGAGAGACACGTGGTTACAGAGGTGTCGAGAATCGAAAGGATACAAGGAAAGATTATTATTTTTTGATGTATTTTTGAAGAACAGTAAGATTCGGGAATGAAGGTTGTAGATTGGAAGAAATCCTGAAGGTAATGGCGAGAGAGGGTCAGCTCAGTGGAATAAAGATGGTGTGCCGGCAAGGAGGAAGAAGAAGAAAGATGCAGAAGAAAAGAAGAAGAAAAGAAGAAGAATCGAGACTTGTGAGTGTGCAAGGAGAAAGGTAGTTTTTTTTTTTTGATTTAAGACAAGAAATATGTTTCGTTGGGAGGGTTGGGGGACGTTCGGAAAGTGGGGAAGATAGAAATTGAAGGTAATGGGAGAAAATACAAATAAACACGATCGTACACCGAGGGGAATGATGGGTTGGCCTCAACACGCGGTAAGACAAGGTCGACGAAAACTCACAAAATAGCACGATTTTTGAAACAAAAACCGAACTAGGAACACACTAACATGCAGGTAATAAAATAAACAGTTAAACGGGACAGATAACAACTGGAAAACTTAACTTTCATTGGAAAGAATATCCTGAAAGAATATCATGGATTCTTTCAATGTTGTTTGACTATCATCATCGTCGTCATCGTCATCAATGCACCATACTCTTTGCAGAGTGTCCGCATTGCTGAAGCTGTCTCTTGGAAGGTTAGGCCAGGCGGTTTGGTTATGCCTGGCTATTTGGTTATACTGGGCTGTTTGGTTAAGACAGGCGGTTTGGTTACACTGGCAGTTTCGTTATGCCGGGCGGTTTGGTTCCGCCAGGTGGTTTGGTTATGCCAGGCTGCTCGATTAAGATGGGCTGCTCGGTGAAGAATGGGCTGCTCGGAATAAGACGGGCGCTCGGTTAAGAACGGGCTGCTCGGTTAAGATGGGCGGCTCCGTTAAGACGGGCGCTCGTTAAGAGGGTTGCTTGGTTAAGTCGGGCTGCTCTGTTGAGACAGGCGGCTCAGTTAAGATGGGTGGCTCGGATAAGACGGGTGCTTGGTTAAGACGGTCGCTCGGTATAAGACGGGCGCTGCCGTTAAGACGGGCGGCTCGGTTAAGATGGGCTGCTCAGTTAGATGGGCGCTCGGTTAAGACGGGCTACTCGGTTAAGATGGGCGGCTCGGTTAAGATGGGGCGGCTCGGTTAAGACGGGCTGCTCTGTTAAGATTGGCGGCTCGGTTAAGAGGGGTGGCTTAGTTAAGTCGGCTCTCTGTTGAGACAGGCGGCTCAGTTAAGACGGTCGGCTCGGTTAAGATGGTCGCTCGGTTAAGACGGGCTGCTCGGTTAAGATGGGCGGCTCCGTTAAGACGGGCGGCTCGGTTAAGAGGGGTGGCTTGGTTAAGTCGGCCTGCTCTGTTGAGACCAGGCGGCTCAGTTAAGATGGGTGGCTTGGATAAGATGGCGGCTTGGTTAAGCGGTCGGCTCGGTTAAGACGGGCGGCTCGTTAAGATGGGCGGCTCGGTTAAGACGGGCTGCTCAGTTAAGACGGGCGGCTCGGTTAAGAAGGGCTACTCGGTTAAGATGGGCGGCTCCGTTAAGAACGGGCGGCTTGGTTAAGACGGGCGGCTCGGTTAAGACGGCTGCTCTGTTAAGATGGCGGCTCGGTTAAAGGGGTGGCTTAGTTAAGTGGGCTTGCTCGGTTAAGACTGGTGGCTTGGTTAAGAACGGGCGGTTCGGTTAAGATGGGCTGCTCGTTAAGACGGTGCTCGGTTAAGACGAGGCGGTTCGGTTAAGACGGGCGGCTCCATTAAGACGGGCGGCTCATTAAGATGGGCGGCTCCATTAAGACGGGCGGCTCCATTAAGAACGGGCTGCTCCGTTAAGATGGGCGGCTCTGTTTAAGACGGGCTCCTCTGTTAAGACGGGTGTCTCCATTAAGATGAGCAGCTCGGTTATATCAAGTGTAGCATACCCCAAAACAATGTGGCAATGTTCATGAACTATACTGATTGTAAAGTGATATTCGGTTGACTTGAAAATATTGTGGCATACTTCATTTCTCGTGTATTAATTGAAAATATCATGTTTGCAAACAGTTGGATCTTCAGAGCTCTGTACATTTTCGGCCTGAACTAAGGCCTCGTCCGACGGAGTTGCAAACTTTACTCTTGGCTTCCCTTTTGAGCAGACGTCAGTTCAGTATGAACATGAACAAGCACAAGCTGAGGAAACATTTCCACTGCTGTTATAAAGACAGGCCAGTAATGGAGGAGCAGCATATGTTTTCCATGGAAATGGTTTGCAGGTGGGAATAATGGTGCCCCTAGAATTCTCACATGAGAGTCTGGTTGGTGAGTGCAGCTTAGAAAACTGGACAACTCCTGTGAAATCCTAAGCATTTAATCGCTTTAACTGCGGTCCATTCATTCATGAAAACGTGTCGTGTGCAAAATCTCATGACCCTCGTAATCGTTTGGCGGGTGCACCAAATGTGAAAGGCCGCCCCCAATAGTGAATGATCAGTTTTCTCTTCAACCGACATTGCTTAAACAAACCATCGTGGAAAATAATTATTTAATAATGGAAATGAATTTCAGGGTTGGAGGAGGGGGAGTTGTGGAATCTAAATATAAATCAAGTTAAAGTCTATTTCTTGTATTGGTTGACTTCATCTCCCCACATGCCGGCAACTCCCAAAGTTGGACGTCGGCCTCTGTTGTGGAAAACCAAGGAAGGGCGGAAAATTGTGCTTTGGCAGCAGATAGTGTGAGGTTTGCCAGTTTTTGAGCCACCACAAGTCCATTTCAAGTTGGTCGATGGTTCCATAACCCCACACTGTTGTGTCTGACGGCTGTCTTCGTTCATTTGTGTGGCTAACAGTTTGAGGCCTATTGTTCCACTGTTGGGTGACATTTGGCCTTTACACCAGGCTGAGAAAGTGCTTGCTTTCTTTTTGTCTTTCAAAACCGTAGCATTTGAGGCTCAATCTTAGTTATTTGCCAACAAGCAACGAAGAAATCCATAAACCAGTCCAACAAGCAAGGTTCAGTGCATTCACTGTGTATCATCAGGGTGTGAGATGTCATCGCTTGCTGCCACTTGAGAGAGAAAAGAGGAAATAAAAGGAAGGGACGTTGAAACGTAGACAAAAAAAATACCTTTAAGTGGAACACGTGGGTGTCTTTTGTCTTATCAATATAAATTTTTCTACATGACCACGCCCCCTCTGGATTGATTCAGACCAGACAACTCTGCTTGGGAATTGGTGTTTATTTTCTTTTTCGAGTGCGACCTTTCATTAATAATAATTTAAAAAAAGAAATGCCCGAAGGCGCAGAGAGGTCTCGCAGCTTGTACTGGATGAGGATTTTTAAGGTTGGGCAAAGCAAGGGGAATTTTGAAAGTTTAGGTTTTCCACCATTGCCAAATCAAATGCCATTAATTGCCGTGCCAAATAATCTGACCGCCGTTGGATTTTCCTTGTTTTGGAAACAATTGCAGCCAGATTGGGCACCAAGTCCCACTTCCTCCAAACGCTAACTCTCCCCCCACCCCCACTCGACACATGGTGCAGTTACCCAGCAGACTCCGAACTGTAATTTTGAATGTGATAAAAACTCCGCGGTTTGTTGAATGGCCATTGATATGTTTGGTGATGAAAGTGGTTTCCTTCTTGTGTTATAATACAGAGTTTTCTTTCAAAAAAAAAAGAAAAGATTATTCAAAGCCTGAAATGATTCTCTGTTTTGACAGAAACATGATTCGACAAGCTGTAATTGTGATATTCCGTTTAGTGAATTTTATGTTAAATTCCTCCTCGTTTGGTTGGTATTCCTTTTACAATTATACGATAACTAATATCAACGTATATCCGCAACTTTTCTTGAGACTGTGAGAGAGCTGTTTGTCTCTGCCTGTGTGCATGTCGCCATTTTTCTCAGAGATGGCCAAACGGATCATCGTCAAACTTTCTGAGGTTCATCAGTGAGTGTCGAGAAGTTATTTATTTATTTGTATGCAGCCTGTGGCTGCTTGTTCTGCATCATTTTCTGGGGGCACGGCTGTGCCGCTGATGCAATGCCCCCGCTACCAGTGAGCTGGTACTCATTTTGGCGGACATCGAAAGGATGACAGGTTGAGTCATCCTGGCGCTAATTCCAATGGTAGGACAGGTGCTTCAACTCAAGACCCTAAGATCTTAAGCTAGCTACCTTTACCATTAAGCCAACAATCAGGCTTGTCAGGGCATGTTTTTTGGCAAAAAAAAAAAAAATACTTTTTGAAAGTTTTGAAAAAAAAAGTTGGATTTTAAAAAGAATTGCTCTATAATTAATGCTTAAGCCTTTGTAGCTCTGTGAAGGTAATATTAAGATGATCCCCGACACCATTCCTTCGTGGGTGTAGGGAAGTGTTTTAGACCCCACCCCGCAAAAAAGTAGAAAAAAAACAACAACATTTGATTTCTTCAAAAATGCCACAGGTTCAGACCGCACCGGGCACACCAGGTACCCCCCACTAGTATGAGATATGACAAAAGCCAACAACTGAAAAAAACCCAAAAGTAAATTAAGCAATGCACCACCAAAGTTACTGTTGTTACCTACACCGACTTTGCTACCACACAGAAAACAGCTCAAAGATCGAGGCAATCCCATATGCAAATGAGGTGGGAGTAATTGAGGAAAATATAATTCGGTAAAGGAAGGGAGAAAGGGATAATTGCAGAAAGGAGAAAAGAAGAGGAGGAGGAGGAGGAGGAGGATGATGATGATGATGATGATGATGATCCCGCAACATTTTTACCTTTTCTCACCTGTTTGGTCTATTTGTTTGTCTGTCCATCTGTGAGCAGGAATATCTCAAAAAGTTATTGACAGATTATGACAAAACTTGGTGGATGAGTGGGTGGGTGACAAGAACAAGCCAAGTAGTTATTGGTTAAGGTCCGGTTCACAGATCTGGCCTATCGGTGGGATACAAAACGTGAACTGCTCAGCGTGGCAGAGGTATGCACTCCACCGAGTGGTGCTCTTGTTAATCCGTCCCAGCACAGCGGAAGACGGTGTCTTGCAATCACTTTTTGTCTGTCTGTCTGTCCAGGCCGTAACTTTTTTTTAACCATTTGAGCTTTTGTCATCAAATTTTCAACAAAGCTCTATTATGAGAATACGGAGAACACAAATTAATAATTTTGTTGAAATAATTTTCATTATATTATTATGATTGTTATGATTACTAGCCAGGAGGCGACAATGGTTCGTGGCCATTTTTGAACAATGCCACGATAGGTACAATTGAGTTAGTGGAAACTTTTGAGGAAGCCCCGCCGTAAAAACCTATCTCTTACGTCAAAAATTGACCAAATCAAAATCGGATTTTTCATATGTTGTACTTATGGACATTACAACACAGCTTCTAGGCAATGAAATTGTGAGAAAAAAATAAAATAATAAAAAAGTTCCAGTGGGGCGTGGCTCCACCCACAAGGGGCGTGGGACGCCCCTCATCACAAAAAGACACAACTAGACATGATAATCTAGCTTGTGTCCAAGTTTCATCAGATCGCATCAACGTCACGGAGCTATGCTCTGGAGAGAGTCACAGACAGACAGACAGACAGACAGACAGCCACACAGAACACAACGACAACGAAAATAGTGGTCACTGCTGGCGCCCGCGAACCAATTATTATTGCTCGACCCTCTTTGGCTTTTTATTATGTTTTAATTTTTTTTGACTTTTGAAATTATTTTTGTATTTATTTTTTAACGTTTTTCTCAGCATCCACTTGTCTGATTGACATAAAATTGTCAGGGTAGGAGCGACCCCCACCATGGAGAATATTTTAATTATAAATTGTGACGTCAAAGGTCACGTGATATGGCAGCCATCGTGATTAAACGCAAAACAAATTAGAGCATCATATCTCTGAAACCACTGATTGGAAAAATTTGAAACTTCGCATATTTCATTCTACTCCAATGGGGAACAAAGGATGATGTCATCGGTGAAGTGGTGGACCAAGCCAATAAATGTTTTAATCAAAGTCCTTGTTCACCATTGAGATTCAGTGTGTATGTCCAGGCCATACCATTTTTGCCAATTGAGCTTTTGTCATCAAAATCTTCAACAAACCTTCATTGTGAGAATTTGGAGAACACAAATTAATAAAAATGTACAATTTTTTTTAACTGTCGGTTTATCAGTTTAGTTGAGTACAAAGCAAAGACAAAAGCTCAACACGGATGGGCTTGCATTTGAGATGCTTTCTAGTTACCTTTTGTAATCTGAAAATTGTTACTCAGGGAAGACAAAACAGTAACCAATGGTGTGCTTAAAAACAAACAAACAAACAAACAATACAGTGAAACAGGATTGAGAGAAATCATATCGATGTTTGTAATATTCTTGGCATCTCCGGCAATCATTTTTCCCTTTTGCCTGTAATATATAACTAAGAGTAAGTTGTTGCATGCAAATGTATTAAGGGCATCCATTACTGTCATTGGCCAATCAATAAGTACTTAACAGCTTGCTTTGATCATTGTGATGGAAAGGCCATTGCATATGTATTTGAAACGTTTCCTTTATTTTTTCAGGTTTCTTGGCTGTGTAGCAAGCACAGGCAACTTCACTCCTGCCGATGGTGGTGATGTAGAAAGTAAAGAAACGGAAATGGGGCGCGATTTGGTGGTGGGCTAGGGGTGAGTGGGGGGGGGGGGGAGGATAAAGAATGCCCGAGGCTTGTAATACGGGTGTGCTCAAAAGCCTAAAAGGAATTTCTCACTTGTATCACGTGCAATGCACACACAGCATGGCTTTGAAACTTCCTGTCTGAATTGAGGGGGAGAGGAAGAGAGTAAAGGAGGAGAGGGAAAAGAGATGGAATTGAAGAATTGGCTTTAGATTATTCACTGTATGATTCGATGATCGTCCGGATCATCAGCCCGGGATCTGTCCATCATTGAGGTCTCAACCCTTTCAGCAAGAACCCTCTGAATGTTTGGCCCACAACATTTGTTTCGTCTGAAGGTCAATCCAATCAGAGAGGTAGAGATTGTGAGAGCACAGCTATTTTGGAGATCTGTTGCACTTTTTTATGAAATCTTCTTCAAAAAAGACCGAAGCACTCTTTGAAAATGAATGGTAATTACCCAAGAGCATTTTCACAATTATTTTTCTCATCTCAGAGTTTTTTTTCAACTTTAGAATGATTCAGCCTAATCGTTTGTCGAGTTTTCCATGAGAGGGGCATGTTGTTTGGATTTCCCATCCCTACTCTCTTTTTGAAGGCCTCCACTACATTGTTGTTGGCTGAACACCTATCCTTTCTCTGCCTCAGAATTATTGAGGTCTCAGAGGCACGAATTCACTTCCAAAAAACTTCTAGGTAACATACAGGTAGTAGAAAAAAAAATGGAAACACCAATGTCGTCACTTAAATAGGGCCGTTGGGCCACCAGGTGCGGCCAGTACAGCCTGTATGCGCCGTGGCATAAGAGTCCACCATCGTCTAGAATTCTGCAGGGAGGGATGCAGCGCCGTTCTTCCACGAGAAACTCGACCAACTCGCACTTGTTTGATGGAGGTGGAAAATGCTGTCTCAGGTGTCATTCCAGAATATCCCATAAATGCTCGATTGGGTTCAGATGTGGTGACTGAGAAGGGCCATGAATATGGATAAACATCAGTGTTCATGTTCATCAAACCATTGGGTGACCACATGTCATCTGTGCATGGGGGCATTGGTCATCCTGGAAAGACACCCCTCCTCGTAGGAAAGAAATGCTGCAACACGGGGTGAAGAATGATCACTCAGTTACATTAAGTAGCGATTGCCGTTGACTTTGCCTTATAAAAGAATGACTGCACCAAAACCATACCAGAAAAAGCACCCCACAACTTTACAAAACTACCAAGAATCCTTCACCGTTGGAACCAAGTACTCCAGGGTTGTAGTTGTATTTAGGTTGGCACCACACGTGCACTCGTCTGTTTGTCGAGAACACGGTGGAAGGATGATTCATTTGTCCATATCACATCCCTCCACGCCCGGTCGTCCATTGCCTGTGCTCTTTGCGCCACTGGACTCTGCAAATGTGCATTGCCAGTGTGCTGAGCGGTTTGTGCACTGCAACCCGATTATGGTATCGCACTCTGTGGAGTTCTCGTGAACCATTTTTGATGAAACTGGCTGCTCATGCCTGATGTTGGAATTTACGGTCAATTGAATCTGTCGTTGCTGCTACTGCTTTACCTTGCACTTCAAATTAATGCACGGATATCACGATCCTGGATTATATGCTTCTGCCCACTGTTGCTCTTTGCTGATGATATCTCCCTCAGAGTTCCATGCCAACATCACTTAGACACGTTTCTCGTGAAACATCAGCAAGTTAAGCTGTCTGTCACTGAAGCTCCTGCAAATGCGCCCCAATAATCACCCTCTTTTAAAGTCACTCAGGTCTTCTCTTTCAGCCCATGCTAGCCATAACTATAGGCAACCAACCTGTGCAGCATTTTTAGACATTGACCCTAAGCATGCTGTGATGTTATTTGCTTTATTAACACCATGGGATACACTTGTGTGGAAGCTGTTCCTTTCAATATACTTGATGTCCATTTTAGCCAGGGTTTTCCATTTTTTTGTCCACTACCTGTAATGTCAAACACCTTCTGACTGATGAAGCTTGCCACAGGTTTTTCAAGGTTATGCTGCATGAGTGTGGAGATGTAGTTCATCGAGGCAAGGAAAAGGTGGCAGCTCCCGGGCAAATTGTAGCAAAACGTGAGTTGAGAGCTCTACGGTTGTGACTCGGTCGTTGCCTTTGACGTAAAGGTACCGGAATCTCTTAGATGTTAAATTGCTCCGGTTTTGATGCAGAACATTTTGTTCTCGAGTGCAGTGACAGATATTTCCTGCTGAGGTTGCGGAGAGTTTGTCAAATGTGTTTGCTTTGGCTTCGACATGAAGGAACATTTGGGTCAAAATGTAAAATTCTTTGGGCCATGCAGCAAATGGACTTATTTGGCCAGCGATGCTTCACATATATATATATATATATCTTAAAAAACTTGTTTATTTCATCACTTGTATTTGCATTATTCGACAGCATGCAGGATAAGAGAAATCGGCATTACGAATGATCGTCTGCACCTTGGCGGTGTTGATAAGGTCCCTGTGGACGACTTCATGAAAGGCGGTTAAATCACCATTGATGATTACATGCTGTTGCACATGTCCCGTAAGATGAGATGAAGTCAGTGCTCAGTTTACACATGTGCCGTCGGTGTATGTCAGCATTTAGAGGCAGATCGGTCTCCGCAGCTCTGTTTCGTTGTGAACCCCGCCCCTTGCTACATGACCGCCCCTCCCCACTTGACCCTGCCCCTCCCTGCTTTGCCTGTGGCTAGAATATGGCACGTTGAAGTCAAACAGCTGTGACTGGAACCCCCGGTGGGGGGGGGGAGGCTCTTTGTTTGTACGACCAGTGAGACTGGGTATAGGTGGAATGGTGGAAGGGGAGACCTAAGAGGGATGGGGAGCGCTATTCCGGATGGCAAAGGCAGGTCAAAGGCGAGTGCCTTGCTAATTGCTTCGAAACCGGAACGCCAGAAAAGCCAGCCTCATTCGGTCACTGAACTCAACAGTTCAGGTTTGGTGCTGATAGAAGGTGACACCATCAATTAAATCACCAAAATAGTTTCCAAACTTGGCCACACTCTTTTCAAAAAAAGTCCTTGCTTCGTTGGTCTCAAGCTGAAGGGTGAGGTGGCAGGATGTGTCAAACTAATCGAGACCTTCAAAAAATATTGTATACATCTTCACATGTCGTACCTTGTGATCAAGAATATTCATGAACAACTTGCTACCACATCACCCACTGGTTGTCACTTAATGCTTGAACGCAGCTACAGACCAGGACTGTCACCGTGTGTAAGGTTCATACGATGTCTGCTAAAAGTGTGCCACAGGGCACCACAAAATGGTCTTTCTCATTGTACCATCAGCACCATGACCTCATTATCAAGGTTTTGAAAGTTTAAAAAACGACATCATCATATTTTGTCTTTCTCACGTACCTCCAACCTCGTAATGGGTTGTCCTGTTTGGCGTTCCCATCTGAGCACACTCTTCATGTTGCTGGGATTTGAGGTTAAGATCTCTTGTGCTGTGTTTATTTGTTAACGGTTCTACTAATGTCTTGTAATTCACCGACAGTCCCCTGATGTCTCCCTATGTCCTATCCTGCATGCACTGTGTGTACAAGCTCCGTGAGCCTTTGTCCTCGTTAAAAAGGGAGAGTTAGCAGTTGTTTTGATTGTAATAAGTAATGTTTTAAAGCTGTTATTTGAGCTAGACAACATTTGTGAGGTCATAATCACGTTAGGCATACAATGTGGCAGGATTGTGCAGAGGTAGCACACTCACCAATGAGCTGTCTCCAGTTTGGGGTTTGATTCCTGACCTGACTATAAACTGTCTGATCGGTGATTCGCAGGCAAGTGGGTGCATCACATAGTGGCACTGTCCTTTTGGATGATCGTTAAGCCGGCATCCCATCCGTTGACATTAGTTGGTGGACGTTAAAGATCGCATGGTATCTTTCGCCGGAAGAGCAAGCAAGTTTAATCGTCAGCACCCTAAGCAAATAAAATCCTGTTCAAAATCGGCACCAGTCGAACAATCAGGCCTGGCCTGCGGGTTCGTGAAAGACTTGAGCCAAACTTGTGTGATCTACGAACCCGCGACACCTACATACTGCGGGGCATGCTGTCGGAAGAAAAAGATCACTTTTGGGGTTAAGGGTGTGTTGCGATCGCTCTGTTTCTTTTGTTCACTTCTGGAATGAAAAAAAAAGTCCTTTTTGATTTTGTTGCCATAGCTACAGATTAGGTCATGGAAGTGTTGTAGAAAAAAATCGTGAGGTGAATGGTGAATTTGGATCGGTAAACGCAAGGGGTGTGAACAGATCACGTGGTTACGGGAGAAGCACTTGGCCCTGGGAGGTGTATAGTCAAAAGTGAAATTATTTATTTTAAATAAGGATTGTGTAACATTTGGAAAGGGAAGGTTGAAGTAAAATCATGGAAGTGTGTGGTGAATTTGGATGGTAAATGCAGTGTGAAGCTGCTGGGTCGATGAAAAGTACCAGGAA
>CM068967.1:18291703-18321927 GCA_035128595.1 Eptatretus atami | reverse complement strand
GCTCTTTGTTGTACGACCAGTGAGACTGGGATATAGGTGGAATGGTGGAAGGGGAGACCTAGAGGGATGGGGACGCTATTCCGGATGGCAAGGCAGGTCAAAGGCGAGTGCCTTGCTAATTGCTTCGAAACCGGAACGCCAGAAAAGCCAGCCTCATTCGGGTCACTGAACTCAACAGTTGCAGGTTTGGTGCTGATAGAAGGTGACACCATCAATTAAATCACCAAAATAGTTTCCAACTTGGCCACATCTTTTAAAAAGTCCTTGCTTCGTTGGTCTCAAGCTGAAGGGTGAGGTGGCAGGATGTGTCAAACTAATCGAGACCTTCAAAAAATATGTACATCTTCACATGTCGTACCTTGTGATCAAGAATATTCATGAACAAACTTGCTACCACATCACCCACTGGTTGTCACTTAATGCTTGAACGCAGCTACAGACCAGGACTGTCACCGTGTGTAAGGTTCATACGATGTCTGCTAAAAGTGTGCCACAGGGCACCACAAAATGGTCTTTCTCATTGTACCATCAGCACCATGACCTCATTATCAAGGTTTGAAGTTTAAAAACGACATCATCATATTTTGTCTTTCTCACGTACCTCCAACCTCGTAATGGGTTGTCCTGTTTGGCGTTCCCATCTGAGCACACTCTTCATGTTGCTGGGATTTGAGGTTAAGATCTCTTGTGCTGTGTTTATTTGTTAACGGTCTACTAATGTCTTGTAATTCATCCGACAGTCCCCTGATGTCTCCCTATGTCCTTATCCTGCATGCACTGTGTGTACAAGCTCCGTGAGCCTTTGTCCTCGTTAAAAAGGGAGAGTTAGCAGTTGTTTTGATTGTAATAAGTAATGTTTTTAAAGCTGTTATTTGAGCTAGACAACATTTGTGAGGTCATAATCACGTTAGGCATACAATGTGGCAGGATTGTGCAGAGGTAGCACACTCACCAATGAGCTGTCTCCAGTTTGGGTTTGATTCCTGACCTGACTATAAACTGTCTGATCGGTGATTCGCAGGCAGTGGGTTGCATCACATAGTGCACTGTCCTTTTGGATTGTCGTTAAGCCGGGCATCCCATCCGTTGACATTAGTTGGTGGACGTTAAAGATCGCATGGTATCTTTCGCCGAAGAGCAAGCAAGTTATCGTCAGCACCCTAAGCAAATAAAATCCTGTTCAAATCGGCACCAGTCGAACAATCAGGCCTGGCCTGCGGGTTCGTGAAAGACTTGAGCCAAACTTGTGTGATCTACGAACCCGCGACACCCTACATACTGCGGGGCATGCTGTCGGAAGAAAAAGAATCACGTTTGGGGTTAAGGGTGTGTTGCGATCGCTCTGTTTCTTTTGTTCAACTTCTTGGAATGAAACAAAAAAGTCCTTTTTGAATTTTGTTGCCATAGCTACATGTGCAAAAAAACCCATGAATGTCGACAGAGGTAGCAATTGGAAGCAGCAATTCAGTTTTCGTCACCTCGAGTCTTATTACCTCTGCCACCGAAGGTGGACGGAGGTTATGTTTTCACCCCTGTCTGTCTGTCTGTCTGTCTGTCTGTTTGTCTGTCTGTGAACAGGATATCTCAAAATATTGTTGACGGATTTGGACGAAATTTGGTGGAAAGGTTAGGTGTGCGACAAGAAATAATTGATTAGATTGTGGTGAAGATCTGGATCCGGCGACTCTAAGTTTTTAAAGTGATTCTTCACCATTGAGAGATGGGGCCAAAAACGATATATAGCACGATATTTCAAAAAAATTGCGGACGGATTATGACAAATCTGGGTGGATGAGTTGGTTAAATGACAAGAACAAGCCGATTCGTTTTTGCTTAAGATGCGAATCCAGATCGGTGGGGATACAAAACGTAAACTGTTCAGTGTGGCGGAGGTATGCGCTCTGCCATTCTAGTTATTGTTTTGTGTCGGAGTAAAAGTTGCTGTTGAAATATTTTCACAATACTGATAAGTAAGTTTGTGGAGATGAGTTTTATGAATCCAAATAAAAAACATGCGTGGACATTTCTTTTGTGGCCCAACACAAACACAAGCAGAATATTTGAAAAAATTACTCGAAATGCATTTTCAAGCATGATTTCGCACACTCATCATGTGGATTATATTTTCATGAACTATACACATGCTTCAATACAAGGTGCTGATTAACACGAGCCGCTGATGCCGATTCCAGATGAGATCCCTTTGTGAGTGAAGGGCCGAAAGTATAAGTAAGCAGCACTCCTGATGATTAATGTTGGTCATTATCTCTGCCGCCGAAGTTGGATGGAGGTTATGTTTTCACCCTTGCCTGTATGTCTGTCTGTTTGGCTGTGAACAGGATATCTCAAAAAATTATCGACGGATTCAGACAAAACTTAGTGGATGGGTTGGGTGTCTGCCATGGACGAACTGATTCGATTTTGGGGAAGATGCAGATCCGGTTACGAGAAGGTAGATTGAAGTTATATTTTCACCCCTGTCTGTTACTTGCGAAACCAAAGATGCACAAGTATATTTGTTGGCCTGGTCTGTTATTACTTGCAAAAATCGAAGATTTTTACCTGTGACATCGCAAATCTTCAATAGCTACGTGTGGTTGTTGCTGTTGTTGTGGTTCTTGTTGGGGGTCTGTTTTTGAAATGTGCACCCATTGGTGCTTCCTTATACAGCTGCCGGACTCCACCCACATTTGTCGCTTCACTCCACCCACCAAGGCACTCAGGCAAAATAATATGGCCACCATCTTGGTTTTCTGGTGAGCCTAAAACATCAGGTCTGTCGGCCTCTGATGGTTATACACTGCCTGGGTTTGTTGTGTCAGATTTCCATTCACTTTGGTTGGGTCGAGTGTTACTCACGATGAGGGACCCCGAAAAATGTAATCAATGTCAAATAAAAATTATTAATGAAAAATCACTCATAGAGAGAAACTTGGCAAAACAGCGCAAAGTAGAATGGTACTTGGGAGAGCGCATACCTCTGCCAAGTGGAACAGTACACGTTTTGTATCCCAATGATGGGCTGGATCCAAACCAAAATATTTTGGCCTATTTTGACCTTTTGGCCGAGGTTCACCTCAAAATTAATCGGTGGTTGAATGCATTGACCTGATAAGTAAATCCTTTTCAAGTTTCACATCAATCGGATGAAAATTGAGGATTTTAGAATATTTGGCTCAATTTGCCACAAATTGGCCTTTTGGCTGACGTAGATCTCAATATTAATAGGTGGCTGAATTCAGTGACCGGATATGCAAATGGTCTTCAAATTTCAAATCAATCGGATGAAAATTGGCAATTTTAGAAACAATTTAATAATTTGGCCTCTATTGGGTTGACCTTCTGGTCTGTGTTGACCTTTTGACCTGTTAACCTCAAAAGTAATTGGTGGTTGAATTAGTTGACCTAACATGCAAGTCCTGTTCAAATTTCAAGTCAATTGGATGAAATTTGAGGATTTTAGAAAATTTGGCTCAAATTGGCCTTTGTAGACCTTTTTTGGTCGACCAAATTTTTCGAAACTTCAATGCGAGACTGTCGCAGGGTCGGCGACATTAATCCTCATAATTTTCAGGATGGTCGGTTGAGCGGTTTGGGCTGGAGGCGAGCGGACAGAAAAACAAACAAACAAACCGAGCCGTGCCGTGCCGAGCCGTGCCGTGCCGAGCCGAAACAAAAACGGAGGTGATCAACATACTTGTCAAAAAAAATATTTTTTTTTGACAATAATAAAGTTTAATGAAGCCCATCAGTCTGCACAGTACGCGACTCACAAAAAAATAGTTACGTAATTTTTGAACGGCCCTATATTGGGGTTAAACAATCCGTGACCGTGTGATGAATGAGCTCATTGTGATATGACCGTGGCGGAGGCTGACATGGATGAGAGGTGTCGAGTTAAACTTTCAATAGCGCATTAAATGTGTGTTTCCCAATATTACACTGTTCATCTTTTATAAGTGCTTTAAATGCTCGGCCCTTTTCCAAATCGGCCCATCACCGAATTTTGTCGCAGGTTGTGACCACAGTGCGATCATTCTTGTTCAAGTATATTGGTTGGTCGCACGTGTTATTCTGTCTGTCTGTTTGTTCCTTGCAAAATCGAAGATTCGCAAGTACTGTACAGTATATTGGTTGGTCTGGTCTGTGATTCTGTCTGTTTGTCTGTCTGTCAATCGCCTGTAGGTCACAATTTTAAACTGATCTTCAAGAAACTTCACGAAATGGTAGAATTGGTCATAAGCAAGAAGCCTATTGATTTTGAAGTCAAAACATCAGCATTAGCCGAAGGTCAACAACTTTGTCAACTTTCTAAAATCCTCAACTTTCATCCGATTAGCTTGAAATCTGAACAGGATTTGCATATCATGTCATTGAAGTCAACCACCAATTATATTTGAGGTCTAAAGATCAAAATGTCAACATACCAAATTTCTAAAATCCTCAATTTTCATCGGATTGACTTGAAATTTGAAGAGGATTTGCGCATTTGGTCATTTCATTGATCCACCAATTATTTTAAAGGTCAAATTTGTGTAAGTGATTTCACAAGTATCGTGCTCTGCATGACCTCTTTCTTGTTCTATTTGGCTGTGTGGTTGTATGCCATTCGCTTACAGGTCACACTTTTACTCCGATATCTGTGAAACTTTTAGGAATTCCTTCTATCCCTCCCAATTATACCCTCTGTTTCATTTCTTAAAATATAAAAAAATACAACAAAAAAAACCCTCTTTTCCCTTCTCACCTCATACTCTACGTAACCACGTGACTTTGCTGTACCAACTATCTTCCTTCTTCTCCTTCTTTCCTGCCAATCCCACTCTGAACGTGAAGGTTCACCTCACACCTTCACGACTTTTCATCAAACTTTTCCTTTCCTCTCCCCCACCCCCCCCCCCCTCTTCACCTCAATCTCCAAAAAAAAAATAAAAAGTCTCATAATGCTTCAACTTCCCCTCTTCTCGTTCCTATTCTTCAAAATCTTGTGTTCAATTTGACCTTTCATCCTGTGTCGAAAAATTCCATCTGTTACAACGCTTCCTTCCTCCACTCTGTCAATTCTTATGCACTCCATCCATCTTCCAATGTATTTAAATGAATCTCTGACCAACGAATTTCAAAAATCCCATTTTGCAAAACTTGTTTGTCTTCAATTATTAATCGTTCTTTTTTCCAACTTCAATGCAAATTCATCCCAGCTCCTTAAATCTACCTCCTCCGAACTCCTTCCCTGTTATACCCTCTCCTTACTGCTCCCATCTTGCCCTCCATCTCAGAATCTCTCCACTGTCCTCTGCCTTACTCACAGTTCTCCCTCTGATATCCCAAACTGCATGGTTTTAAATTGTCTCACACTATCAATCAGCACACTGCTCGATATCTCCATCACATTCTCTCTTTCCTCTCATCATCGATTCAGATTCTGCAACCGGTCCAGACGGCATCAGCCCACATGTTCTAAAAACCTGCTCCTCTGCTCTTGCTCACCGAACTCTCTTCCTATGGTACCCAAGGCCATCTCCACTCATGGTTCGCAGACTTCCTCTCCTGTCGCAGTCAACGTGTGGCCCTAATGAGTTCTTTCATCCCCTCTTCCTGTCCAGGCTGGAGTTCCTCAAGTAGCGTTCTGGGCCCTGTTCTTTTCTGGTTTTCATCAATGACCTCTCCGACTATCTGGAAAATCCTCTTTATCCCTTTGCTGGTGACCTCCACCCTCTGTCATCCCTCAGACTGACAAGCCGCAGCTTCTTCCTCGCTGCAGATCTGGATAACATTACAAACTGGTCCAACACATGGAACTGTGTCTTTCAATCCTGAAAAATCTCAACTCTCACTACTGTATGTCTCTCCGAAAGGACGTTTCAAACCCCCGCCCCCATCTACTTTCTCAACAATCCTCTGGAAGAAGTCCTTTCATTCAAACTTCTGGATCTCATTATCTGCCATGATCTTTCCTGGGAAAGCCACATTTACAACCTAGCCTCCAAAGCCAGTCGCCGATTGGGAATCCTCCATCGTGTAAAGTCCTTCCTTGCCCCACTTGAGCTCCTGAACACATGCAAAGCTTTCGTCCACCGCCTGATGCAGTATTGCTCTCCCCTCTGGGCTGGTGCTCCTGCCTCTCAGCTTTCTCGGCTTCACGCTGTGGAAACCAATGCATTTAGGATCATTGGCATTCCCGCGATGAGGCTGAGTCGTTGGGCCTCTCACTCTCTCACCGCAGGCAGGTCGGTGGTCTTTCTGTCTTCTTCCGTCTCCTCTCTGGTCTGCCCCCCTGCTTTGTCTGTGATATGTCCCCACCATATTCCCACAGGGCACTCAAGGTTCGCCAATAACCCCTTTCTGGTAAAACTACCAAAATCACGAATCACTGCTCACCTTCACTCTTTTATTCCTCTTTTTCCCGCCTTTGGAATAAACTCCCTCATCTCTTCAATCCCATTCTTCCCTCCAGGCCTTCAAAACAGCTGTTCACCACCACCACTTATCATCCCCCATCCAAAATCTTGATCTTTTCTACCCCCGATAATCCACCCAAGCCCACCTCTTTCAAATTCCCTGCTTTCCTTCCTGAGAGTCCCTGTAATGTCCATCTTGTATTTCCCTGTTCCCCACCCCATCCCTCTCCCTTCCACAGATCTCCTAATGTCTCTGTTCCCCACTGTTTTGTCCTTACCTCTCCCCTCATGCCCCCCCCCCTTAGCTGTGCATTGTGTGTCAGATCTCATACGAGCCTCGACAATGTATACAAAAGAAAAAACCCATCACACCTCCACCTCTTCCCACCTCCTCAAATCTTGTTCCTCTCCCTGCCCACTCCCAACTCTACCATATCACTACCCAGTCTCATCCTCCCCCTCTCCTCCCTTTTCCTCCTCCTCCATGACCGTGCCTGCTCTCATAGTCTCCCCTCCCTCTCACCCCTCCCTTTCAAGTCAGCCACCTCCTCCCTCTTCAAAGCAAACTTCTCTCCCCCCCCCCCCCCCAAAGCTTCCCCCTCACTGTTCTCAAAAGCTCCCCCACAACTTTCTCTCTCAATTCTCCCCCCACTCTTCTCCTCAATTCTCCCCTCTCACCCTTCACCCCAAATGTCCCCCTCGCTCCTCCCCTTCAAATATCTCCCTTCACCTCCCCTTCAAATCTCCCTCGCCTCTCCCCCTTCTCAAAGCTGATCCCCCTCTTCCCACCTCCTCAATATTTGTTCCTCCCCCAACCTGCTCCCATCTCACCAATACCTCTACCCAGTCTCATCCTTCCCCTCTCCCCACCCCTCCCTCTCCCTCCTCCCCATGGCTGTGCCTGCTCTCATTTTCCCTCTCTGCCTCAAAGCTACCTTCTCACCCTCCTCGTAAATCAACCGCCTCTCCCTCTTCAAAGCAAACTTCTCTTTCACCCTCAGCTCAATCCTCCACCTCTTTCAATCTCACATTTCCCCTTTCCCCTCTCTTATTACTCCCATGCTACTCATCCCTACACCACCTAGACCTTTGTCCTTCTCCCCATACAACCCTCTCCCCTAGCTCTTCTACAATCTGTCATCAACTGTCAACAACTCCCACTACCCTCCCTCTCCGCTCCCTTGCACCAAAAGCCTCCTCCCCTCGCTCTTCCTTAACAGTGTGGACCTCAAACATCCAGAGCCTTCGCTCTAACCTGACTGATCTCTCCATAGAGGTTTCCACTGACAAACCAGACATAATCTGCTTAACAGAAACTTTCCTCCTTCAAGTCATCTCTGACTCCTTAGTTTCTCTCCCTGGTTACTCCCTCCTCCGGTATGACAGACCTGAGCCTCGTCCTGGTGGAGGAGTTGCTCTCTTCATCAAAAACTTTACTCCTCACTCCATGCACTGCCATCACTCCCCCACACCCCCAGGAATACCTCTGGCTACGGCCTCCCCTCTGCTCCCACCTCTTGTTTATATGTGTGTTGTGCTGCTCACCAATGAGTGATGACTCCATTTACATCTCGCTCATCAAAAACATGCACCAACTTCTCTCCACTCATCCAAACTCTCTTTCTTCCTCATATGTGGTGACTTCAATTGTCATCATGCCAGTTGGCTGGGTGTAGGTACCTCTCTCACCTGCCATGGCACTTCAGCAAAGGACTCCTGCAGCTCATTGGGACTGACTCAATTGGTCAACTTCCTGACCCTGATCTCAGTCAATGGTACTCCATCTCTTCTGGATTTGATTTTGACCAATTTCCCAAAAAATGTCTGCTATTCTTCTTCTGCTACAATCGGTTCATCTGACCATATGCTTATTAAAGTGGTCATCTCTCTGGCTGTTATCAGCGAACCACCTCAGTGTTGACGAGTGTGGCACTTCACTCAAGCAGACTGCCAGGGTCTTCAAGCAGCCAACAAACTTCTAGAATGGTCTCCCATCTCTACTTTCTCCGACATCAACTCATCCTGGGAATTCTTTCAAATATATTTGCTCTCCCTCATGCACAGATTTATCCCCTCTCGTCTTCAGTTGTCATACCCTTCCTCCCGCCCATGGTACACTGAAGCTTGTGGCGAGGCAGTTGTCCTGAAACAACTTGTCTTCGCCTCATGGAGAGCAAATCCAACTGAGGGTAATCTCAGTTCCTTTCACAAAGCTCAGAACAAGTGTGTCTACCCTGAGGAGAGCCAGGAAACAACATCTTTCTCATCTCATGTCTAAACTCTCAAACCTGTCTCCCTCCTCCAAATCCTGGTGGCATCTAGTTAAGTCTGTTTCTGGTGTATGTTCTCCCCTCCATCCCCTCCCTTACCTCAAATGGCTGCACAGCTGACACTGAATGTGAAAAGGCTGAATGCCTAAACTCGGTGTTTGCTTCCAAATCTTGTGTCCCAAACCCATCGCTTTCTGTACCCACCTTACCCAGTCGCACCCTGCTGTCCCTGGACTCTGTGTCCTTTTCTTCTGACAAGGTGGAGAGCTTGCTGTCACACTCTCTTCAATCCCACTCCTCCCTCCAGGTCTTCAAAACAACTGTTCACCACCATCTCATATCTTACCCCATCCAAAACCATAATGTTTTCTACCCCTGTTAATCCACCCCAAACTCACCTCCTTCAAATTCCATTTTCCTTCCGGAAAGTCGTTGTAGTACCGTCTTGTTTACCCCGTGTTCCCCACCCCATCCCTCTCCCTTCCACAGATATCCTTTTGTCTTTGTTCCCCACTATTTTGTGTTTCCCTCTCCTGCCCCTCTTGTCTCCTGGATTGTTATACTGTATGTCTCTGTGCATTAGCTCTTAAATGAGCCTTGACTTGTTGTACAAAAAATAAATAAATAAAACTTCACCACCTGGTAGAGCTAGTGATAAGCTGGAGTCCTATTGTTTTTGAGGTCAATAGGTCAAAAGGTGAAAGGTCAAGGTCATGTAAATTTTCATTTTTCAACCGATTCACTTAATATCTATATATACTGCATAGTGTAAGACTTATAAAACTGAAAAACATGGGTCGATTGTGAACCCTCGTCGAGGTGAAGTCTTGGTGATGACTAGGTACCAAGACGTCCCGCTTTGATGCAACTCCGCTTTGATTGGACACCTGACCCTGACCCATGACATTTTTCATTATTATTCAATTGAATTTAGAATGGGATTAAAATTAATTCAATTCAGATCAAATGGAAGACCAAATAGGTCCAGTCCTGCATTGAAGTCATCAGAAGGAACCCAAACAAGTAAAAAGCAAAGATGAAGTCATCAGGAAGAACCTGGATAGGATTCACATTTCAGCTGCTCCTCCTCTACCCTCAAACCCATCCAGGAACAGCCAAGTGAGCCTTTTTCCAAAAAAAAAAACAAAATCAAAAAGAACCCAGATCCAAAAATTAAATAATTCTGGCTGCCAGACCATGTGTCCTATCAATTTGAAATTTAAAACATGTATTCCCCATCACTACTAGATCATAATTGTGAAGTTTCACATCGACTGATTAAGCAGTATGCCTGGTGTTGGCTTAATGATTAGGGTGGTGGGCTTGGGATCCTGAGTTCAAATCCCCCTTGGCTGTTGAATTAATACCAGGTGGGGTTGACTCTGCCTGTCATGAGGTCAGCAAAATGAGTGCCAACTTGCTTGTATCCTGTGTTGGAGTGGTGACCCGTCCAGTATTATAGCCAAGGAGACTGCTTAGGCAGCACCAATGCTCTGCACAGAGTATGGTCCTGATGGATGACGAAGTGGTTCCAGAGAAAACATTATTTAATATTGTTCTTCAATCCAATATGGCTGCCAAACCATGTGACGAATCAATTATTCCTTAAACTTGTCCACCCAAGGCTTGGGGAACATTTGTGTGACGTTTCCCTTCGATCTGTCCAGCCGTTCTGGAGAAGACGATTTTTATAGGTTTTAGGGTAAATCCAATATGGCTGCCAAACCATGATGTCATATGTGTGAACGTTTTGTTCCTCATGGATCGGAGGTCATACGTGTAAAGTTTTGCGCCGATCTGTTCAGCCACTTCATCGAAGAAGATTTTTGAAGGTTTTTTTTTTTTTTTGAACAACATGGCTACCGAATCATGTGACCGATGATGTCATTAAAAAAAAAATTCTGTGTGCCATTTTATCCCTAGATGACCCTCAAAGATTTTCATACTGATCAGATGTAGCATTCTACATATGAAATTTTGATGTCATAATGAAGGCACCTCTGATGTCATTAAAAAAATTCACCCTTATTCCCCATGAGGAGTACTTGCCGTGTGCCAAGTTTCAATTTTTTTCTTGGTGCAGTTTCAGAGATTGAGGTCCAAGGTTTTCCCATTTTTCCAACATGGCTGCCATACCCCATTAACTATGACATCATAATTATGATTAAAACATTTTACATGAGTAGTCACACCAATGGTGAAAATTTCATCTTCATCCGACAAGCGGTTGCGGAGGCAAACATGAAAGTTCTGTGCGGACAAACAGACAGACAGACACGGACAAACTGACCCAAACGCAATACCCTCTCCTTTGGCGAGGGTAAACAAACCATTTAGACATGTAGACCTTTGGAGCTCTTATTCCCTTTAGACCACTAAGACCCTTCACAACCCTAAGACCCTGAAGACCCTTTAGGACAGTTAGACCTCATAGACACTCTTGACCCGATAGACCCTATAAACTCCATTAGAGCTCGTCGTCCTGTAAGACCCTAGATACCACGTTAGACCTTCTGTCTGAGGCCTTCTGCAATAACACTTGAGGGTCACCAGTCATCCTCAAAAGTAACCCCACTGGTAAACCACCTCAGTACCCAGGTAAGATGTCTCTTGTCTTTTTTCAGGTTCTGTTCATCTTGGTTTCGTGGAACAGAGAAAAGTCCCAAGTGGCAAAGAGAAAATGGTATCCATGACAACAATTTCACCCCCATTCCAATCAATTAGTAATTTTTTTTGTGATTTTATTATTGGCAAACATCGGGAATTTTTCAAGATATCAGATTGAAACTTACACAGCTTATTTGTATGTACGTGTAGTATTTGTTTATAAAATCTGGTCAAAGGTCAAGGTCAATGTCATCCATAACATGTAAAACACCTATAAGGTAGCATCGAGAAAATGTGTCAACTAAATTTGATATGCACAACTTTCCATCATGCAGAACACTTGATAGGTCAAATTACCAAATTATCAAATTGCTGTTTCCATGGCAACGATTGTTTATTTTGACTTCGCAAGTATCGTGCTATGCACAGCATTTTTATTGTTGTCTGTTGGTCTGTCTGTGAGCAGGAAATCCCAAAAAGTTACGGGCGGATTTGGACGAAACTTGGTGGACAGGTGTGGTGTGTGTGATGAGGACAAATTGGTTAGATTTTGCTGAAGATCTGGATCCGGATCTAAGATTTTATTTATTTATTAATTATTCTTTATAATTGAGAGATGGGGCTAAAAACGATAAAATAGCATGATATTTCAAAACCTTGTGGATGGGTTATGACAAAAAATGGTGGATGAGTTGGGTCAGTGACCAAAATAAGCTGATTAGATATTGGTTCAGGTATGGATGCAGATCCGGCCCATCAGGAGGATACACAATGTGAACTGTTCAGCCTGGCGGAGGGATGCGCTCTACCAAGTGCCATTACAGTTGATTTCTGTACCATCTTATATCATCGTCCTTCCCTACCCATGATCTATTTTACGTCCATTAGCTGTATCCCAGACCCAATTGCCTCTAACTTGATGGCCACTGCCGTCCTCTGCGTCCTCTTTCCTGCTTGTCGATTCCAAGTGTGGCCCGATTGTCAGTTTGATGCCACCTCGTTCTTCCATGAGCCTCGATCTTGCATTGAAAATCTATAATAATAAATGTGTGTGTGTGTGTATGACCATATTTACACACAATATACCTTGATATAAACTAATAGCGAGTATGTACATCCTTTTCCTTGCAAACCATTCAAATTCTTGGCAGGGCGCGTTCAATCAACACTGTTATAAACTCTTGCTAAACAGTGTTCCACCCTTTCATCAAACACTTCCCTGCATTTCCTGATTCTGTAAAATTTGCTTTCTAAGTCACCCCAGCTGAAGCTAACTGTTTCACCGCAATGATGACTATTTTTATTTCTAATGTCGAGTTATTTTCTTTTAATAACGCAAATGGTCCAGGGGATTGAGGTCCAGATGCTGAACAAATTTTGCACACCAAGGAAGGAGGCCATGACCCACAAAACGCAAGATGGGAAGCCCCGCTATCATGCGACCCCGGTGCCAAACGCTCAGTCTTAGCCTGGAATTCAAGCGATGCGGGGATGAGTGCTTTGCAATGCTGCGTAGTCGCTGGTGGCTCTGCCCGTTTTGAGACCAGACGACAGGTGGAAAGGCTTTCCCATCGGGCCTCTGAATTGAGATTGTCCACGTTGTGTGTATTTTGAAAGGTCCCAGTTTAGGTCGATGCGTGTGCCCATCACTGTTGGCGAAGAAACGGGTTTTGAGTTGCATGTTGGGTAAAGAAGTAGATTGAATTATAACTTACTGGTGAAGCCTTTAACGTTTTGGGGTGTGGGTTCAGACGTGTTCTTTAAACTCTCATATTTTTCATACGACAGGCCATGGAAGGTGAACATGCACGAACTGGCGATGGGTAAGAATGGCAAACCGATTGGCACGACCCGCTTGAATGAGGAAAAGTATTTTCCAAACTCCAGAGGTGTTTCCAGCACGCACATGCGGTGGAGTTCTGAAGTTTACGTCGTGCAAGTGAACTTTTACCGCATCGATGCTTGAAGGTCACCACATGGAAAGTCATTTTGATGGACGCGTCTCTTATTTTATTTTATTTTTTTTGAAATTATATTCCCACTTTCATGCTTTGATGAGCCAGGCGGGGCATGGTGAGGCGTATGACCTGTGGAAGGTGAAATGAGATTTGCAGAGTCCACAGTTTGGGCTTTGCCCTGAAGGTCTTTCTTGAAATGGTTTGAGAAAGGTGTTTTCCAGCCTAAAGCGCTGGAATCTTTGAGGGATGAATTCTGACAGATTAACCTGTAATGTTTATTGTTTAGAATTGCAGCTGCAACAGGTTTGTGTATGTAACAGTAAACTACATGTGCTCAGAAAACAATCGTGAAATTGCAAAATGAAACCTGTCTAGACTTGCCATACCACAATGACGACTTCATTAGCTCTCTCACTCTCACTCTCACTCTCACTCTCTCTCTCTCTCCTCCTCTCTCCTCTCTCTCTCTCTCTCCTCTCTCTCTCCCTTCTCTCGATCCCTCTCTCTCTCCCGTCTTCTCTCTCTCTCTCTCTCTCTCTCTCTCTCTCTCTCTCTTCTCTCTCTCTCTCTCTCTCTCTCTCTCTCTCTCCTCTCTCTCTCTCTCCGAATCTCTTCTCTGCTCTCTCCTCCGAATTCTCTCTCTCTCTCTCTCTCTCTCTCTCTCTCTCTCTCTCTCTCTCTCTCTCTCTCTCTCTCTCTCTCTCTCTCTTTTCTCTCTCTTTCCGAATCTCTCTTTCCGAATCTCTTCCCTTCTCGTATAATAATTCCGTGCCTCATAATGAAACTTCTGTAATTTTTGGGGTTTTTTTTGCTCTCGAGGTGTTCCTAAACCCTCTGTTATTATTGTGCCGAGTCAGAAACTTTTGACCTTTTACTTGAACAAATGATTGCGCTTCTGGACCCCCACTGTTTCGGCATTTGTGCTTTTCCTTGATCTGTTGTTTCACGATGCTCTTTTCACACTTGCAAAGTGAACCGTGCTGTGCTTAAACGCTGTGTGTGTGTGTGTGTGTGTGTGTGTGTGTGTGTGTGTGTGTGTGTGTGTGTGTGTGTGTGGGTGGTGTGTGTGTGTGTGTGTGTGTGCAGGAGACATAAAGACGTGAGCAATGAGGATGATGACGAGAGATTAATTGGTGTAGTGATGGGATCAAACCACGTAAATTATCTCCCGCCGTGCACAGCAGGGTCCTGCAGGGCAGATTCGCTTTGTAAGGGCATAAGAATCCCAAATTGGTAAATTTGTTCCTATAGAATACCTTAAAATGCCTTGCGTTTTACAGTTTGATCACACCACCTGACCTTGTCTACGAGATGTCTGGCTCAAGAATTGATGACATTCACAGGGACCATTTGTATATTAAGCGCTCAAATCCTGCCCACTTGCCAAAGCCGAAGCTGAATCTTGGTTTCGTGGGCCAGCCGGTCTGCATTCCGAACATCCATTCATGGGAATTTCATGCACCTGGCCCGAGACACTCCACGCCATCACCGTTTGAAGGGAATAAAAGTTTTTAAATTCTTGGAAACCGACCAAAGACCACAACACCTCCTGGGATGTTTAAGAACGTGCAAAGCACAAAGGAAGTCGTGCTGGGTTTGTTTTCTGAAGTCTTGCAGCTATCAGTCTCCAAAACTACTGAATCAGTGTGGGTCTAAAATAAACAAATGATATGATCGCAATAAGTTATGCTCATTTTCGGTTAACAAGTTACTGAACTGTTTTTTTTTTATGATTTCTTTTTTTTCTCCTTCGGCTCAAAATTTTTGGACTTTCTTCTGCAAAGCAACAAACGACATCGCCGTTGTATCGCATCGCTTCTTCCTTTATAGCAAAGAACGAAGAAAAGATGTTTTCTCTTTAAATAATAATTTTCTCTCGGTTTTCTCTTCCACGAGATGTATTGTGAGTCTGGAAGATTTTTTTTTTTAATCGCTCCTCTTGGCGGTGTTCAGCGTCAGACAAGGTACAGGTGGCTTGTGTTACAAGGTGCTTTCGTTCCACTCGGAGCGGCTCGATGGCGCCGCATTCTGGTCACAATATCAGAATCCGATCCACGTGACGATGTTTCAGTTGTTGCTGAGATTGGAATACATCGGGATTTTGATGTTGGTTGTTCCCTTCAGTGGCCATCTATATACGACGTGCACAAAATTGCCAGGCTTTTTCTGGCCGCCACCATCCTCAAGTCTGTCCCATTGTTTTTATATTATTATTTGTTATTTCTCAATTTCCTTTCTCGGTTTTTTAAAATCCTCCTTTCTCCTTTCTGCACAAAATGTGGAGTTTAATTTGTATCAGGGGCAGTTGGCATGATCATGTGCATAGCATGATGGCATTTCAGTTTGATCAGCCTTCATTGATGGCGAAGGTTATCAGGATATATTTGTAAAGTGTTGTGTCATGTTGTGTCATTTGCAAGTGTTGTGTCATTTGCTTTGATCTTTGTTGTCATTCGTTATTACTGAAAACTCTTATCATTCATTATTGGAGAGCACATGTTGTGTTGTTGTGCCTTTAGGCTTTTGATGATCCGCATTCAGAGCCTGCCACCGTGCGTCAGGCTAATCTGCTCACTGTTATCTTTATAACAAGCTCGTCTACACGACTAAGCTGGTCCCAGGTCTTGTGGGATAACGTGTTGCCTTTTTCACCCCAGAAGGTTTTATGCTGCACGTTTAATACACCATGACTGATCGGTGTCGTCGTGTGTGTGTGTGTGTGTACACATTGTTCATGTGTACTTTGAGGTCACAGAGGTTACTGGTTCAGAAACCTGTAGTTACGGTCGCATCACTCCGGTGGAATAATTTCCTGAGACGAGGCCCTCAATAGGTCAAGGTGTTTTTATTTATTTATTTATTTTTACAGGCCATATGGTATGATTTGTTACAATTTTTTTCTGTTTCACGGGGTGTTCTTCATGAAACCAGGTATGTTTCACACCCACTGAGATGGATGTCCATGAATCATAACCGACTGAGCCGCTATGCGGTGCGAGCATAATGGAGACCATTCGAGAACAAAGACCCCACCCTTGTATCGTTCACGTGCCTGCTTGCCTGTCATCCATCCCATGCATGCTGTGTCACGGGTCATGGTCCGCTGTCTGTCTGTTTGAAATTCCTCTCTGTAACCACAGGCATTTGTCAGAGAGTGACAAATTGATATGTCTCCACTTCATTGTCACACCGGCCAATCAGTGCAAGCTTTGCTGTCTAACTCCGCAGCCACACTCTTTGTTTGCCGCAGATTTTTTTTAGATTTTAATGCAAGCCCCTGTATGGAGTTTCACAGTGGGAAGCGAAAGTCGCAGGAAAGCCTGAATTTGTCGTGTTGGCGCAACATTGCGGTGTCGAGGTTTGCTTCAGTGTGTCACAAAAACGTCTCAAAGCAGATGTTTTTATTTGACGCTTTTTATTTCAGTGTTTTCTTCTAAACACTTGAAAATAAATTAATAGATTAGTGATTGAATAGTTTGATGATGACATGAACTGTCAGCATCGGATCGGAGGTTGCGTCCTCACCTGTCAAGATTCAGAATCGGATCCGCCGATACACTGTCAATCCGGTGCATCACATGCAGGGTGTTGCATCATCATGGAGTATACCTTCCGTTCATCATGGAGGGTTATTAAACCGGTTGTCCATTTTGCTTGTAGCCGTTGCGAAGAATGTGCCGCTGCATGCCGGTGCCAAGGCTAAAATCCCATGGCTGTTGCTGCTGCTGCTCTTGCCCTTTCCCAATCATCATGGAACCGAGACATTGTGAGAAGAATGGAGGAGTGTTGCAGCAGGAAGGGGAAGAACTGGGTATAAATTAGCTCCAGTACCGGCACACCATGGCAGTCTCTTTCCGTCAGCAACTTGTACAAATTACTGGAAGAATATGCGTGCAACTTCAAAATTTACCCAAAAGTGGTCAGGACCGTTTCTCTTACTTCTGTTTTTTTGTTCGTATGCAGCACAAGGCCGCAGGGTAGCATCATTGGCTGGGGGTGCAGCTGTGCTGCCAATGCAATGCCCTCTGCTGGTTAGGGCAGGAATTTGGAATTTGGCCAAATTGCTGGCGATAGGTCACCTACTCTTCACGGAGGACACCATGGGATGTTTAATGTCCACCAACAAATGCTGGTATTTAAGGGGCATCCATCTGAGGGGCAGCACACACATTGATGAATCTCCCTCCCTGTGAAACACCGCGTTGACAGTTTATAGCTGGGTCAAGTTTCAAACCCAAGCTGGACAGCTTAGATGCGAGTGTGTGTATCTCTCGGCCATCTTGTCAGCCCGTGTTTCTCTGACTGACAGAATGCCTAATTACAGTAAGCTGGCAGGAAGTCCATGGCCTTTTGTGTCGGATTCCCCCTCAGTACTTCCACCTCAATACTGTCGCAGCTCTTCACCAATAAATACATTCCATAAATTGCCTGTTAAACTCGTGACATCATAAATCGAAATTCCTTGCTTTAAAAGGCTTTCTTGTAGTTTAAACTAAGACATTGGTTTATAATGAATGTTAAACTCATCTTTCAGCCATTACGCAGCGTAATTATTGTGATCACCCATTAGAAATCACCCTAAACGTTCCTTTTGCTCACATGTCAATGTTATGTGCAATGACTGGACCAATCATCTGTTTGATATGCTGGTGGCATTCAAATTATGGTTTGAGTCATGTGATCCGATCTTTTAATTTTCAAGTAAAATATTGTTGGAACCACGCGGGTCTTCCCTATGACTTGGTGTGAATCCCGGTGGGCCGCGTCAACAGCTGTAACGGCCGACTGATCAACAGCCCCAAGCCAGATCATGTGTCCACTGTTATCATCTAGCCATGATACCATGCTAATGAGGCCACCAAATCAGCCAATGTGTTACGCTAATTAATGACGCATTCCTCGTTTCTAATTAATGGCCGAGCGAGCCGGTGAGACGCACGGCACGGTCTGGATAGATGGCGTTGGTTAATCCAACGCCATATAATCCTTAAAGGACTCACCTAATTACAATGACTATCACTGCGTTTCAAATTCACCTCGAGACCAGGTATATGTACATGCAACAATGTTTTACGGAGAGGGGGGAGGAAATACACAAAACAATCAACAATAAACTCCTTACCCAGCCACCAATACATGTCCACGGACCAACCAACGGACGAATGGGAGATCCTTAAATAATTATCTTATCAGGCCCCATTCATATCACGATAGAAAGACAGCGATTGACAGGAAACAAAATACCCCAGTGATATCCGGCAGGACACCGCAGGATGGCAAAGCTACAGGTCCCAGCTGTGCTGCAGGAAATGGGAAGCTGCGTCCTGTGCGGCCCAGCTCGAGAGGAGAGAGAGAGAGAGAGAGAGAGAGAGAGAGAGAGAGAGAGAGAGAGAGAGAGAGAGAGAGAGAGCGTGCCTCTGGTGTGGCAGATCTAGCTAATAATGCAGCCTTTGGTGACATGGTCCTGGTCATCTCCTGGCTTCCACCCGGCGCACCCGCCTTTATAGCCACAAGCCCCACGTCACCCATGATGTGCTGTTCCCCTCCCGTCTCACTCACCATTGGGTCGTGGGCCCATGTGATGGATGGAGGACCGTGTCTTGTGTCTTGTCACACAGGCACTCCAGAGGGACGGTGTGGCACAACGACATTTCCCGCCCAAACTAGTGCCAACGTCCTAGTCTTTTCCCCCCACAAAAAAAAAAACATATATGTGACAGATTACAAAGGGTAGAACATAAAATAAAGGCTCACAGGTTCGGTGGTTTTTAGACACATACATTAGGATGGTGGATATTGTCTATGTGTTACATAAAACGATGCGTTTCTAATCCCACGATTAATTACCGTACTTCATGACGGAGATAACTAAACAATTCTGAGCAATGTTAGCCCTCAAGAGTCATTTCCACAACACTAAAGAAAACGTTCCAGTGTCCCAACATGACATGTGTAGGTTTTTAATACGTTTTAAAAAGATATGTGGTGAACAGCTCGAACAGCATTGGTTCTCTCCTGAGTTAACTAATATTATTTTAATGTCTCCACTTGAAAAAAAAACATGATGGAAATCCTCAGTCTGGGTCGTGATTTCACGGACGGTCTCAACTCCCTCGTTACTTGAGCTGGACAACCGTAGGTTGTGGGTCCGTAGGCCACACGTAGTACCACATCCGTTGTTTTCGTTCTTTCTTTCGAGCTTGGTTTGTGGTGGCTCCGGCGAGGAGTGATGCAGAGCATGTGTATAACGGAGCGGGAGGGTTTTAAATCACCCAGTCAGGTTGTATAATTCACTTCATTCACTTCAAAGTATTTGCTCGACGCTGGTCTCCCAATAACCCCTCAGTGAAACCGCAACAACTGTGCTTATGATACAAAGGTTGTTGTTCCTCACGAGTAAATTGTTTGTGATAAACTCTGGCTTTCTAGGGGCAGGAAGCTGGATTTGTTTTGGTTGTTTCCTCTTTCAGTTGGAGAAACCTGCTCAAAGTTAAAGAAAACAAAATTCCCTTGTTTTGAAAAATGAGCTTACTGGAATCTTGGAGCTTGGGCCCACCAAGGTGTAAATCGGCCTGAGTTACAGGATTAAGGTAGGAGGGGGTTGACGGTTGTGGATCACCCTGGAGTACCATCACGGTAAGTGGAGTTCATAACTAGTAGTGGGGCAGATAGCAGCAATTTTTGAGAGGAATCGTGCAAATGATGATACAAGGCATCGAAATTTGGCACATTTGTTCTCCAGGGATTCTAATCAAATCTGCCTGATTGGCCATTTTGAAAATCCAATTTTGAAAAATTTGAAAAAATAAAAAAAACTTCAAAAAAGTCAAGATCACGAATCAATGTTGGATGCTGGCTGAGATTGGTGAATGTTTCAGAAACATCATCAAAGACGTTCCAAGTCTGCCATGCAGTTTTCTTCCCTTTACCGTGGAAGGCAGACACGACGTCACATCCAGTGAACGCATGGAAGTATGGATCCCTCCAGCTTTCTCAGGCCCTATTGCAGAAACTACCTCATGGACTGGAATCTATCGCACCTTGGCTCCTTGGCCAAAGCAATCCACATGTTCTCAAGACCTAGTTCCTGTAAGGATGGCAGTACAGATATTGTTATGACTAGTACGTCCGTGTCATTAGCCTTATGATAATGGACTTGCTACCATCCTCGTTGCATCCCTGGCGTGTACAAATATTCGAGTGTCAGCTTCTTCATGACAACATGGAGACACAGCATCCAGTGACTTCCTTGTGTTGCTAATGGCATCTTCTCCTTTTGTGACAATGACTGTGCTTGTCGTCTGTGCTTCACACATCTTTTCCGCAAGGAAGTGAAACAGCTCAGTCTTGTTGCTGTCATCTCGAAGAAAGCTTCTCCAGTTACTTGGGGTCTTACTGGTTCCTGTCACTCTTCTTCTGATTCCTTGCCCCCTTTTCGACCTTGCCTCGGACTTCAGACTTGACTTCTTGTACACATCAAACACTACGTCCACCCTCTCGTACCTGGCACCGTAGGATTCCACCTTTGGGATGATGTCTTCTTTAGCATCGTCATCAAATATCTTTGAAATGCGTGGAGGTAGGCATTGATAAGTGCTGAGCCATCAATGATGACTGCATCTCCCCTTGGTTCTCTGTCTGGGATGTTCACTTGCACTTCAAGAATTTCAGCCAGCTGTGATTTCAAAATTTTTTGGTTTTTTTTTTCTTCAAATTTTCAAAAATTGGATTTTCAAATGGCCAATCAGGCAGATTTGATACAGAAAGCCCTACAGAACAGAAAGCCAAATTTGATGCTTGTATCATAATTTGCACGATTTTTCTACTATCTACTACACTATATGGTTTGGATGCAGTAAAACATCCTTAGAGAAGTGCACCAAGTTCTTAATTAAAAAGTCTCAATTAATGGGTGGATCCCAGAGCAATGATCATGGCCAATGCCTCACGAGGGAGAGAGCCGCCACCTCCACAAAGGTGTTTGAAACATATCACCTCCACACACCCATCTCACAGGCCTGACTCAAACCCAGGTCAAAATCCTGATCTGGTTGCAGTTTGAAACTGGGTTATCGATCAAGCGAGATGATTGGTGGCTCATCGTTGATGCTCGGTGAATGAAAATAGTTCCAGAACAACAACAACAACAACAATAACAACGCCCGTAGTACTGCCAGCAGTTATCTGCAAGTGCAGAAAACTTATTTGGCAGAGTCATTGCCAAAGAGCAACAAAACTGTCCAAATCTGTCATTGTGGGTAGAGCATCCACTCTGTGTCTCGTAGCTCGGCCCTGCCGAGTCGTACCAGAGCCGTTAAAAGTGGTTTGTGCTGTTCCCTTCCTTGATATTCATCATTTAGAGAATATAGCACGGACAAACCCCGTCGGTTGGCATCCGAGAGGGGAGAGCAGGAGGACAGAAAGGTTTCTCCTTAAAATGCCCTGTGAACTCCGGAGAGAAAGGTGACGTCACAAGATGGCATCGCCAGTACCCAGAGTGCTCTGGGAAGTTCCTTCCGCCCCCCCCCAAGATCAACGGCTGTGTTTGTCTGATGTTAAAGGGTCAAGTCTCTGTGGGGTGTCTGGTGCCTCTGTCTGCACATGCGTGATTTGTGTGACGACTCTTCCATGAGCCTTAGACCCTGCAGAAAAGAAAATGCTTCTTCCATATGAACAAGAGGAAAAGTACTATTGAGATGTCTGGATCATTAAATAATGTGGTTAATGAAATATTTACAAAAGGAAAGAATAATTGAGAATATCCAGACAAACACAGGTTGGACTTATTTGTCAGATCTGTTTTTTATTATTAACGTGATATATATACATGTTGGCAATGCTCCTTCAGATTCCTCAAAACCATCCAAATGCCTTCACGGTTACATCGTTATTGTGTGGCGTACAGTGAGTGTTACACAATCTGTGTGCTTTGTGTAACACTGTACCACATACAAACCCGTCCAAAACACTCACTCGCTCTGAACAAATGAATTTTAATCCACCCAGCGAGACAACGGTGGACATTTTAACGAAGTGATTCCAAAACCCAGCGGATAGCACATATAACTTGGGCATTTGTGGCTTTTTCCTTTTTGGGCCTAGCAGGATGGCCTAGACCTAGAGGTATATACACACACACACACACACACACTTCTGAGCTCTCCAGCCTGGGTTCAAATTTCAGCTCAGCTATAAACTGTCATCCCAGTGTTTCACAGACAGGGTGATTCATCAATGTGTGTGCGTCGTCCCTCGGCGTCCCGTTGGTGGAATTAGTTGGTGGACGTTAAAGATCCTGAGGTGTCCTTCACAAAGAGCAGGTGAGCTATTGCCAGTATGTTGGCTACATTTACAAGTGATGGAAAACCGTATGTTGTGTACGGATAATGCCGAATTCCTTTGGGGGAGGAGGGGGTGGTTGCGTAAATATACTGATACAAAAAAAGTGTGATAAAGAGAAACTTGATCAATGTACCACTACCCTCTTTCCAGAGCAATTGGTGCTGCAAAAGTAGGGTTTTTTTGTTGTTGTTTTTTTTTAGCAGGGGTTAAGGATCGTTTGCCATTGCCTTTCAAGACGTCGGTCAGGGCAGGATTTTGTAATTTGTTCAGGTTGACTGCGACAGCTCGCCAACTCTTCTCGAATGACACCATTGGATGTTTAACGTCCACCAACAAATCCCGACGGACGAGATGCCCCTTTAACCTCCATCCGACGGACGACGCACAATTGATGCCTCGCCCTGCCTCCAAAATACCAGCATGACAGTTTATAGCTGGCTCAGGATTCGAACTCAGGCTGGAGAGCTCAGAGCCGAGTGTGCACACCTGTCGGGAATCCTGCGATTCCTACAAAGGTTGCAGAAAGTAAAAAAATAATGCAGTTACCTGTTTCTCCCTGTGGCAGTCTGCACCTGCTCTCCTTCGTCCCCCTCCCTTGAGGTTTTGCTTGTGGAATCGTATTTCTGCCCCCCCGTGCCAGTCTTCCCTCCAACGTCCAAGGTGGCAGTTCAACACCATCTTACTTTGCCCTCCACACCTTTCCACACTCTTCTCTACTTCCATTAACCTTATACGTACATCCTTCCTCCGGCCATTTGCTCTCCACCAGATTTTGCACGGCTTGCACGAGTCATTTAACTGCACCACAACAACTTGATCGTTATTCGGATTTCCACCGACACAACCTAACGTACTCGCAACAACGTCTTGGCCTCCAAAACCGAGAATGTATTGTGCGTGCTTCGTGATAAGAATGTCCCAGTTAACACAGACTGCAGCAGCCATGTTGGGCACACGATGGCCAAAAATGGCAAAAAACGGTGGTGGTGTTTTCCTCCGTCAGCTGGGACTGTGAGTGGATTATAAGCACGGCTTTGTGTGGCCCAGGAAGAAATATCACTGATTGTTTACTGCAGACTGAGGAAGGTCATTAACCACAAGCGGGTAAGGTATCGGCTCGCCACTTGCATTGTCCTTTCATTTGTTTTGTTTGTGGTAATCGTGTATGTTTACCCTTTCGGTGATTTATGCTGTAAGATCTTTCCTTAATTTAATTGTTGAGTGCTTTTCTTTGAGTATATAACATTCTCCTGTTCAAGTGATGGGAGAAATTTGGGCAAATGAATCGTAGCGTGAAGGATTCATCATTTATTTATTTTCTAAGATGACTTGGCCTACTCATGACGAGTAGGCCTGGTAGGATGGCGTATAGGTACGCACACTGGCCTCTGACCTCTCAAGCCTGGGTTTGAATCTCGACTCAGCTATAACTTGTCATCGCAGTGTTTCGCAGGTCGGGTGATTCATTGGGTAGTCGATCTAGTCGAAAAAAAATGCTTTTTTTGAGATTTGTTCTACCCTTATTATCAGTATTTAAAATGGCGATTTCAGTTATTACAATGGCGATTTCGATGAAACTTGGTTGGTAGGTTCATACCATGACCTAGTTGTGTTGCTATGGACACCACCGTTGCCTAGCAAAGGGACTTTGAAATATTAGAAAAATCATAAAAAAATTATTTTTTCGAAAATCAAAAATCGGGCCACGAGCGACTGTGGGCAGTACATTTAGCCATATTGTCAAAAATTTCCAGCCGGATCCTATGAAAACTGTCGGAGAAGATAGACTTTGAATGAACCCTGGTCGAAAACAATAAAAAAACGAAGTTCGTTATATCTCAGAGACTATGAGTCAGATATACATGAAATTGGTATGGTAGGTTCATGGTATGTCCTAGTTATGTGTGAGAAAGAACCGTTGCTATGGACCCCTCCGTTGCCTAGAAACTGCCGAAAAACCTCTAAATGTGGGGGTATTTTAACGAAAAAACAATCTGCAGCATTAACCCTTGAAGTTAGAATCATGAATTTTCTTGTGCTTAATCCTCAGGTCATTCCCCATCGAACGGGCCCATCGCGTCAGGTTCTATTGGGTAAGCGACTACCCATGTCCGCCTACCAGCTTGTCGATGTGTGTGTCGCCCCTCGGATGGAAGATAAACTGGGTGTCCCGTCTGCCAGGCATGAGTTGGTGGACGTTACACGGTGTCCTTTGCGAAGAGTTGACGAGTTATCGCCGGCACCAAACAAATTGCAAATTCTTGCACTAACCCGCAGGGGACACTGCATCGGTGGCACAGCCCTGCCTCTTCTCCTCCCCCCACCCTCCCAACAATGAAGTCCACTCGCAGCCTCGAGTTGCACACAGAAAGTTGGCGATGATTATGAGATGAGTATTGCAGTCGTTGTCGGTTGTCAGACGTAGGTAGTGGAAGTTTTTGACTGACAGTCGGTCAGTCGACGTGACACTTTCAAAGCATCAGTCAGTATATTTCTTGCCACTGACCTCTTTGGGTCAAACCCCTTGCAGAGAGAGATCTGACCTCATCAATCTGGTGCAGTGACAACATGGGCACTCTACCGCAAAGTGGAGACATCATTCGGGCCGTCCCATCTGCATTCACATGGATTCGGAAATCGGAGAACATCTTTAATGGTATTGAGCGAACAGGACACACCTTGAGGGTGCCGTAGACCCCCCATGCAAGTAACGTTTCGACGTCTGACAAGTCTATCGTAGAATATCAGCCCAGAATGGCCAAAAAGCCCTCTTTCTCATGATACCATAAAACCCGAGGCAACCCATTTGCAACAGAGCGTGCATTGCGAGGTAGAGTGAAATTATTGGAAAATGTCTCCGCAGAAGCAAAACTACCCTCGGGCAAGACTAGCTTTGAAGGTTAAGGGATGAGGTCGTACAAACGTATTTCTTGGAAAGCGATATCATTATTCTGGCTTTTGTTTCCAGGTTGTTTTATTTAATTATTTTTTTGCTCTCTGAAAAGTTTTATTTATGAGCTGTCACTTTAACGGTTGAAAGCACAGTTTGTGAAGTGTGTCCCACACATGCCAGGAAAGCCTGACTATAAAAACATCAGTAACTTTGTTCCTTTTAGCATTGGGAGGGGGATATCTATCTCTCGTTGCCTACGGCTCTTTGATACTAAACTCTGTTCCTGCAGGGGGTTGGGAAAACTTCATGAAGCAGGGGTCTAGGAGGGTGTGCAAAATTGCAAAATAGGCTGATCCATGGGGGGGAGGGGGTTGGGGATGGTTGGAGCCTTTTCCAAAGCTTTGGGGGAACTTTGTAATTCGTTTCCTCATGGTGGTGTTGACCTGGCATCAAGTTTCGTTTCTCCTTCGCGCCTAGCTCAGGAATGCCCGCCCGGCGCCTTTCCGACCAAGTGGGACGTTCGATAGCCAGTTTCGATCGCGGCCCGGGCGTCGTGACCACGCTCCGAGCCGGTTTGAATCAAGCGGTCAAGTTGCTGAGGATCTGCAGCGCTTGAACCTGAAACAAGTTCCGGATGTGCCCCAGAATTCATTCCATTCGGTTGATACAGAAGGGGCTTGTTGATATATATATATATATATATATATATATGTGTGTGCTTTTTGTTTTATTACTGTGATCTCAGGCTCACAGAAGAGGCTTGCACATGTGTCACGTGCAATACAAGGACATGAGGCATTGAGAGACATCATGGTACTTGTACATAAACCACAAGCACAATGGATAAGTCACAGGAGAATAAGGTTTAGACCCAGGATCCCAACACCGTGAGCTAAGTGCTTAGATGGGAAACGTAAAAGGGACCAACCCAAACACGCCACTACAGGAACAGGGGATAGAAGTCTATGTCCATTGGTTTTGTATGATGCATTGCCCATTGCCGGGATGGAGTTGGTAAGATAGAGGTGTGCACACTCACCTGCGAGCTCTGTCTAGCCTGGGTTGGGATCCAGACTCGGCTATAAACTGTCATCCCGGTGGTTCACATGCAAGATGATGCATCAGTGGGTGTGCCGTCTCTCCTATGGATGTTAAACTGAGCAATCCCACATGCGAGCATTGCCGGTGGAAGTTTGAAACCCCACAGTATGTTTCGTGAAGAGTAGGTGAGTTATCACCCAGCACCCTGGTTAAATTACAGATTCCTGCTCGAACCTACAGGGGGCACTGACTCCCTCCTGTTTTATTAACCCCGCCACCTAAGGTGGACGGAGGTTATGTTTTCACTCCGGTTTGTCTGTCTGTCTTTGGCTGTGACCAGGATATCTCAAAAGGTTGTGGATGGAATCGGTGAGATACAAAACGTAACCTGTTCAGCCTGGCGGAGGCGTGCTCTCTCCCGAGTGTCGTTCAAGTTGCCTCTGAGCTCGACAGATACAGCAAAAAGTTGTTTTCTCATCAATTGACATGATCATGTGATCAGTTCTTAAAATTGAAAGTTATTTTTTAAAAATAAACTACTTTGTTGCCGTGGCTTTGTAGTCGGAACAAAAAAAAGGAATCAAATTACTTCTGTTTGCTCCGTTAAGATGAAAAATGATGATCCGCAGGTGTGCAACGCCGCAAGCATTTAAATAATAAAATAATTTCTGGAAGGCTCGTGAATGTTCATTGTGATTTTGAAATAAGTTGAAAGAAATAATCTTTAAACAATATTGAAATGAATAATATTTGAAATGAATAAGTTGCTGGCCGAACAGTCAAAGCAGAGTCAGCACGAGCGACCACCTGTTTATTGTGTACACAATAGAGAGCAGGTATATACAAGAGAGGATGTAGGACAGAGTGAGGATGGTCAGGATTTTTGGAGGAGAGGGTTCATATCTGTTAGCATACACAGGCGATAAGGATTAGAGGTTCCTTCATATTTGCGGATGTAATAAATAGATGGTTTTGTGGAATGACATGAAGTTACCAAAAACCCCATTTGGTGAAAGTGTAGGTTTCAAGTGCACGTCGCGATTCGATGCTCTGCGTTGGCATGGGTTGGTGAAGCAGGTAGGAGGTGAGCGAGTGAACGCGGAATGTGAATTTATGTTTGAACCCTCCCAGGAGGAGTTGGTGAGACATTTTGCGATTTCCCCATCACGAGGTTGCTTTCGAGTGTGAGACTGTGCATCTCACGTTTATCATCGTCTAATCGTTGCAGAACGAGATAAGGTGCTGGGGCAGAAGTCATCGGGACAGCGCGTGCTCTGGCTTTGTTTGCAAAGCTGTAGATATGGGCTTCTTGTCACAAGTATGAAAGCTTAGCAAAAAACTTTTGTGATTTGAAGTTACTGCACTGAAAAATCAAATAATTCGAGTTGAACATGCAGTGAACTTGTGTGTCTGTCTGTGTGTTGGTCGGTTGTTCACATGCAACATGCGAGCTACACCTGGTCAGTTTGTTTACTGGGCTGCAAGTCACGGTGCTGCTCAGACAGGTGCCACGGTGTAACCTGGTGTCTGCAAGGAACCCACACGAAGACCAGACCACGTGTGATGATGATACTTCTGATGGGCGACGCACAAGCGTATTGATGCCTCGGCTTACCTGCGAAACACCAGGATGACCGTTTATAACCGGATAGAGATTCGAACCCAAGCTGCACAGCTTCGAGGCAACTTCTTGGCTCTCCGACCTGACCTTACATTGTTTACTCATGACGAGGTGATCGTGATGACCTCTTGCTCTCCACTTCAGGGACAACTTGCCATCAATCTCGACGTGTCACCACACTGTTCACGCGGTCAAAGGTCTCCGCATTGAGTTGCTGCACACCACGTGCCGTGTCGTTATATCTACAACATATAACTGTATAAGTCATCCTTTTTCATTCTGAGATGCATTCCATGGAGATCTGCTGTTCAGCAGAGCGAGAAAACCCCAAGGAATGCTCATTCGTGGATTTAAATTTTTTTATTATTATTATTATTTATTATTATTATTTATTTAATTTCCTCATTGAGTTCCAAAGGGAAGTCCAAACCCCTTCCCTCTGTGGCTGAGTAAGGCACTTTGTTTTCCGACAAACCGAGAGGTCGGACCGTCCGAGTTTTGTTGCCCTTTTCCCAGTGACTGTCTGCGTGGGCTCTGAAGTTCGGACAGACGTGGAGTTTGCCGTAATTTGTCTTTCTCGTAATTTGTCTTTTTGGGAACACACCCTTTTATGACGTCACAACTGTTTCTCTGGGATATGAATCAGAATCGATTGGCGTGAAAAAACAACCTGTGATGTCGACACTTTCCTTGAATTTCTGAAGTGTGGATATTAAAGAGGAAGCACGTCCCCTGGTTACGCAATGAAGGGTTTTGATTTTACACATTTATCAAATTTCACATTCCAACGTCGTTCCATCACTGATAATAAGGCGATTTGGGATGACGCGTCGGTGATGTCCGAATCACCTGTCATGACGTTGTAGTGACGATAGAGGGCAGGTGTGCGTTGTCCAGGTGATGTGAACAGTTTAAGATGCTTTGTTGCGTCGTTCTGTTTTGAGTTTGACTCGATGTGCCGACCCTTCGCTTCGCTGACAGGTTTAATCGAGCGACAGCATGTTGTACTGTACTTCAAAAACGTAATGCATCTACCTGTGAATCTCGATACGGATGCAAAATGAAGTGAAATACGTGGAAAAAAGAAAAAAGGATGTTTTATAACACTTAGTTGTTGTTGCTGCTGTGATGTTGTCCAGTCTGTGGTTGTTGCTGTTTGTGTGCTCTTCCTTGTACTTTTATATATTTTTTGATTTGAGAAGTATCATTGTATATAATTTTGTGTGCTCCTTCCTTTTGATTGAGAAGTATCATTGTATATATATATTTTGTGTGCTCCTTCCTTGTACTTTTATATATTTTTTGATTTGAGAAGTATCATTGTATATAATTTTGTGTGCTCCTTCCTTGATTTGAGAAGTATCATTGTTATATAATTTTGTGTGCTCCTTCCTTGTACTTTTATTATTTTTTGATTTGAGAAGTATCATTGTATATAATTTTGTGTGCTCCTTCCTTGTACTTTATATATTTTTTGATTTGAGAAGTATCATTGTATATAATTTTGTGTGCTCCTTCCTTGATTTGAGAAGTATCATTGTATATAATTTTGTGTGCTCCTTCCTTGATTTGAGAAGTAATCATTGTTATATAATTTTGTGTGCTCCTTCCTTGTACTTTTATATATTTTTTGATTTGAGAAGTATCATTGTATATAATTTTGTGTGCTCCTTTTGTGTCCTTCACTCTTTACTCAGTCTAAAGGGTACTTGCTGCCGTGCCGTTGTAGCCGCTGCATTAAAGCTCTAGGGCCTGCTTCTTCTTCTTCAATTAGAGAAAGACGGGCTTTTAAAACGGGCATTTTAATGATTCAACCGACACAATTTTGGTTCCAAATAAATCGATTATTTGCTTTCCAATGGTACCATTGTTAGCTCACCTGGAGCAGCTCAGGTGAGGTATTCGCATCGCGCGTTCTCCGTCAGTCCGTCAGTATGTAAATGCTCGGATCTTCTTCTCCAAAACTGCACACACGATTTCGACGAAACCTGACCACACCCTTCATCACCAGTGATGTTCCAAAGATTGTTCACGGTGTTAAAAAAAAATATATAAAAAATAGGGGCAATACCCCTGGGCGCTCACCTGGTA